>OW052220.1:137064436-137154436 GCA_932526605.1 Nephrotoma flavescens
TATATATATATATAATATATATATATATATATATATATATATATATATATATATATATATATATATATATATTATATATATATATATATATATATATATATATATAATATATATATATATATATATATATATATATATATATATATATATATATATATATATATATATATATATATATATATATATATATATATATATATATATATATATATATATATATATATATATATATATATATATATATATATATATATATATATATATATATATATATATATATATATATATATATATATATATATATATATATATATATATATATATATATATATATATATATATATATATATATATATATATATATATATATATATATATATATATATATATATATATATATATATATATATATATATATATATATATATATATATATATATATATATATATATATATATATATATATATATATATATATATATATATATATATATATATATATATATATATATATATATATATATATATATATATATATATATATATATATATATATATATATATATATATATATATATATATATATATATATATATATATATATATATATATGTCCACAAATGGATTGAATTTTATTTTTAATTTGGTTTTGATTTCATAAAATCCTAAAATTAAATTACACCTGCACCTGCAGCTGTACATAATTATTTTTTGTTTTTTAATTGATAAAACGATTTTTAGTTCAAACATGGAAGAAAGAACGAGAAAACTAGACTGTGTATCTTTTTTTCGTTTAGATCGAAATAGAATCTCAAGCTAAACGAATTTTAATATTTAATTTGCATGTTTCGTTCATAGAAAAGAGTCCTCTAGTATTATGCTCAGTGGTTATATGTAGAATATTATAGATTAGATAATAATAAATTTTTACTTACTGCTTCCATAGTCATCTATTTGGGCAATCAGATTTCTAAATAGGGTCACAAAAATTAAAATTATGACTACATATTTCATTTTTGTTTGCTTTGGATCGTTTTACGGTGCTGTTCGTTTGAAATTCCGATTGAGTGTACTGAAATAGACAAAATATTATTACGTTAATAGATGGCTACATATAAATATGAGGGCTCAGCAAAAATGGCCCGGAAACCTAAAATGCAAAATGCCAGAGAATTATCAAATACATATTTTTCGTGATGTAACACTAACAATACGGCTAAATTTTGTTTTTTGGGTCATTTTTGATTTTATCGTTTGCGGAAATTGTCGTCAGGGATGAAGTTAGTATGGATGGCTTCGCGCGATAAATCAGTTCTTCACAGATAATCTAGTAACTTATCTCTAAGATACGATTCTTATTTGACGTGGAGTGAACCCACTACATCTGATAAAAAATTTATTCAAAATTTTGATATATGATATTTTGATAAGTTCTTATGAAAGTAATAATTTTTTTTTGCCTGCAGCTTTTCAAATCTTTTGAAATTAGCAGAAACAAGTGATATGCAGATCGATGAATTTTTATCATTTGCTGTTTTGAAGTTGAACCAGTTTGCGTAGACGTTCATCTTGTAAGTGATTTTGAATTTTCCAAATATTATAAAGTCATATATGGGAGCTTTTGTTAGCTTCGATATTGATTAATCCCATTTTGTAGTTTCTTCATCGTACAGTCAACTATTATATTTACAGCACTATGGCGTTTCGTTTACTGTCTGTATAGGTAAAGGTAGCAAGGTAAATTTCAAATGGTTAGCAACTAGGAGACTTTCCGCTTGTCACTATAGGCCCAAAGATAATAAGTTAAAAAGATTCTGGGAAATTGAAGAAGTCGGCGTAGAACGAGAATTTACCAGTGATGAACAGAGATGTAAAGAACAATATTAAAACAACTACTTTAGGAAATGTTACATACCAGGTCGCATTACCATTTAAAGGCGATGAGTTCAAATGATTCACTTAACCAAGAAAAAAACAGCAAGACTTCTTCAAGTGGAAAACAACTAAATAAAACCATCCAAATGAAGAATGAATATTATGTATATGTACGTGCAAGTAGAAACCTTTTTGGTCACAATTAACTTTATTGAAATTATAATTGTTACAAAGATTAATTATCGAAATATTCGCCATTACTATCTATGGCCTTTTATCAGGTAGATGATGAATGCCTTTGCGATAGAAACCTGCTGGTTTCGAAGCAAAATAGTCATCGAAAATTTTTTGCAAATTTTCAACTTTCGTGAACCTCTCGTCATTCAAATATGAGACATCGATAAGTGGTAATCAGAGGGAGTCAAGTCTATAGAATACGCTGCTGTAAAACTTCCCAGCCTAAGGAGAAGATGAGTTCCTGGGTTGATTGTGCTCTATTGGACGAGCGTTGTCATGCGGCATTACTACATTTCGTCTTCCTTGGCATTTTTTCATTTGAACACAAAATAAAATGCAATGACGTAAATGTTGCTTATAGACATCCTTTTTCTTAAAATTGATGCACAAGGAACGACAGCTTGTAAATGACTGACTAAGCTACATATATTCAAAATAGCGAGCAATTTTAATGCGTTCAAGTATATTTTAATGCAACCAACTTAAGAGCCGAGTCTCCACTTGCACACCTAATTTCATTGGTGAATACAACCAATTGGATTATATGGTTGAAATAAACCAACTTGATGAAACATGTAGAAACTGTTTTCTGCAACACCATGCAGTAATCAAAGACGATAGTTTAACAACTAAATTGACAGTAGTCTTTCACACTTCAACAAATACTTCAAACGGAACATCATTAAATGGCCTACTTCATACCGACTCAATAATACAGCAACATTTCGCAAAGATAATGCCATGCTGGAGGAAGCATAAGTACGTGTTGCAAGCTGACATCGAAAAGAGGTTTATGCTGTGTGCCTCAGAAGACTTTTCAAACTAAACTATTCAATATACTAATAGTTCAAGCAATATATCAACAGATGCTCCTAGCACAAAAGTCTTCATCTGTGCCTCAGATTCATCTAAACTAATATAAGTATCATCCGAAGTTTATAAAAATAAAACAAAAATAAAATTTTAAGAATTATACATATTATATACATTTTATATACATATGTATAATGTATATGAAAAATATTTTTTGATGCGTAAAATATTAGTACATAATAATGTACATTGTATAGAATTTAATTAATAAAACAAATAAGCTTACATCGAATAGAGTATGGCCGTTTTTCCATTTTTTTTTTTGTTTAATTCTTTCTAAACGTCAAAATAAATTATACACTATACACATCACTTCAAGTCATACAATACAATGAAAAGTCTGAAAAGTAACCTCACGAGTTGACTTTTTAGTTATTGCCTATGAGCCAGTAGCGGAAGCTTCAAAATTTGAAAGGTTTAGTTTGGAAAGTCTTCTGAGGCACACAGCATTAGTCAAATAAAGATCTTCGACTAGATCAAAGCTACTAATTGATACTATGGAGAAACGACAAAGGCACAATCATCAGGCACAAGCTGAAAACAGTTACGTACGGAACAAGCTCGGCTGCTCACCTAGCCACAAGAGTTCTACACCAGTTAGCTGAGGATGATGCGACAAAAACCCAGCAGCTAAAAGAGCAGGTTCAGATCTTCCAACAGCAAGAGTTACTCCCACCAGACCATTTAAGCATTCAAGAATGAATTATGGTGGACCTTTTCACCAGCGGTATTCGTCAGGACGAGGTAACATAACCTATAAAGGACCTGTCCGAATACTGTAATAATTTAATTTTCTGTAATAATTTTGACATTACTGAAAGAATTTTCTGTTCCATAATATGTTAGAGTTCGATTGCTGTCCGAATACTGAAATGTTTTTGACATTATCAAAAAATTGTAATAATCGTTATTGCATACAGAAAATAAGATAGCCAATATTTCAATAATTGTATTACAAACAATAATTTGTTGCATTCATAGATTAGGGCCTGTCCGAATACTGTAATAATTTAAGTTTTTGTAATAATTTTGGCATTAGTGAAATAATTTTCTCTTCCATAATTTGTTTGAGTTCGATTGTTGTCCGAATACTGAAATGTTTTTGACATTATTAAAAAATTGTAATAATCGTTATTGCATATACGAATTACGAAAATAAGATAACTGAAACTTATTTTAGATCCAATATTTCAATAAATGTATTAGTTTAGTTAAACAAGCAATAATTTGTTACATTCATAACTTCAGAAAATATAATTTCGTAATTCAAAAAATGGCGCATTTCCAACAACAACAATGAAATAATGCAAAAACTAGTTCAGTTACGTCAAAAATTATTACGCATAGCTGTTGTAATAATTTGGTTGCATTCAGAACCCTGTCAAAACTATTACAATAGAAATAATTATCACAGTATTCGGACAGGCCCTTAAGCAAATATAATTTCGTAATCCAAAAATGGCGCATTTCGAACAACAATAATGAAATAAAACAAAAATTATTTTAGTTATGTCAAAAATTATTATTGTACAAATAGCTGTTGTAATAATTTGGTTGCATTCAGATTCCTGCCAAAATTATTACAATAAAAATAATTATCACAGTATTTGGACAGGTCCTAAGAATATTGTGCAGTATTCGTCCGTTTCGTAATAAAAACCGTTCAGTAAGACGAAGTAAGCGATTTGTTATCCGAAGCATTTCTTCGAATATATCAAAGGGAGAGCTAGTACTCATTAAAGATGATGATCTACCTCCAGCAAAATGGCCTCCAGGAAGAATTATTGCTACAATGGTTTTGTTAGAACGGTAATATTCAAAAACAGCAACAAAGAGTGGATAACTTCACAAAATGCTTAAAAACGGCGACGATTATAATACAATATAGTTTGTCTTGTCTCATTTAGACATTCCTTCATAATAACTATTTGCAATGTATTAATCGACTCTAAAACCAAGGTGATAATCAAAGACAAGCTAACAGAGGCTTTCGAAATGACATCATGAGTGCAGCAAGGAGATCCAATAGCCCAAATTCTATTCAATTTATCGTTAAAATACCTCATAATTAAGCTGCAAAACAATCAAACCTAATATTAGTTTAGGCGGACGACATCCTGAGTCGTAAAATCGTATATTTTAAAGAAGTTCTGCTCCCGTTAGAAACAACAGCCCAACAAATCCATACATCCATAACCACGAAGCGAAAGCCAAATTCATGGCTATCGTAAAATCCAAACACGTGGAAAATCGCCCATTGACGACATACAATTAAGTATGATGCTAAATGTGCAAAATTCAGTCTCTACAGATAGAATATCGCGGATCGCAATAGGTGTCCGAGAATTCTACGCTAATAAAATCAATATCCAAAAAACAAAAACAAGGCTAGTAGTAACTGTTCATAACGAGTCTTGCATACTAACAATACAAGACAAGCTTACGGTTTTTTAGGGCAAATTAGTTCGTATGATGTTAGAATAGGACCTAACGAAGCAAAGAGAATAGAGTTTTATAAACGCATGGGTTATGCAATTCAAATGGGTTATATACACTCACACCAGTTTATTTATTTTTTATAATTCTGCACTTATGTATGCATCTTTGCGACTTTGCGTATATTTTTCTACTTCTAATTTATTTTTGTATAGCCGAATAAACATCGCACGAACTCGTACATGAGTTATTTTATTTATATTTTGCTTTATATATTTTATATTTGTGTATTTATTTTTTTGGTTTTCGATTCATTCATTTTTCGTATTGTATAAAGACAGCTTGTGTAACAAACAAAAATTTCAAGGTTGTTATCCTGTTATGAATACACGCATATCATATAGATACATACTTTTGTTCTCAAGATATAAAATGGTTAGCTCGATTATCATATATGTACGTATGTAACTAAATAGATTTCATGTAGTTTAAGAAATATTGAATGATTCTCCGTTACAAATAATTGGGAAACGATTATAAATTAGGTACAAATATAATTATAAATGTTCGATCAACATAGATTAAAATAAGTAACGATTATTCTAAATGGCAAAACTTCAATTTGATTAGATTTTTGGAATGAAAGGAGGGTTTTTGGATTATGAAACGATTTTTATGGAACGATATTGTCACAATATGACAATAACTATGAATGTTTTAACAGATTTCTCATTTATGAATAATTGGCTGCATATTTTTCAATTATATTAATTAGCTATAATGTAAAATTTCACATATTAAATAATAAATTTTCAATTATTAATCAATTTAATAAAAGGACAATATTTTTTTCGTTGCCGTTTCTAGAAATGGTAAAATTGCAAGATTGTGATTTATCTGTTAAAATTATTAAATAAATATAATTGTATTATTTTTTCAATGCTGATTTTAGATGTTTTACATATCTGATTAACCCGTAAATACAATTATATAAAATAAATAAACTGGTGTGAGTATTTAACCCATTTGAATTGCATAACCCATGCGTTTTTTGATGAAATTTTTTTTTGTTTCGTTACTCTTTATAAAATTCTATTCTCTTTGTAATGAAGAAGAAATGTATGGGATGCGTCTAAATAATCAAGACTTAGATGGCTCGGACATGTTCTACGTTTACAAACTCGTACCATACAATAGACCCTGGGGTGGGATGTTGTAACATCACTTTTTTCGATATTTATCGAATATTATATCTCCTTTTTCTAAAACAAAATTGCTTGTCGTTTCACTTTTCAATTTTGCTTTCTATTTTGCGATCGCACACTACTAGAATAAATTGTTTATTTATCTTTTTTTTTGTTTTTCGATAAAGTATCACTCTTAAAATAGGTAGGTGATACAATAAGAGTAGAGGGTCATAATGTTTTATTCGAATAGGTAGAGATCGCAATAGAAGCAATGTAATTGAAAAATATAAAAACGACAAATTTAATTTGTGATGAAAGAGATGTAAATTTCGATAGTATCGAAAAAAGTGATGTTACAACATCCCACCCCTGGAGTCAGCACCTATCAGTTTGGCTTCGATGGGAATAATGTGGTGCAACTGTGTGAAGACACAAACACATTTATTAGCCCTAACAGATATATTTTTTGTTCATCTGGTACGGTAATTATGTTAGATCATCAAACTTACAACTCATTAAATAACATCTATCTTAAAACAAATACTTTTTACGCTATTTGCCGTAGGCACTTGGCGAAACACACTTATACTTAATAAACACATTTTTATTAATCACTTATTTTTGTTTCGCAGAATATTTTTCAAAAAGTTTAAAAAATCACTCGATCGATTTCAACTTGTTAGGTCATCATCAGGAGTATCTACTGAATTGTATTAGTAAAAAATTTTTGTTATATAGTAGAAAAAAACAAAATATAAATAAAAATAAAAGATGGAGGGGAAAAAAAATAAGCAATAAAAATTAATCTACGGATCGCGCAGGTAGGCGATGAGTCATAGGTTGAGTAACAAAATTCAAGGTATATTATTGCGTACGTGAGAATAGAAAAGGGCGGGGTCTGTAATTGGTGAGAACCGGATTTCTCTCTGTTCGTTAAGGATATTTTGGTTAAGAAATATTGATTTTCGAATTTCGTAAGATTCTAAGGTATCTAAACGTCTGCCTTTGGGTTGTATATGTAATATGTCTAAATTGTTCAAGCTAGCTGTATGATTTTCTGAAGTTAAATGGTTATGGAAAGTTGATTGATTGCAACCAGATAAATGTTCTTTAGCTCTAACTCCAAAATTGCGCCCAGTCTGACCAATATAGGAGAAACTACAATCATTGCAATTAATCCTATAAACGCCAGATTTGGAAAGGCGATCAACTCTAGGTTTATTGTTAAAAATCATTTTCTTTATTGTGTTATTATTATAAAAAGCAAAACTAATATTGGTATAATTGGACACGATGTTGCTAATCCGTTGGCTCGTTTTTCCTATATACTCTAAGCGACGCCAATTTTCCCGCGTTGGACTGTCCGGTGGATAAATACCCGTTAGAGTTTTACGCTTTAGCTTTTTATTTAATAACTTTAATATAGTCCTAGTTGCATATCCGTTATTTGTTGCTATTTGAAGAATTATGTTAAGCTCAGTGTTATAATTTGAATTTGACAGAGGGATGTTTATTAGTCTATCTATGAGTGAGTGGAAAGCTGACATTTTAATATTATGGGGATGGTTTGAAGAACTAGGGATAACAGCGTCTGTATACGTGGGTTTCCGATAAATTTTGAAGTCTAAAGTAGAATTAATCCTGGTTATTGTTATATCTAGAAAATTAATACATTTATTTTCTTCTTTTTCTAACGTAAAATCAATGGTGGGATATTGAGAATTTAACCAAGTAAGGAAAGAGTCTAACAGTCTATCAGTTCCATTCCATAGACATAATATGTCATCAACATATCTATACCAAAAGATTATATGACGAAAATAGGGATTGTTATTTGATATGATCATTTGTTCGAAGAAATTCATGAAAATTTCAGCCAACAAAGTGTGTTTATTAAGTATAAGTGTGTTCCGCCAAGTGCCTACGGCAAATAGCGTAAAAAGTATTAAGTTGGCAGATTTGGCCACCCTCGCCGTAATTTATCGTCGTTTGTTGGTAAGAATTTGTTATAATAATAATCAAATATGGTTTAATAGTAGTTGTAAAAAATTAAAATTGCTTCCTAACTATACTAACATTAAATGCAATAGTAAATCTTTGGAGGGAAGAAGAGCTATCAATCTAGCGCGTTGTAGCTGGAGGGATAACGAGCTGCGTAAAGGGTATGCTACCAGGAACAACTTATATCTCCATCTTAAAGTTGTTCACACTGAGTTAGCAATTCGTTTGCACTCTGTCGAGTTCGATTGGCTGGACAGAAAAGTTCGTGCAGAGGTAGCTGAAATTTCACATATTCAATATGTGAAACAAAAAGCTAAACTGGATGTGTTGCGAGATAAGGCTTATCCATTTAACCGTAGAGGTAATAGTGGTTCGTCTGATTTCCAATTTCATCCACGTTTTAAGAACTTGTCCTCAGTCGTTTTCCGTGATACAGAGGTGCAAATGCTTAGCAACGGAGTGAATTTTGCCCCTACGCCAAACAAAATCGACCTTCGATCATTCGAAAATCTGGCTGTAGATGCCGAAACAGCCTTATCTGGCCAGATAACCCAAATAAAATCAGTGTGTGCGTTACAAATAAAGAAAGGTATTGATAACTCTTCTACTCCACCATTCTCTTCTTCTGCTGCTTCTAATAATACTAACTTCAAAGTGATTGGTGCGATAAAGAAAAAACTACGTGACCATGACCTTATAGCGTGTAAAGCGGATAAAGGCAATACAATTACCGTGCTCACAAAAGTCGATTACTGCAATAAAATTTCTGATTTTATTACAGAAAGTAAAGCAATAGAGCTTGGCAGAGATCCAACTAAGTCTTTTAAGACTTCGGTTAGTAAGTGTATCAACCAATGCCAGAAGATATTTGATGGAACTGGTTGGAACTACTCTGTCATGAATCCATCTGCCCCGATCCTTTATGGTTTACCAAAAATCCATAAGGAAGGCATTCCGATTAGACCAATAGTAGCGTATTGCAATGCTCCTGCCTACAAGCTATGTAAGGGTTTCATAAATTTTTTCAATTGTCATACTAATTTCTTTTCGGCTTACTCGGTTAAGAACTCGGTAGAATTGATTAACAAAATTCAAGACGTCGACATTCCGTTACATTCAAAACTAGTTTCATTTGACGTTGCCAGTCTTTTCACTTCTATTCCAATTAATACTTTGTCCCAAATAGTTTGTAATTACTTAGATAGGGATGTTGTAGATGAGAGCTTACGTCGTGAACTGAAGTTAGTTTTTGAGACTTGTATTAAACAAAATTATTTCTGTTTTGATAATAAATATTTCAAATTCGCTGATGGTCTACCCATGGGCTCCCCTCTGTCACCTTTGTTGGCTGAAATTTTCATGAATTTCTTCGAACAAATGATCATATCAAATAACAATCCCTATTTTCGTCATATAATCTTTTGGTATAGATATGTTGATGACATATTATGTCTATGGAATGGAACTGATAGACTGTTAGACTCTTTCCTTACTTGGTTAAATTCTCAATATCCCACCATTGATTTTACGTTAGAAAAAGAAGAAAATAAATGTATTAATTTTCTAGATATAACAATAACCAGGATTAATTCTACTTTAGACTTCAAAATTTATCGGAAACCCACGTATACAGACGCTGTTATCCCTAGTTCTTCAAACCATCCCCATAATATTAAAATGTCAGCTTTCCACTCACTCATAGATAGACTAATAAACATACCTCTGTCAAATTCAAATTATAACACTGAGCTTAACATAATTCTTCAAATAGCAACAAATAACGGATATGCAATTAGGACTATATTAAAGTTATTAAATAAAAAGCTAAAGCGTAAAACTCTAACGGGTATTTATCCACCGGACAGTCCAACGCGGGAAAATTGGCGTCGCTTAGAGTATATAGGAAAAACGAGCCAACGGATTAGCAACATCGTGTCCAATTATACCAATATTAGTTTTGCTTTTTATAATAATAACACAATAAAGAAAATGATTTTTAACAATAAACCTAGAGTTGATCGCCTTTCCAAATCTGGCGTTTATAGGATTAATTGCAATGATTGTAGTTTCTCCTATATTGGTCAGACTGGGCGCAATTTTGGAGTTAGAGCTAAAGAACATTTATCTGGTTGCAATCAATCAACTTTCCATAACCATTTAACTTCAGAAAATCATACAGCTAGCTTGAATAATTTAGACATATTACATATACAACCCAAAGGCAGACGTTTAGATACCTTAGAATCTTACGAAATTCGAAAATCAATATTTCTTAACCAAAATATCCTTAACGAACAGAGAGAAATCCGGTTCTCACCAATTACAGACCCCGCCCTTTTCTATTCTCACGTACGCAATAATATACCTTGAATTTTGTTACTCAACCTATGACTCATCGCCTACCTGCGCGATCCGTAGATTAATTTTTATTGCTTATTTTTTTTCCCCTCCATCTTTTATTTTTATTTATATTTTGTTTTTTTCTACTATACATATAACAAAAATTTTTTACTAATACAATTCAGTAGATACTCCTGATGAGGACCTAACAAGTCGAAATCGATCGAGTGATTTTTTAAACTTTTTGAAAAATATTCTGCGAAACAAAAACAAGTGATTAATAAAAATGTGTTTATTAAGTATCTTAAAACAAACATAAAGATGTCGGATATTACAAATATTCAAGGTGTACCTGGATGTGGTAAATCAACCTGGATTATAAACAACCATAATCTGGGCACTGATCTTGTTCTATGTGCTACAAAAGAAGGACTTGCTGATATTAAATTAAAGGTAACATCTCGTGGCGAGCAAGAAAACATTGTTTTTAATAACGTCAAATTAAACTACAAAACGATTGCCTCGTATCTAATAAATGGTAACCGGACCTACGATACAGTTTTTATCGATGAGTACATGATGGTGCATGCTGGATATATAGGAATTGTGGTTATCAAAAGTAAATGTTCTAAATTATATCTTCTGGTGATAAAAACCAAATACCATATATTGACAGATTATATCATGTCAATATGCAATTTTCCGATGCAAGTGCTGGCGTAACAAAGACTGAATACTTGAATGTAACGTATAGATGTCCAGCGGATGTTACTTCTGCTCTCAAAGAATACTACCCTAACATCACTAGTATGAACACAGTTGAAACTTCTACCGAATTTATAAACCTGCCACCAACGTTAGCGTCATTACCTGTGTTAGAGAACGCTTTCTATCTAACTTTTACCAGAGCTGATAAATAACTAATCTCCCAGCTTAAGATACCAGAAACCAGTAAAGTCGTGACTATCCATGAAGCACAAGGTTTAACCTCACCTAATGTAATATGTATAAGAACCAATTCTCAACCTCTTGAGCTGTTCAATAGTGTACCGCATGCGATAGTTGCAATCTCTAGACACACACAATCGTTTAAATAATTTTCACCGGTGGCTAATGATAGACTACACTCACTTTTAATGAAAGCCCGAACTTATACTATTACTCAAAAGGTAAACCAACCCATAAAGTACAAGAAAAGATTAGTCTATGAAAAATGTGCAATCTTATATATTAATACGCTTAATTTTTAGTTTGTACTCCGTTTTTAACCTATTTCCCGTGCGCGTATGTTAATAAAACAAATATCAGGTGAACGGTATTTTTTCATATATGTGCAGAATATATGTTTTATTAAGGAACGTGTTCAGGAAATAGGTGTAAAAGCCAAGAAACGTTTTTCCTATACTGTACATCTTATATATTAATCACGACGCCAGAATGTCATGAAAAAATATGTTTGTATTGAACCGTCATTACACCGCGACAATACAGAACAAAACAGAGAACATAAAATGATTTTACATACATACAAACATTTTGGTGTTAAGAGGTGTGAGTGTAAAAATACAATTTTACCATGGCACTCTATCGTCATGACAAAATTTTGCGAGTGAAGATCGACCTTAGTACTTACACAAAAATAATATCTATGGAAAGTTTGGAATAATAATTTCCGTCCGATTTCAGGCAAAAGACATGGGATCTCTTAACTTATGCGAAAAGGTTAAGTGGGAAGTTTCATCCCGATATGCGGTTGATTTGTGTTCCAGTATATTTCGTAACCGGGTAATTTATTACTCGCTTAATTTCATGCTCGAACTAGGGTGACGTGTTTCTGCTTTTTGTGTGGTGGTAAATCGACTATATAATATACATAAGTACGTTAGTTTAGTACGTCAAAATTATTCATATACAAATGAAAATAACACACAAATACAGCGGTCTTTTTGTACATTTCTTATTAAATATTTAGATTAAAGTTGCGCGCTACGGCTTTTCCCTTTTGAGATTTTATTATTTAGAAATGGCACATTTCGACAACATGTATGCGAGTGCAAATGAAGACCAGAAGCGCGTCATTAATGAGGTACGAAGCGCGCTCGAATCTGAAACCCTGTCAGCAAAGGTCTTTTACGTTGACGCCCCCGACGGGTGTGGCAAGACATTTGTACTGCAATCACTCATTGCATTTGCCAAGGGGCGTGGCTTGGAGTCCATTTGCTCCGCCTTCACTGGAATCGCCACGAGCTTGATGGAGGTTGGGCGTACGCTACATAACATTTTCAAACTGCCGGTTCCAATGGATGAGTCATCAGTTTCACAATGAAGCCAAACTTCTCGCACGCTACCAAGTTGAAAAAAACGCCACTCATCATAATAGATGAGGCCAGCATCATGCCAGGGGCCGCGCTCACAATCATAGACAGACTATTACGAGATTTGTACAGAGGAAAGCTGGAAGAGGGTGTTCCATTCGCTGGAAAAATCATCCTCATGTGTGGTGACTTCCGAAATTGGAAATTGGTAAACAAGTTTACACTCACCAAGAACATGCGCATCGATGAAGGTGAGGACGAGTTTGCACAATACTTGCTTTCTGTTGGAAACGGCATGCTCGAACCGAATTAATCACACTTCCGGCACGCCGTTCCAGTTCTCAAAGTGTAATCGATTTCGTGTATGGTGACATGAACACAAAACACTAGCTGAGGGAACCATCGAGGAGCGCGCCATCCTTGCACCCAAGAATGATGATTGCGGGCTAACCAATCAGCAGGTGCTTGACCTCCTGCCCGGCGAACAAGAAGTCAAACTTAGTGTTGATAAAGTTGAGAGTGACGACATGAATGAGAAACTCCGTCTATATGTCGAGTTTCTCAACAAGATTGAAGGGTCCGGACTTCTGCGCCATGCCAACCCACTAAAGGTAAACGCGATCGTTCTTTTGATGAGGAATCTAAACACTAGCAAGGGTCTTATCAAAGGAACACGCATGCGAGTCGCACGTCATCCCACGCATGAAGCTCTCACCCTCGGAAGGCACCAAGAAATGCAAAATCATGTCTTTTCATCGTAAAAGAAATCCGATGTTACTTCATACAAAGTCAACAACGAAGTACTGCAGAGTCAATGAGATTATAGACTTAGGTTTTACATTTGTCGAAAACGTCAGTTTCAATAGGCATATTGAAAATTGTATTGCAAAAGCGAATGCCATGTTCGGATTTGTTAAAAGATGGACAGGTGAATTTAAGGACACTCAAACCTTATGTTCACTATATTTCGCTTATGTTCGATCTCAACTGGAATACGCTGTAACGGTCTGGAATCCATACTATGCTGTGCACATAAAAAGAATTGAAAACATTCAAAAGAAGTTCCTGATTTTTTTGTTAAAGAAAAGTGACTGGGATTACCATGAAACTGTGGCTCGCTTACCTCCATACCCAACAAGATGCACGCACTACAAAATATGCACGCTTGAAAATAGACGACTTCTCTTGGGCGCGGCTTTTATTGGTAACGTTTTGCTTGGTCACGTTGATTCAGCTTACTTGGAAACATATCAATTCACGTGCCATGCAGAACATTTCGAAACCATTGATTTTTAGCACTTGAACACCATTCTACTAACTATGAAGAAAACAACCCCATTAATATGATGTCTAAATCGTTCAACTTAATTGACGACCTATTTGACTTTAATTTATCAAAGAACAATTTTAAAAATATCTTGAAGAACTATTTTTTAAATTTTTAATTGTCAAACTAAAATTTGGTTTATATTTTGTTTTTTTTGAGTTTTTTGTTTGAAATTACTGTTTTAACTATTGTAAAAAATCTGAAATCATATGTACATGTAAATTACAAAATAGATTTCTTTAAATAAATAAATGAAGACAAGACTAATAATTTAAAAGTCGTGCGATCATCCATCGAATAGGACCCATTGAATGGATGGCTACATGACATTTAAATTCTTAATTATCGTGCTTAGCTCCCTCTTATTACGGATCGAAATATGTAGTGGCCTGTTTCTTCAACTACAAGGGACACCGCACAATACACATATTACAAACGGACAATTCTCCGTCTCCTTCGAGAAACAGGCAATTTAGCACACATCAGGGAAGTTCAAATCGCCCAAGCAATTCACGAGCACACAGATACCATTCTCCACAAAACTGGTGTTGATATCATGATTGTTGATGCCCCGGTGGCAAAGTGGTTAGCATGCTTGCTCCAGCGACCGGAGGCCCCGGGTTCGATTCCCGGTGGTGACAAGGAAAAAATGTTACGGCTGGTTTAGGATCAATGAATTAATCACTCATTATCCGAAATGAAAACATGATTATGAAACCTCATTTGAGGCGGCCAAATCCCTTGATGGGATATAGTGCCAGAGAGAGAGAGAGAGATATCATGGTCGATTTGGTAACAAAGCAACTAAATGCATCAAACCGCATGCAATTTTATTACCCAGCACAAAGAACCAGCAATTACCGGTTCCTCAAACTACTAAGTCTTAAGATCGCAGCGGCTTACTTAAGACAAGCGTAACACAGCTGCTTATATATACTGGATTTTGAAAATAATATCCCGTTTCTGATAGATACCGGCGCCGATCTCAGCGTAATCGCGTATTATAAATACTATCGCTACGGAACAGATCGCAATCGCGATTTAGTTCTGTCAGCAGCAAATACGAGTAGTACCATAATAAATACTTTTGGTACCAAATTACTGAAAGTTGACAATGGATTAAGACGTTCTTTCAAACACGCATTTATTCTTGCCAATGTCAACCGCCCCATTATCGGCGCGGATTTCCTAACTAAATTCGGTTTATTAGTGAAACGGAAAAATCGCAAATTGATTGATCCATCCACTAAGCTTACTATCAACGCTACAACAGCACTCGTTGATACACCATCACCATTCCGTTGTTCTACATAATCAACAATGGCTATGGAGCATTGTTAAAGAAATTTTCTTCTTTAACAACTCTACCAAACTACAACTCTCCGGTAAGGCATAATGTAGTACACCACATCATGACTCCAGGCCATTTATCATTTGCGAGACCACATAGGCTTGATCCAATTCGACACAAACCAACATTCCTAGAATTCCAACACATGGTGGAACTAGGAATCTGCCGACCTTCTTCTTCAGCAATATCATGTCTATTGCACATGGTGAAGAAGAAGGACAATGACTGGAGACCATGTGGTGACTACAGAAGGCTTAACGCTGTCACTATTGCTGACCGTTACCCTATTCCCCCCTATTGGATGTTCATTTTTTTCAAAAATAGATCTCGTCAGAGCATATCATCTAATTCCGATTGCTCCTGACGACATACATAAAACGGCAATTACCACACCATTTGGCTTATTCGAATTCACTTTAATGCCATTTGGACTCAGAAACGCTGCGCAAACATTCCAGCGTTTCATCAACGTAATCGTAAGAGATCTCGATTTCGTTTTTGTTTATATTGACGATATTCTCGTAGCATCTAGAGACGAGAAGCAACACTTACTCCATTTGGAACAGCTCTTCCAAAAGTTATCAAAGTACGGCGTCAATATTAACACAGTAAAATGTGTGTTTGGGACAAGCAATCTTGACTTCCTCAGTCATAGAATTACTCCTAATGGCATTATGCCGTCCGAAGGACGAATTAATGCCATTGGGGAATTCCCAGCACCACAAAACGTCAAGCAAATTCAACAATCTGTCGGTATGGTAAACTACTACGATCGATGTATTCCAAAACTTGCTGAGATACTTGCCCCAATTCACTCACAATTGACAACACTTCTCAAGAAACCCAAAACGCCTCAAAATTTTTCTTGGCCTGAAGAATGGCAAAATGCATTCCTTCAGCTCAAGAAGTTCTAGCACAGCAATAGGCGGAGTCTTACCGCAATTGAATAAAGACACTTGGGAACCTTTTGGATTTTTCTCCAAGAAATTATCAGATGCCGAAAGAAAATATTCGGCATTTGACTGCGGATTGCTTCCAATCATCCAAGCAATTAAGTACTTTCGCTATTTTGTCGAGGATCGGGAATTCACTATTTTCACCGACCACAAACCGCTTACTAGAGCAATTAAAACGGAGCGAAACCCAAGGCAAGCACGCCACTTAGATTATGTCTCTCAATTTACGACAGACGTATAGCATATACAAGGCAAAGACAATGTGGTCGCCGACACACTTTTTCGGACTTCTGCCACGAGCTTGCCTCCGTAGCAACTCGCTACGACATTACAACGATGGCAAAAGCACAAGCTAGCGATCAAGAACTACAGAACTTACTCTCTTACGTTCTACAAATCAGCGCACTTCTAAATGGAAATTAGATAAATTTCCACTAGCCGATTTAAGTTTATTGTGAAATATCTATAGGCAGCAATCGCCCGGAAATTCCAGAGACATTACGTCGAACTATTTTCGACACTCTGCATAATATTTCTCATCCAAGCGTACGAGCAACTCGTTGCTCGAAACTGGGAAGTTGGAAAACTTGTTATTGTTTCTGAATAACAAGAACTTGTCGGAAGTTGGCTTGGTAGCAACGCTGCCTGCAAAGAAGCTGCCTCACATCATCGTTTACGACGTATATAGAGATGTTTTAATCGAAGACCTTAAAGCGTTGATTTTCACTCAGAACGTGCAACAATAAAAAATGGAATGGTACTTCAAATGTCATGCTCTTGGACACATTGCAAAGAGAAAGATCAACTATGTGGATACTGCTCTGATTCTGGACATGACCAGAAGATCTGTCCAAAGAAGACAGAGGCACCAAAGTGTGGTGCAGCTGCAACATAAAATTTTTATTCGTGAATCCGAAATGAAAAAATTGAAATGAAAATAAAAAAATTTAAGGACATTTTTGAGATGTAGATTTTTGTTTAAATTTTATTTTCGAGAGAACAGAATAAAACAAGACAAAAAAATTTAATGATTTAATTTAAAATAAGGGTTTAAATTAAAAATTAAAATCTATTGCGACTTAGTTTGAATCCAGAAACCAAATTATCGTGTAGCATGGCTGTATGACTTATATATCGTAATTTTATTTAAAAAATTATCTTAAAACTACTGGCGACAATCATGCAACGAGAACTGCTCATTTAAAGTTTAGAAAATTAATGACATTTTTTGTGAGATTCGTGAAGTCTAAAAGCGGAACCAGTTAGAAATAAAAACTTAACTTAATAAAAAAATAAGAATGCGATAAATGGCATTTCAATGTTATTACCCATTGCTTAATTTTCATGTAAGAAAACTAAAGGAACCGAATTTCCCCTTCGTTAAATTATAGCTGTCACTTAATAAAAAAATAATGCACGCTATTTCTCGCTCGAAAATAAGAAAAACTTAAAAATATGTACGATTTGTTGTTGTGTTTTATACACAGCAAAAGAAGATAAATTTTTGATACGGGTGAAAAAACACTATAACAATTTTTAAAAAAACGAAAAAAACACTATAACTACAACACTTGTGTTGGTTGTACTTCAAATCAAGCAAAATTTTTTATCAAAAACGCCATTACATACCTACTATGATTATTTACTCAAATATTTGTGTGGTTTGAACTTAACTTGACCCTTTTTTTATTTTTGGTTGAAAAAGGGGCTATCGAACCAATAAGCGGAATCGTAACAATATATATTTTATATATACATATCAGCCATGCTACACGATAATTTGGTTTCTGGATTCAAACTAAGTCGCAATAGATTTTAATTTTTAATTTAAACCCTTATTTAAAATTAAATCATTCAATTTTTTTGTCTTGTTTTATTCTGTTCTCTCGAAAATAAAATTTAAACAAAAATCTACATCTCAAAAATGTCCTTAAATTTTCATTTCAATCTTATTTTCATTGCAATTTTTTCATTTTGGATTCACGAACAAAAATTTTATGTCGCAGCTGCGAAAAAATGGAATTAAATCGTGAACATTTTCGTGCGCTTATTTTTAACAACTTTCGACGTGGATTAAGGCAGCAAGAGTGCAAGGATGAACTTAATTCAATTTTTGGCGATGAAGTTCCATCAAGGACTAGTGTTTATCGATGGTATGGTGAATTCAATCGAGGTCGTAGTTCACTCCAAGACGAATTTCGTGAAGGTCGTCCAGAATCAGTTGTTGTTCCGGAAACCATTGATGCTGTGCGCGAACTGATATTGCAAGATCGTCATGTGACCTATCGTGAGATTGAGACAACCTTAGGCATTAGTGGGGCCAGCATACATTCAATATTGCATAAACATTTGAATGTCAAAAAAATTCCACACAATTTGTCAATCGCTCAAAAAAGGCTCGTGTCGATTGGTCGAAAGCTCAAAAAATACGATCGCGGTGCTTCAAAACACGTCTATGACATAGTGACAGGTGATGAATCGTGGATTTACGCGTATGAGCCCGTAAGTAAACAGCAGTCGACTGTTTGGGTGTTTCAAGATGAGCCGAATCCAACAAAAGTTGTTCGCGCATGAAGCACTTGCAAGCTGTTTTTTAGGAAAAAATGGACATGTTGCAACCGTATCACTAGAACAACGCAGAACAGTCAATTCTGAGTGGTACACAGCCATTTGTTTGCCAGTTGTCTTCCAAGAAATCAGGAAAACCAACTGCCGAAGACGGATCACTCTTCACCACGACAATGCGAGCTCTTACACATCGGCTCAAACAACTGCATTTTTGAGCACTCAAAACATCGATTTGATGAATCATCCGCCGTATAGTCCTGACTTGTCACCAAATGACTTCTTTTTATTCCCGTACGTAAAAAACAAACTGAGAGGTCAACGTTTCTCGACACCTGAAGAAGCGGTTGCTGCGTTCAGAATGCATGTTTTTGAGATACCTCAATCAGTGTGGAAAAAGTGCTTCGACAATTGGTTCAAACGCATGCAAAAGTGTATAGATCTTCATGGGGAATATTTTGAAAAACAATAAAGCGATTTTCGATGATTAATATTTGTTTTTGTTCTCTAATCCCGAAATATAAAAGGCAGCCCTTTCACACATTCGTTTCTCGTAATCGAAATTTACATACACAATTGTGTATACGGGCCGGGACAAGGTTATACCCCTTTTCCTGCCTGCCATCACATTTGTGTAGATAACAAAAACGAATCAAGTCAAAAAATTTATTTGAATGTATTTTGAACCAACATACACATTTGAGCATTTAATTTACCGTATAGTGCATATTATAATACTATGCCAAATAAAGTACCACTGATACTTTATTTGACTTCTAGTGCCGGATAAAGGCTCTATTCCACAATGAAACATATTTCTTCAGTAAAAAAAGCGAGGTAAAAATATAATTTCGCCACATCCCAAAACGAAATAAAAAAAAATTCAGTAAAATTTTACTGACAAAATCGTTTTATATATAGTGGTATGTTGCCATAATAAAATGGAAAAAACACTAACCAGAGTATTTTTTATAGCAACATTCTAATCCATTTACATACAAAAAGTATATGACGAGCAAAAAGTATATGTTAGCAACATTCTAATCCATTTACATACAAAAAGTATATGACGAGAAATATTTATCGCACGCTAAGATCGTTTTATGGTTGGGAAAATATTATGGTAAACCAACATTTTAATTATTTTTTTAATATGTGATTTCTTCGCGAGTATAAATTTATAAAATACTTTTTATTTGATATTAATGAATTGTAATACCAATTAAACTTAAATGCCTATAAAAAAATAAACTTGACTTGATTTTGAATTTGTTAGTTATGGTATCTTCCAGATGTCAAAATTTAACTATAAAATGTTCCCATAAATTTTGTTTTTGTTTCTGTCACTCTAATATAATTTATTGATTAGCTTTCTCTGTTTGTTTCTCCAGTGTATTTTACTGAATAAATAATTTTTCATTGTGGAATAAAGGTTTAATATACCATAGTAATGTACTTGGAATTCGTATTTTTTGTTTTATTTATACCTATGTACATAACTCCCGTTTTTTGTCTTGGGGGGGGGGGGGGGAAGTCCACTATCAGATACATTGGTACATTAGCAGAAATATATATGACCCATTTGAAAAATGACACATTAATAGCAAAAACAACAAATACAAAGATAACTTACAACCCCCATAAATAACTTACAATCCACTATAAAATTCCCCTTAGAAACAGAAATATTTTGTAGTAGATTGTTTATACAAATATGAACCTCTTTCGAAAACACAACCACCTACGATAAACAGTAATAAATTAGGACAGAAACTCAAACTTAAAACACCCCAAAAAATAAACGTGGGAGCATACAAATCTACATGTGACGAATGCCCAAAATTTTACTTCGGACAAACAAGTAGATCAACGACATAACAAAAACAGAATCGAAATCAAATTTTAAAACATATTAAAAACGAAAATCACAAATACACTGACATAAAACAAACTTTACAATGACATTTGTTTAATGCCGATTCTGTACAAATATAGCGCTACCGTATTTTATTATTGAAGCAGGTTTTGCTAAACTTCATAGTGTGTCAACCTAACTGGTTTTGTAGTAAGTTAACTAAACTAGTTTAACTAAGCGCGTTTAGCTAAACCCTAGTCTGTCAAGGGTATTAAGGAGTTAAAATAAAGCAGTGTATTTTACCGACGCTTGGTTGCAGAAATAAATTAATATTGCGAATACGTGAGACTATGCAGAAGCAAGGATTATACCAAGATATTAATGAGTTTGAAGGGTTAAAAGAGGAAAAAACCTAGGTGGTAAACGTGAGATCCTGCAGGCACTGTCCGGACTGCTTGGAAGCTTCAATATGTCTGAAATAATGACCGCTATGTCCGTGGGCGCAACAAATGGATTAAAACATTGATCAATAAGGTATATTTCAAACAAGAAATTAAAGAATGCAACGAAAGATTCTAGAAGAAACTGTATCAAACGATAGACATACTATTTGGCAAACGAAATGATGATGTAGATAGTAGACGAGACGCAGCAGGAAGTAGAGCTTTGGCAAGATGGTATGGACCAGATGTTGTAAATGCCTGTCGGAAATAAGGTGGAACCCGAACATGATCATGGAATGGGTATCATTGGTGGGGAGGAACCATTGGGTTTTGTGGTCTCGTAGTGAACCATTTAATAGTCAACAAGAACAAGGAGGGTTGGTGTTGTAGCGGTTAGAATATGGTGTCCATAGTGAATGGCAAAAAAATCGCTTAATTTTCCACAAAAGTTCAAAAAAAAATCTCAAAAATATCCATTATTTGTTTAATTTTTTTAAATGCAGATTCAAAGTCTATTTCAATACGTATCCAGTGGTACCTTTTATGCACTTGTACCATGACAACAAAGTGATTTTTTGTCAAATGCATATCGCAGGCTTTCGAATTAAATTCTAAAAATAATTCAACAAGATCAATACAATAGCATGCCATGAAATATCTCGCTCGGAATTGTGATCATTTACATATCAACGCTAAGCCTGAACGATCCTCTATTGATTACGTCTTCAAATGGAGCAGACCACACCAGAGGTAGGCGCACAAGTGGTTGCACTAATTGTGAATGAATGAATGCGGTTCAACTGGGACGGCAGCTCCAAGAAATTCGTGAAGTAGAAGTCAGTCGATAAACAGTTAGAAGACGACTTCGAGAAGTTAATCTGACTGCACACAGACCAGCAAACGGGCCGAAATTGACCGCAGCCCACCGATGAGCCCGTCGTGAGTTCGCTCGAGAGCATTTGAATTGGACAGAAGAAGAATTTAGGACAGTCCTGTTCTCTGACGAGTGCATGATGTATTTATATGGCACCGATGGATGCGGATGAGTATACAGAAGACAAGGAGAAAAATATGCACAATGTTGTATTGAAGAACGGGTCTCGTATGGCGGTGGATCGTTCTGGAGGCATATCATTAGAGGCGAAGGCAGATTAGAGGCGAAGACAGATCTTGTATTCATCACACGAGCTAATACTGGCTGTGGATCAAGAGGAATGAATTCTCAACGGTACATTGAGGAAGTACTCGAGGAGTAGTACGTCGTACCTTTTGCCGGGTTTATTGGTGAAAATTTTCTGTTTATGCAGGATAATGCGAGACCGCATATGGCTGGTGTAGTAGACCAGTACCTTCAAGAGGTGGATGTGCCTGTTATGGAGTGGCTAGCTCGAAGCCCGGACCTCAATCCCATCGAATATTTATGGGACGAGTTGAGAAGAAGGGTTCGAGCCAGAGATGCTGCTTCAACGAGTCTCCCGGAGCTGCAACAGGCGATCATAGAGAAATGGGAGGCGATACCTCACTATTTTGTGAAAACTTTATTGAAATCAATGCAGCATCGAATGGAACGGAAGCTGTCATTCGGGCCAGGGGAGGGAATACTTCTTATTAATAAATTTGTTTTTTTTTTGTTTATTTCCATGTTTTAATTCGATTTGTACCCCTAATTTTCATGCTGACAAATTCACAAAAACGTGTACCTCAGATGTTTACCCCCAAAAATCAGTTTGATGGCGCGTATAAATACAAAAAGGTACCACTGGATAGGGATTGAAATAAACTTTGAATCTACATTAAAAAAAATTTAACAAATATTGGATTTTTTTTTTTTTTTGATATTTTGTGGAAAATTGAGCAATTGAGCAAAATTGAGCGATTTTTTGCACTCAAGTGTATGACTTACAGAAAAATGAGAAACTCGTATAAGGTGCGGCGATGTTCTTCGATGGTACCAAAAAGCAATTGTGGCAGTTACTTTTAGGTGGGATAGAGAGACACAACTTGAAGGAATGCTGGCCAGATAAGGGATTATTCTATAAGGGATTATTCGAGCAGACATCTTTGTATTTGATGAAGTTTCGTTGCATAGAAGATTGAAATGTACATGTGGCCCTATCCTGGTAATTCCAGGGGAATGGAAATTTTAAATAGCAATTTATTCCCTTTTCCCTAAAAGTGTATTCTGGCGTTTGGGAAAAAAAATTGAGAAAAAATTATACCTTATGAAGAGCATAATAGAAACTTATGGAAAGAATAAAATTCGAACTGAACCATACTTCATTATTATTTATTTGTTTACAAAATTTTGACTTATTAATTTTTAACCTCCAAATGTTTCCGAAAATTAATTATTAAAACCCCAAATACATTAAAACTCATATATTCATATATATTTTTACAAAATTATATTACGTAACAAAAAGGTGTTGTTAGTTAGAATTTTATATTTTATGTATCAAGAGGGATTGATTTTCATGCCGTTTTGTTTGCATCAGAAAGGTGCATCTACAGACGAAAATGCCGACGGTACCACTATTTGAGTGGTATTCATTCTCCAAAGTAATGTTTCACCAAATTGAAGTTGATAAATCTCCTGATTTTCACAACATTCAAGAAACCAAACACTGAGCTCTATTTTATTTGTAATGCGTTTATCTGTACTATTGAGTCACTATACATACACCGTTGCACACTCTAATTCATTAAATTCATTAAGTTCAAAATATTTTACTATTTATAGGAATTGTAAAAATATTTGCAGTTTTCTTAAATTTGCAGTTTAAATTGTATTAAAATCGTATTATTTCTGTATACACCATTATTTCTGTATACAACAATAATTGACATTAAATTCAAAACGCGATTAACTTCATTAGCTGCGTTTTTTTGAAAACAATCGAGTAGAGTTCGCGATAGCTATTTTCAAATTTGTCCAATTTAAAATTTATTTTTTTTTAAAATTAAATATTTTAAATTTAATAGGAATCCATGTATAATAAAAACAAATCCATCATAAAAGTTGTATATGGTTTTCTTGTAATATCGTTGTTCTGTATAGTTCTGTATAATAACGGAGTAGTTCAGGACAAGTGGTGCAGTGGTTAAAGCTTCGGCACTTGGACCGGGAGGTGCTGGGTTCGAATCCCATCAGAGGCTGGATGCAAATCGAATTTTCATCATCATAATTGGCAACACTTCTCAAGAAACCCAAAACGCCTCAAAATTTTTCTTGGCCTGAAGAATGGCAAAATGCATTCCTTCAGCTCAAGAAGTTCTAGCACAGCAATAGGCGGAGTCTTACCGCAATTGAATAAAGACACTTGGGAACCTTTTGGATTTTTCTCCAAGAAATTATCAAATGCCGAAAGAAAATATTCGGCATTTGACTGCGGATTGCTTCCAATCATCCAAGCAATTAAGTACTTTCGCTATTTTGTCGAGGGTCGGGAATCCACTATTTTCACCGACCACAAACCGCTTACTAGAGCAATTAAAACGGAGCGAAACCCAAGGCAAGCACGCCACTTAGATTATGTCTCTCAATTTACGACAGACGTATAGCATATACAAGGCAAAGACAATGTGGTCGCCGACACACTTTCTCGGACTTCTGCCACGAGCTTGCCTCCGTAGCAACTCGCTACGACATTACAACGATGGCAAAAGCACAAGCTAGCGATCAAGAACTACAAAACTTACTCTCTTACGTTCTACAAATCAGCGCACTTCTAAATGGAAATTAGATAAATTTCCATTAGCCGATTTAAGTTTATTGTGAAATATCTATAGGCAGCAATCGCACGGAAATTCCAGAGACATTACGTCGAACTATTTTCGACACTCTGCATAATATTTCTCATCCAAGCGTACGAGCAACTCGTTGCTCGAAACTGGGAAGTTGGAAAACTTGTTATTGTTTCTGAATAACAAGAACTTGTCGGAAGTTGGCTTGGTAGCAACGCTGCCAGCAAAGAATCTGCCTCACATCATCGTTTACGACGTATATAGAGATGTTTTAATCGAAGACCTTAAAGCGTTGATTTTCACTCAGAACGTGCAACAATAAAAAATGGAATGGTACTTCAAATGTCATGCTCTTGGACACATTGCAAAGAGAAAGATCAACTATGTGGATACTGCTCTGATTCTGGACATGACCAGAAGGTCTGTCCAAAGAAGACAGAGGCACCAAAGTGTGGTGCAGCTGCAACATGAAATTTTTATTCGTGAATCCGAAATGAAAAAATTGAAATGAAAATAAAAAAATTTAAGGACATTTTTGAGATGTAGATTTTTGTTTAAATTTTATTTTCGAGAGAACAGAATAAAACAAGACAAAAAAATTTAATGATTTAATTTAAAATAAGGGTTTAAATTAAAAATTAAAATCTATTGCGACTTAGTTTGAATCCAGAAACCAAATTATATTGTAGCATGGCTGTATGACTTATATATCGTAATTTTATTTAAAAAATTATCTTAAAACTACTGGCGACAATCATGCAACGAGAACTGCTCATTTAAAGTTTAGAAAATTAATGACATTTTTTGTGAGATTCGTGAAGACTAAAAGCGGAACCAGTTAGAAATAAAAACTTAACTTAATAAAAAAAAATAAGAATGCGATAAATGGTATTGTAATTGCCAATATTGTAATTGGTCAATATTGTAATATGTGATTGTTTACGTTGTAAATGTTGTAGTGAATGTTGTAAATGTTGTAATATTGTTATAAGAATAAATGTTGTAGATGTTGTTTTTTTCTTATGTTCAATATTGTGTAATATCTAGATATGAAATTTATATACTGATTGGGGTAATTTAAAATAACTTGATTTCTTTTAGGAATTTGTATGAAATAATATAATGTGTATATATAATTTGTATCTAATGAAATTTCTTACCTGTTGATCTGTATTTGTCGGATGTGTATCGATGTGCAAATTTATTTATGTAAATAATAATTAATACACGATTTATGTTTAATTGTTAATATTCAAAATTTATTTATGTTCACTTAATAGCAATAAAATTTAACTTGTTGAATTTTATAATTACACCTTAAGAATGATTTTAACTTATTGAATCTTGTAACTCACTAAGATAGATTTTAACTTGTTAAATATTATAATTACACACTAAGAATGATTTTAACTTATTGAATCTTGTAATATACACTTAGATTGACTTTATCTTGTTAAATACTGTGATATACACTTAGATTGATTTTACTTGTTAAATACTGTGATATACACTTAGATTGATTTTACTTATAAACTTATTGATTCACGAAATATAATAACTGACTAAAGTATAATGATTTGTTGACAAGGTATAGATTGACTTAAAAAATGTGTTTGACTAAAAAAACAGTTTTTAATTTTTGGCTTATATACTATTTTAGTTTCCTAATTTTTTGTTTTTGTTTGTTACTACAATATGGGGTCGAGTGGTAGTTTTCCACTCGTAAAATTTTTGTCATCATTTTTATTTGGTTTTGGGTCATCGTTAAATATTTATTTTTTAATTAAAATTGTTAATTTGCGTAAAATTGAAATATTTTTATGTTCTAGTTTTGTGTGTTTCGTAATATCTTACTTTGTATTTCTTTTGATTTTTTACGCGCACGTGTTTTTTACATTGCGTGAGAATGTAACTCGTTTGTTGCGTGGGAAAGAAATGTTGAAAGTAGATTACGGGATTGTTCTACAACAATGGCATTTCAATGTTATTACCCATTGCTTAATTTTCATGTAAGAAAACGAAAGGAACCGAATTTCCCCTTCGTTAAATTATAGCTGTCACTTAATAAAAAAATAATGCACGCTATTTCTCGCTCGAAAATAAGAAAAACTTAAAAATATGTACGATTTGTTGTTGTGTTTTATACACAGCAAAAGAAGATAAATTTTTGATACGGGTGAAAAAACAATATAACAATTTTAAAAAAAACGAAAAAAACACTATAACTACAACACTTGTGTTGGTTGTACTTCAAATCAAGCGAAATTTTTTATCAAAAACGCCATGACATACCTACTATGATTATTTACTCAAATATTTGTGTGGTTTGAACTTAACTTGACCCTTTTTTTATTTTTGGTTGAAAAAGGGCTATCGAACCAATAAGCGGAATCGTAACAATATATATTTTATATATACATATCAGCCATGCTACACAATAATTTGGTTTCTGGATTCAAACTAAGTCGCAATAGATTTTAATTTTTAATTTAAACCCTTATTTTAAATTAAATCATTAAATTTTTTTGTCTTGTTTTATTCTGTTCTCTCGAAAATAAAATTTAAACAAAAATCTACATCTCAAAAATGTCCTTAAATTTTATTTTCATTTCAATTTTTTCATTTTGGATTCACGAACAAAAATTTTATGGCGCAGCTGCGAAAAAATGGAATTAAATCGTGAACATTTTCGTGCGCTTATTTTTAACAACTTTCGACGTGGATTAAGGCAGCAAGAGTGCAAGGATGAACTTAATTCAATTTTTGGCGATGAAGCTCCATCAAGGACTAGTGTTTATCGATGGTATGGTGAATTATAATTTTAAAAATTATTAAATACGTAACAAAAAGGTGTTGTTAGTTAGAATTTTATATTTTATGTATCAAGAGGGATTGATTTTCATGCCGTTTTGTTTGCATCAGAAAGGTGCATCTACAGACGAAAATGCCGACGGTACCACTATTTGAGTGGTATTCATTCTCCAAAGTAATGTTTCACCAAATTGAATTTGATAAATCTCTTGATTTTCACAACATTCAAGAAACCAAATACTGAGCTCTATTTTATTTGTAATGCGTTTATCTGTACTATTGAGTCACTATACATACACCGTTGCACACTCTAATTCATTAAATTCATTAAGTTCAAAATATTTTACTATTTATAGGAATTGTAAAAATATTTGCAGTTTTCTTAAATTTGCAGTTTAAATTGTATTAAAATCGTATTATTTCTGTATACACCATTATTTCTGTATATTATTTCTGTATACAACAATAATTGACATTAAATTCAAAACGCGATTAACTTCATTAGCTGCGTTTTTTTGAAAACAATCGAGTAGAGTTCGCGATAGCTATTTTCAAATTTGTCCAATTTAAAATTTATTTTTTTTTAAAATTAAATATTTTAAATTTAATAGGAATCCATGTATAATAAAAACAAATCCATCATAAAAGTTGTATATGGTTTTCTTGTAATATCGTTGTTCTGTATAGTTCTGTATAATAACGGAGTAGTTCAGGACAAGTGGTGCAGTGGTTAAAGCTTCGGCACTTGGACTGGGAGGTGCTGGGTTCGAATCCCATCAGAGGCTGGATGCAAATCGAATTTTCATCATCAATTACAATCAGTGATGTTAATAAACACAACTAAGACCCTCTGATGGAGTGCAGAACTAAGCGCCGACCCACCTTCCATGTCAATGTACAGGTTGACATGGAGCTTGCAATGTGCAGGTGGTATACTGTAGTTGTGTGAGTAGGTGAATGGGTTAATGATGTGGCGTGAATGCGTGGTATCACAATGAGCCAAAAATGGCCTAAGTGTCAATCACTGAAACATAAACCTAATTATATTAGTGTGGGCTTAAAACACAAATAATGAGAATTTCCTGAAGTTTTGATCTGGTGATATAATTCGCTAAATCGATATGTTCTTGTTATACTTTAGGTATAAACAAGATGTGATTTTTTGCAGTTTGGTCGTTGCAACCTGATGAGTAGACCAATATTTTATCAGTACGAAACCAAGTTGCCAAAGAGAACTTGAGGAAAGTTCTTCATTTTTGTAAGGGTTGTGTATCTTTTATACAACTCTTGGGGTTAAAAATGAGGGGGCGTATTTTCTCCTTTTTTTTGTACAGATATTATGAGTAGATGGCCTCTTAGTTTCCAATGACTAATAAGTCGTAAACATTGTGAATGTCATTAAAAATAATATTTTTTGTCTATAAAAAAGCCGAAACTTTAAATAAATATATAAGGCCGATGTATGATTTAAATTCAATAATATTAAAATACCTAACAATTTTATAAATGATTTTATTTTTGACAAAATGAATAAAATCAGCTTACACCGGAAAGATGTCTTTGGAAAAATGTACTATGTATTTGGATTTGCCTCCAAAAAAATGGTCAAGCATACAAATTTTTGTTAACATTTTAAGCATTGTAATACTTCATTTGTTTCGACTAGCTTTAGTACGTTTAGTACGACTAGCTTTAAGACGTCGAGAATAAAAGCTAGTTATTGATTTTAATTAAATTTGCAAAAACATTAATACTTCGATGTCGGTTGTGGTATATAGAATTATGAGTATACACAATATCATTGCAATTCCATTTTTAAACTGATAACACTAAGTAAAAACCATCCTAAGATTTTAAAATGACAATAAATAAATATTTCGTTGTTCGTTGTTGTCAATCGATTTTCAAGCTCACATTAAAAGTATACTGCAATTTTTCAGATACCAACCACCCCTTATCATGAAAACTATCCCAAATTTCTCTAGAATAAATTACCACTTCTTTGAAAATTTCAAAAATAGACATTTCAATATCGGATATGGGTATCGCTTTAGTAATCCTCATCAGAAGTACAATTCGATTTTTAAGTTGTAACTTTAATCCATGGAAACAAATTTATTTAGTCACCCACTTTATTTATTAGGTGTATAACTTAATTTCTACAGATTTTTTCTTCGAGCTTAAAATTATATTTAAAATAGAAATATTTTCACGGTATTTTGTGGTTTTTACATGATCGGACGCAAGGTGTCAGAACAACGAACGACAAGTCTACATGAGTTACATAACCTCTCAGAATAGTAGAGTTTACGATGGCAACTGATAAACAGCACATTCGGCACTGTATTCTATACGAATTCGAACAAGGAAAAAATGCTTCTAAGGTATGGAAATCAATTTGTAGTCTTTTTGGTGCCGACCTTATGGAACGTATAATTATTGGTATAAACGTTTCAGAAGTGGTGATTTCGATCTTAGTGACAGCCTCGAAAGTTTAGAGATGTGCGAGCTAACCTGGAATCTACAACAGCAACAGGCATAACTCAGAAAAACCTAATACCTAAATAAAATAGCGCGTAATAATTAGATTCACCTAAGTTTTCTATTCCTTAAAATCATAAATATTTGATAGTTTAAATTCTCCCAAACTTCTGAAAATTTAAGTAAATTTTAAGAAATATGTTCGGAAGATATAAAAATTAACTAAATAGAGTAAAATATTTTCTGGACAGTTATTTTTCAGTAATTAAGTATCTTCTCCTATACTAAATATTAATTTATTACATTAATATGCCCAGCACCAAGTGAGCTTTCAGAAACTGGTAGTTATATGTAAATGTATTTAATTAATGTTTAGTAATCCATCGCCATTAGTCATACATACTTTTGTCATATATAGTCCACTGAGATCTCACAGATTTTAGTGAGGCTTCATTAAACCTTATATGAAACATGTCTTTGTTTTCGGTAAGACTTCAGTGGGCTGAACTTGCTCGACATGTTCGTAGTCGAAGGCCTTCTGTTTGATGGCCTAAATAAAGGACAGGATCACGAACGCCGCACGGAAGTCCCAGAAAATCCAATTCAATATTTTGAATAGCAGTGAAACTAGCTTTTTTGGCACGCACAACGAATTTTCACGCACTTTTTGCAGCAATTGCGGCCGTATCTCGCTAATAACTCACCGGATGCTGTGTTCCAAGTATCCAATCGTCTCTGGTCTACCAGTGTAGACAAGTGACTTAACATATTCCAAAAGAAAATAATCTAAAGGGGTTAGATCACACGATCTCGCTAGCCAATTAACAGGACCATTACGTGAAATTAGTCTTTTATGAAATGTTTCTTTGAGTAAATTAATTGTATCCCGCGTTGTGTGACATGTGGCACCGTCCTGTTGGGATCACATCAGCAATATTTATGGCAGCCGATTGGGGCACAAAAAAGTTTCAAAATCATGTCTCTATACCGTTCACTGTAACATTCCGCCCATCATCGTTTTTGAAGACACATAGGCCTATGATTTAGCCGGCCCATAAAGCGCACCAAACAATGATTTTCTATGGATATAATGGTGCTTAAGCAAAGGTTTGTGGATTACAATTACAATTTTGTACAGAAATTATAATGTAAACATTTGTTTTTAGCTTATCAAAATATGGAGAATTGAAAAAGCAATGGTCGAAATCAATTGGCTTCGGTGAGCAAGATGTACTAAGATGAACCATAGGAGTTTTTTAAGAAAATCGGCAAACGTGTGGATTTGACGTAGTTGAAAATAATCTTAAAAATACATGCCCTAATATTAATCAAACGGTAATTCCATAGCATACTGAAGAAAACATTGTTGGATGCTCCGAACACTCTAATTCTATAAATTTGTTTCCCAAGACAGGATTATTTACCACCAATTGACAAAGTGCCTGAACTGATGGTATCCGGAACTAATAGATTTTTATAATCGTAAAGAGATGGAAAATTTGAATGACGATAATATATCCGTTTTAAACAAAAGTCCTTCGAAATTGCAGACAATTACAAAAATCGCAAATATAGTTTACCTGTTGGTGGTAGTAATACTAGCAATCGTATAGTGGCACTAGTTCTTCTTCTTTTGCTAATAAAAGTGTAAAACCTTCTTATACATATAATTGAATAAAATAACGTTAAAGCGAGCAATGGCCTCATCAGGTTTTGATCTTTCTACGAGCTCAAGAAACGAATTACAAAAATAAAAACTACGATTTTTAAGGACTAAATACAACAAAATTTAAAAAAATAGGGACCTACGACAAACAAATATGAGACAAAGAAGAAAAACTATAAATTTGGGCCACCTTATAGACGAGTTTGAAGAGAAAATTTAATTAGTTCTTGCCAGAAGGATAAATTTTTAAACCATGACCCAAATTCAATTTTTTTTAAATAGATATAGAAATAAAATTAGAAATCGAAAGTTAGCCAGGAAATATCCAGAAGAAATACAGAAGTTTGCTTTAAATTTAAACTTTTATTCTCCGAAGGCCTATGAATATCACTCTCTTAATATTGCGCTTGCCTCACTCTCGTACACTTGGTAACTGGTATAAAGTAGTAAATGGACAGGATCTCTCTTTTGGATACCCAATTATACTAAGTGAATGTTATTTCATATAAGGTTTGATGAGGCCTCACTAAAATCTGTGAGAATCTCAGTGGACTATATATATGACTAAAGTATGTATGACTAATATCGATTGGCGATGGATTACTAAACATTATTAAATACATTTACATAACCACCAGTTTCAGAAAATTCACTTGGTGCTGGGCATATTAATGTAATAAATTAATATTTAGTATAGGAGAAGATACTTAATTACTGAAAAATAACTGTCCAGAAAATATTTTACTCTATTTAGTTAATTTTTATATCTTCCGTACATATTTCTTAAAATTTACTTAAATTTTCATAAGTTTAGGAGAATTTAAACTATCAAATATTTAAGATTTTTAGGAATTGAAAACTTAAGTGAATCTAATTATTACGCATTATTTTATTTAGAGATTTGGTTTTTCTGAGTTATGTCTGTTGCTGTTGTAGATTCCAGGTTAGCTCGCACATCTTCAAACTTTCGAGGCTGTTACTAAGATCGAAATCACCACTTTTAAAACGTTTGTACCAATAATTACACGTTTTATAAGGTCGGCACCAAGAAGACTACAAATTGATTTCCGTGCCTTAGAAGCATTTATGAAATGTCTATTTTTGAAATTTTCAAAGAAGTGGTGATTTATTCTAGAGAAATTTGGGATAGTTTTCATGATAAGGGGTGGTTGGTATCTGAATTGCAGTATACTTTTAATGTGAGGTTGTAAATCGATTGACAACAACGAACAACGAAATATTTATTTATTGTCATTTTAAAACCTTAGGATGGGTTTTAGTTAGTGTCAGTTTAAAAATGGAATTGCAAGGATATTGTGTATACTCATAATTCTATATACCACAACCGACATCGAAGTATTAATGTTTTTGCAAATTTAATTAAAATCAATAACCAGCTTTTATTTTCGACGTCTTGAAATGTGTGCAAAAGCTAGTCGAAACAAATGAGGTACGATGCTTAAAATGTTAACAAAAATTTGTATGCTTGACCAATTTTTTGGAGGCAAATCTAAATACATAGTATTTTTCCAAAGACATCTTTCCGGTGTAAGCTGATTTTATTCATTTTGTCAAAAATAAAATCATTTATAAAATTGTTAGGTATTTTAATATTATTGAATTTAAATCATACATCGTCCTTATAGTACACTTAGAACAAATTAAGTAATGAATGTATTTAATTACGACCTATCAGTATAGATAGGCATATAAAATGTACATAATGTAACCAAACACAAATATGTAATATGTACAGTGCTGGGAAAAAAATTTGGCAAACATATTATATTGAAAATTGGAGTATTTTTTTGCTAAAATTATAAAACTTTTGAAAGCAATTGGCTTATTGTTTCATTTTAAATACATGTATGACGTAATTTTTTGGAAAATAAATGTACCTGCAATTTAGGGGCAAAACTCCGAAAAATGCCAAAATATTCAAAATACGTTGATTGGAGTTAAAGTAATGGAATAAATTAAAAAAATATTTTTTAATTTTTTTTTGTTTTTTATTGATTTATAGAAGTTCTATCTTTAATATTAATATTGTGTTGGACCGCCTTTTGTTTTTATTATACCGGTACAACCCCGCAACTGGTGTGCAAAAAATTGGTCAAGCAATTATTTTATTTAACGCGTACCGTTCTTGGCCGTCATTAGGGTGCAGATGTTTTATTGCCTGTATTTTTTTTTTTGAGTATAAATAGTGCATATTTTGTAAGATTAAGTTATTCTTTCTGTAATGCCTCAACCAGTCAGCCTTAAGTTCTTAAGTTGTGCTCCATTTTGGACCATTTAGGAGAGCGGTACGACCACCAAAATTTTAGAGGTCAGTTGTTTATTTGTGACGAGAAGCCTATACAATTTTGGTGATTGTAGCACTAACCGAAGTGGTGCAATCAGCGTTTAACTTAAGCTCTTAAGTCTGACTGGTTGAGGCATAAGTGATCCTAGTCAAATACAGAATAAAGTGCATTTGTTGTTTAAAAAAATGGGAAAAGTTAGTAAGCAGTGTAAACGTGGGAAAAGTTAGTACGCAGTGTAAAAGCAATATGTTGATTTTTGCACGAGAATATTTAACCATGCGTGAAATAGCAGAAAGATTAAATATTCCTAAAAGTATTGTCGCGTGGAATATTAAAAAATGCGAGAGACGGGCAGTACACAAAGAAAGAAGGGCTCTGGATGGCCCAGAAAGACAACGCCAGTGGAAGATCGTTTCATAATATTAAAATGTCGTCGGAACCATTTTAAAACTTCATCGGACATAAGACGGGATGTTCATCGAGCAACGGGAAAACAAATTTCAGCCAGCTTAGTGAGAAAAAGACTTGTTGAAGCTGGTTTGAGAGCACATAAAAAACAGTTCAGAAGCATGAGTTCACATTACTAGTGGAACAAACGTTTGCTACGGCCCCAGGAGAATGTTTCTTGGACTCTAGATATGTGGAATGATGTGATTTTCTCCGATGAATCAAAATTCAAGCTGCCTGTTGCAGATGTAAGAATTCTCATAAGAAGATAACCGGACGAGAGGCTTAGCAACGAATGTCTTTTAAAACTTCCACCGAAAAATTAAAGAGTTATGGTCTGGGGATGCTTTTCTGGAAATGCACCGGTCGATTGTGCTTCCTTAGTTCCAGCATTACAGCAGCTGTTTATCTGCAGGTCCTTTACAACGAATTTGAGCCTTCTGTGTTAAAGCTTTTTGGCGAGACTTGCAAATTTATTTTTCAATAGGACAACGCTCCGTGCCATACCGCCAAAGTTGTGAGTTATTAATTTTGAATTGTAGATAGAAAAATTGGCTTTCAGATAAACATAAATAATTTGCTAAAAACTTGTTTTTTTCTTATCTCTTCATTTAAAGGTAAAAAAGTACTTCGAAGAAACAAGTATCGATGTGTTGAGCTGGCCCCCGTATAGTCCAGACTTAAATCCCATTGAAAATAGTTGGTCTATAATGAAGCTAGAAGTAGCAAGAAAGCGCCCAGAATCGAACCAAGCATTAAAAAGTTTGTTGATGACGATTTGGGAATCCATACCTCCTACAACTTTGAAAATTTTATCAAATTCAATGAATCGGAGGTGTATCGCTGTAATAAAAGCAAATGGCGGTTCAACAAAATATTAATATTAAAGATAGAACTTCTATAAATCAATAAAAAACAAAAAAAAAATTAAAAAATAAGTGTTTAGTTTATTCCATTACTTTAACTGCAATCAACGTATTTTAAATATTTTGGCATTTTTCGGGGGTTTGCCCGAAAATTGCAGGTACATTTTTTTTCAAAAAATTACGTCATACATGTGTTTAAAATGAATCAATAAGCCAATTGCTTTCAAAAGTTTTGTAATGTTAGCAAAAAACACTCTAATTTGCAATAAAATATGTTTGCAAAATTTTTTTTTCCAGCACTGTATATCTAAACGTTTACTGCGATCACTAAAAAACAATGTAATTATAATATTTTTCCCTTTCGTTCATAAATTTTTGATCTTTCGTATCATTTCCTCTAAATATTTGTTTTGTTTTTAACTATATTTCATGCAGCACACCAAACCATAATCAATGTAGCTACATACATACATACATCTAAAATAGATCTTCTTGCTTTTCATGGTCACGTGTTTAAATTTTATTTTAAACAACAGAAATTATCGATCGTGCACACATGTTATTTTAAATAGACTCGTACATACATATGTTTATACGAGTATGTACATATATCAATAATACGTGCGTTTTAAGCCCGGTTTACATACGACCAACATTTTTCTTCTGCAAAATGAATAAGATATAACAATGAGTTTTTGCATATGAAAGACAAGAAAAGCAATATATCCCAACAAAATTTTGCAGAAGAATTTTTGAGCAAAAATCACCATAAAAATGAAAATGTTGCCATAAAATATATTCGATCCGAGTATTTTTATGGCAACATTTTTAAAATTAACAAGAAAAAAAATTATTTCGTATTTATAAATGTTGAGGATTCATTATAAAAACAGACGCCATAGATAAAAATGTAAATTTCGTTTTTTAATTCAGAAAAATAAATTAATAATGATCCTTTAAAAAAAAAATTACGCCACTACTATATATGTTTATTTCTTTCTGGCATATTAAATATTTTTATATAGCGGATTCTTTCTTATTTACCTGCAAAAATTTGTAGAAGAAAACAATTTTCTCATGTAAACCGGGCATTAGTTTTCATTTCATTCTGTTTTATTAAGTATAAATCATACAATAAGAGAATGGATACTTTCAAACGAAAATAAAAAATACGTTGAATTTGTATTTGTCCGTTTGTTTCTTTTTTCTTTTATAACACACAAATATAAAAAAAAATATTTGGTCGTGCGCGTATTGAAAAAATATATTGATCGAGAAATATGTATATTGAGCACAAATGTAGTCCAAAATAGCGTCTGAGTATTAACTAACATTTCTACTAACAGCCGTTAGAAATATTTTTCCATTTGTATGATTGTGTTTTGTTTGTGCTTGGAGTTAACTAGACTCAATCCAAAAAATTTATTAGGTTGAGTCGAAAAACAACAACCAAAATAAAACTAAAATAAATAAAAACAAAAATTTGTTTGGCTACAATTTAAGTCCAATCCACACAAAAGTGTGTAAAAATTGACAGGTTGTAATGTTTTCCGGATTTTAACGGATCTTAGTTAAATGGAAATTATTTTTGAAAAAAAACATTATAATTTGATAACATATAAATTATATAACATATTAATTTATTGTGTTTGATAACATATTAATTATTATAGTTATAGATAGTTATTTTTCAGACGAAAACGATTTAAGTGGAATGCACAAATGTGTATGTTGGTCCAAAATGCATACAAAAATATATTTTTGACACGATTCTTTTGCGTTACCCACAAAATTGTTATGGGTGGCAGGAAAAGGGATATATAATTGCGATTTTTTTAAATTTATACATACATAGCAAATTTCTGTAACAAATATTTTTGTCTGCCAAATGTTAGAAAATGTTTATCAGATGTTGATCAGATGTTGAAGCAGATAAAAGGGTAGATACTCGATCCACTAGCAAAAAAAACAATTTGCTGGAAAAAATCCTCACTACTCAATCAATTTTACGAAGGAAATACAATTTCAAAATACATTTTTCATAAAATTTTTGTTTATTTTTGCGATATTACAGTAAAATTTACGGCTTCAAAAATTAAACAGCAAATTTTGTGTTGTTCTACTGTGCAATCGCACAAAAAAAACAAAAAGCTTATTGAAAATATAATTTGAAATTCTATTTATTTTTCTAAATCAATGTGAAATGTATGGTTCAAATAGAACAAAAAATCAAAATTGATGTGGTTTTATGTATGTATGTATTATCAAAATCCTATTTAATATCTCTAATCCTATTTAATGGGGTCGATTCTGAGATCGAAAATTTTATGCTATGTTATTTTATTTCCCCACTTCCTATTGGAATTTGTATTGAAAAAACAAAAATAACATAACATAACATAAAATTTTAGATTCCGGAATCGACCCCAATATCTCATTAAATAGGATTTTGAAGTTTAGAAATGTAACATCAATTGTGCACTCTACTACACGGAATTTTATGTATATATTTTCGAACGAATAATCGTCACATATTTATAAATGAACGATTAAAATATATTTCAATTAAATTTAAAACACATGCTTTAATTTATTAGTAATTTAACACACCAATTGTCCCATTCCACACGAGCTTTTTGGTTTTTTGATTATTTTTTCAGGGCCAACTAGTCGTAATAGATAATGTATATATGTATGAGTTTTAGTTTGTTATCTTCTGCTCTCTCGAAAATAAAATTTAAACTAAAATGAGTCAAAAATGTCCTTGAAATTTAATTTATGTTTGTGTTAGTATGGTTGCACTGAACATTTGGGCGTAATTTTACTTTATGTATACATCGAAAAAATCAGGTACGAAATATAAATTTTGGAAATTTTTAAATGCAGGATTGTTCACTGTCAGTTTTTAGGAGGGGGACGCTAAATTTTTCCGGAAACTTTTTTGATTTGCCGGAAAAATTTTCACTTTTTTTATTTTTCCAATATTATTTTTTTTTTTATAATAATTGCTTCGTCAACCTTGCAGACATAGATCAAAGAGTTTCTATCGCTTTTATCGCTTCTTCTGTTAGTGCCACAAATGTTAAGAGTCAACTTTCGTAAATTTACATTTTTTTTTAATGTAATTTTAAGTCGTTGTATACCTTAGAGGATGGGGGCTGCCGACCTTACACGCCCGCTTTTCCACAATTGATACAATTCTTCAAGTGTCAAACTAAGTAAAATAAAAAATTTAAAAAAATTTAAAATTTTCCTGGAAAAATTAAAAAATTTTCCCGGAAAAATTACTTGTACATACTGTCGAAAAACTGTTAAGATACAATCCTAATATCAAAATTTTTATAAAAATTACACATTTGTACGTATTTTGAATAAAATAATACTCAATTTTTTTTTAAGTGAAAATTTTCCCGGAAAATGGGGTAATTTTCAGCAAACATTTAGCTTCCTCCTCCTAAAAACTGTTGGTAAACAATCCTGCATTTAAATTTTTTTAAAATTTATACTCCTTACCTGGGGCGGTATGTTGTACCATCACTTCGATTCGAAATTCGAAAAAAGTCGAATGGCGGTATGTTGCATCATTTTCGAAAAACAAAAATGATACAACTTTCACTTTTTCGATTCGACTTTTTTCGAATTCGACTTTTTTCGATTCGAAGTGATGGTTGAAAAAAATTGACGTTTCATTTTGTATTGGTATTTCTCCATCAAAAAAAAATTTACGAAAAAATGTACATGTCTTAATGTGAAATTCTATTTACTTCTCCAAATCAATGTGAAATTTATGGTTCAAATAGAACAAAAAATCAAGATGTGGTTTTATGGATGTATTGAAGATATTAAATAGGATTTTGAAGTTTAGAAATGTCACTTCAAAACGACATCAATTGTGCACTCCACTATACGAAATTTTACGTATATATTTTTGAACGAATAATCGTCACATATTTATAAATGAACGATTCAAATATATTTCAATTATTTAAAACGCATGCTTTATATCATTTTCTGTGACACCAAAATTTTGATCCATTTTTGATTTAAAATGGCGTTGTTTACATTTTTTGTATTTTTTTTTTGATTTTGGATCAAAAATAAAATCCAAAAAATTTGTTTGATTTTTTTTTACGTTTACTCACACATACTAAACGTCATGTCAAATTGTCAAAAAGACTTCGCGCCATTTCTATTTTATTAAATTTGTGAATTTGTGATTGTTTAAAGTGAAAATTGTTTTTTATTCAAAGTGTTATTTTAAAAGATTATTGTGCTCCGAAAACAAAATAAAAATATAATATCGGAAACGATATACAAATAATTTTGATAGTGTATTGCGGATTGCGGGTGTTTGAAATCAAACACACAAAATGGTAAATATAATTGACGATATAGCTATTCAAGAACTATTGGGCATATCCAGCACACTGAGATTCTCACTGTTTTTAGTGAGGCCTCACCAAATTTTATATGAAAAATTCTTTTATTTTTAGTGAGCACTAAGTGTGCTGGATCTGGATATGCCCGTTATCTTCCTCATCATCATCGGCATCATCAATATCGATATCTTCAACAACATCGTCTTCATCATCATCTTCATCACCATTGAAAAGTTTCGATAACAATGATTGCATAAGGGATGGCAAAACGAACGAGTAAGTTTGTGCTCGCATGCTGTGTTCTGCATAATTTATGCATAGACAATGGCGATACATAGATGAAGACGATGTTGTTGAAGATATCGAAATTGAAGATGCCGATGATATTGATGATGCCGATCATGATGAGGAAGATAATAGTTCTTGAATAGCTACATATATCGTCAATTATATTTTCCATTTTGTGTGTTTGATTTCAAACACCCGCAATACACTATCAAAACTATTTGTATATCGTTTACGATATTATATTTTTATTGTGTTTTCGGAGCACAATAATCTTTTAAAATAACACTTTGAATAGAACACAATTTTTATTTTATTAAACTAACTTGCACTACACTTTAAACAATCACAAATATAACAAAATAGAAAAGTTGCGACGTCATTTTTGACAATTTGACATAACGTTTAGTTTTTTTTATGTGTGAGTAAACGTCAACAAAAAAATCCAAAATTGTGTTCTGACAAAAAATAATTGATCCAAAAATTTGGATCAACATTTTTGTGTCAGCGAATTTCACATTAATTTATTAGTAATTTAACACACCAATTGACGTTTTTTTTTTTTTATATCATTTGCTTAGGTCGACTAGCACTTATAGCTGTATATGACCAGTGGCACTATTCTGGTAATTCCCTGGGAATAGGGAATTAAGGAAAGATTTTATATGTAATTTCAGTTCAAATATTTTTTTTCCGGCCTACTAAGGAGAGTTTGATGTAAATATTTATAAATTGGGAATAATTTTTCCATATCTAAATTGGCAGGGAATATTATTCCCAATTTTATTTTGTTTTCAAAATAATTACCACTAGATTTTTACCTCAGTATGCCAGAAAAAAAATTTTAAAATACAAATTACATATAAAATCTTTCCCCAATTCCCTATTCCCAGGGAGTTACCAGAATAGTGCCACAGGCAATGTATTTTTATCAATTATATTATTATGTGTATCCAGTCGTAACTTTCGTTACCACCGGGAATCGAACCCGAGACCCTCTATACACACAGCAAGCGTTCTACCCACTGTGTTACAGAGGGCGACCAATTGACGTTTCTACAAAAAAAAGAATTGACATTTCATTTTGTATTGGTATTTCTCCATCAAAAAAAATTTACGAAAAAATTTACATTTTTTGTACATCAATTTTGTTTTGCCGGATTTTGGTAAATAGAATTTCACATTATTGCTAGCGGATCCGAATTCCGAGTATCTACCCCAAAATGTTTGATAATTTTATTCCCTCAATTTTTAAGTTTTTATGCGGCATTTAAACGAATCGAAACACAGTAAAGTTGAAATTACCTGAAAAATAAAGAATCAAAAAAAAGATTTTTTAATGTGAAACTCTATTATTTTCGAAGAGAAATTTATGGTTCAAACAGAACAAAAAAACAAAATTGATGTGTTTTATGTGATGTTAGTACATATATGAAAAACAAAATGGTAAATAGAATTTTATGTAAATAAATTTAAAATAAAAAGTTGTTTCCATTTTACTTGAAAACCCAAAAAGTTGAATAGATCATTTTTGATTATATAAGCGGCCTATACACAATCAGTAATATGTACTCAAAACATCATTACCTAAAAATATCCTATTTCCAACTCAATTTAATAATTTTTGTATAAAGCCCGCTGTACTTACATCTCAGACATATGCAGTCTTATAGCGTTTTCTTTTTACAAAAAACTGGCAAAAATTTTTGATGTACATCAAAATTTTTTGATGTAAATCACATTTTCGCGTTCTTTTAGGGGGAAAAATAGCAAAAAAATTTGATGTATATCAAAAAATGGAAATGTAGATTTTTCATTACATTTTAACTACCACATACACATATTTATATCATATAATATGTCAATCGTAAATATTGACAAATACGTGAAACGCGTCATTTGAAATTTTTTCAAAATGGTTTGTTATTGTTTTCGGCATCAATTTCGGGTTTACGCACACTACGATTAAAACACATAAATTTTTTTTCGTATTCTTTTTAACTATCGGAAATTTGATTTACATCAAAAACATAAAAGAATTCGCTGAAACAGCAGAAATTTACAACAACAATCCCATATATGGAATTCCAAATTGGAATTGTTCTAAACCAACTTTTTTGCTGGTATAGAATAATTCTATTCCACCGGTTGTGAATTAGTTACGATTTCTAATAATATTCAATATTATTCGGTCATATTACTATTTAATTAGATATATTTAGTTGTGTTTTCACGTTTTGTTTAACTTCAAAATGTAATTGTTCTCAACTAATAAAAATAAGTAAATGCAATTTTTGGTTGTTACTTTGAGCACAATATTTATTCTATTCTAGCATGGATTTAACCGGTACCAAAGTAAAGCCTAGTACTCAGTTCGATTTCACGTGAAATTTCCATACGATTTTACCAAAATGAAATTAGAAATGAAAAATTTCATTTCTGTTTTCGTTTTGTAGTACTCAGTTCTCCAACGAAAAAACCAAGTGTGTTCAATACATCAAAGACGGCGCGCATAAACTCTCCAAATTATTTTCATGTGAAAATAATGTACCCAGACATTATTTTCACGCGAAATTTTGACATTTTTTTATTTTTGGCAAAAACAATTTTTTTAATACCACAAATTCATAAATTTTAATTAAAGTCAATTTAATTTAAATTATTTACGTAAAATAAAGAAATTAATTTATGCATGTCTACAAATTTATACGTTAAAATTAAAAATTCTCCAAATAAAATTTCATTTCCATTTCACGCGAAAATAAATAGATTTTTGGAGACCGCGTTAAAATTTCATTTCATTTTGAACTGAGTACTAAGCTTAAGACCGTAATAATTAATATTTGTATACATAAAAACAAGCAGTTCTACCTTTACGCAAGATTTAATTGTATTGTTTAATAATTTTTTAACCAATTCAGTAAAAATAAAAATGATAAAATTGATTAATGATCAAACTTCACAATTACGAATAACACACGTCACTTCCCAAGTATTTTTACTTTCAATTTTCCTGGCGATATTCGTACTTAAGTACCAAACTTAGTCTAGTATTTTTCTAAGTTTGAGTTGCAATTTATTAAAATAAAACGTATGAAACGTGTCGCGATTATTCGAAACTGAACGAAACTCAATAAAGGAGAATTGTATACATGTATGTGTGAACAGAAAAGACAAAAAACAAAATGGCGGGAGCGAGGTTGTGCATGAATGTAAAATGCTATATTTGAAAAGGTTAGAAGAAAAAGATGGCGGCATCCAAATGTGAGAGCAAAATAAAAATTTAGGTTTAAAATGAATATTTTTATTTTATTAAATTTGCGGTATAAAAATATACATACATATATACATATTATATATGAATCTAAATTATACTTTAGTTAATTTTTTAATTATTTTTTATTATTACACAATTTGAAATTATTCTTTGATTGTAATATTAAAAGTTTAAATAATTTTCCAAATAGGTACTATGATTATTGCACATGAAGTTTATTATTTTCGCATTTGTTTTCTACCTAAAAACTTAAAACTGAACTAGAAATTAATTAATTTATGAAAACAATATTTGAATAGATATAAAATATATTTTGATGTAATTTTATTTAAATTAACGCACATCTTTAAATTTTTTTAACAAAATTTTATAAAATTACGTGAACATGAAAAATAAAAACAAACCATGTACATTACACGCTATACACATTCCTACGAAAGAAAAATTGCGGTAACACAGTATACAGTAGTAACAACACAGTATACATATACGCTACAAACACTATCATTATAATGTGAAGTTTAACTTTCGTTAATTTTGGATGAAAACGAAGGAAAATACTATGCTCAATTTTTACTTTCGTTTTGTTATACTTGGGTTGCTATGTCATCAAATTTGGGTGACGGTCTCTTTATCGTAAACAATTTATCGTGTTTCAATTTAACGTGAACATTTAATCGTAGAACAGTTTATCGTGGACACAATTTACCGTGGACACAATTTATCGTGGGACAATTTATCGTAGAACAGTTTTTCGTGGACAATTTATCGTAGAAAGGTTTTATGCGTGGTATCAAAAAATTAGTGGGATTCTTTAATGATTTTTGGAAGAAGTTCTGGAATATTGCCATGTGGGACGGAACTCGGTAGTTTCTTAACCGATTATGATGGGATTGGATATGTTGGATGGAAATGGGATTATTGAATGATTTTTAGAAGAAGTTCTGGAATATTGCCATGTGGGACGGAACTCGGTAGTTTCTTAACCGATTATGATGGGATTGGGTATGTTGGATGGAAATGGGATTATTGAATGATTTTTAGAAGAAGTTCTGGAATATTGCCATGTGGGACGGAATTTGGTAGTTTCTTAACTGATTCTGATGGGATTGGGTATGTTCGATGGAAATGGAATTATTGAATGATTTTGGGAAGAAGTTCTGGAATATGGCCATGTGGGACGGAACTCAGTAGTTTCTTAACCGATTATGATGGGATTGGGTATGTTGGATGGGAACGGGATTATTGAATGATTTTTGGAAGAAGTTCTGAAATATGGCCATGTGGGACTGAACTTGGTAGTTTCTTAACCGATTATGATGGGATTGGGTATGTTGGTTGGAAATGGGATTATTGAATGATTTTTGGTAGAAGTTCTTGAATATGGCCATGTGGGACGGAACTCGGTAGTTTCATAACCGATTATGATGGGATTGGGTATGTTCGATGGAAATGGGATTATGGAATAATTTTTGGAAGAAGTTCTGGCATTTGGCCATGTGGTACGGAACTCGATAGTTTCATAACCGATTATGATGGGATTGGGTATGTTGGATGGAAATGGGATTATTGGATGATTTTTGGAAGAAGTTCTGGAATATGGCCATGTGGGACGGAACTCGGTAGTTTCATAACCGATTATGATGGGATTGGGTAATTTGGATGGAAATGGAATTATTGAATGATTTTTGGAAGAAGTTCTGGAATATGGCCGTGTGGGACGGAACTCGGTAGTTTCATAACCGATTATGATGGAATTGGATATGTTCGATGGAAATGGGGTTATTGAATGATTTTTGGAAGAAGTTCTGGAATATGGCTATGTGGGACGGAACTCGGTAGTTTCTTAACCGATTATGATGGGATTGAGTATGTTGGATGAAAATGGGATTATTAAATGATTTTTGGCAGAAGTTCTGGAATATTGCCATGTGGGACGGAACTCGGTAGTTTCATAACCGATTATGATGGGATTGGGTAAGTTGGATGTAAATGGGATTATTGAATGATTTTTGGAAGAAGTTCTGGCATATGGCCATTTGGGACGGAACTCGGTAGTTTCTTAACCGATTATGATGGGATTGGGTATGTTTGATGGAAATGGGATTATTGAATGATTTTTGGAAGAAGTTCTGGAATTTTGCCATGTGGAACGGAACTCGGTAGTTTCTTAGCCGATTATGATGGGATTGGATATGTTGAATGGAAATGGGATTTTAGGATGATTTTTGGAAGAAGTTCTGGAATATTGCCATGTGGGACGGATCTCGGTAGTTTCATAACCGATTATGATGGGATTGGGATACTGTTAAAGTTAGCCGAAAGTTTCCAGCCGAAATAATGCAGATAGTGTCTTGACTATTTCAGCCGAAAGTTAAACTCTCTTTATAATCTCGCTTTTATCGATTTTTATATTCCTATAAACTGAAATAATTTCTCCTTCACCCGAATGATATAACCCGATCCTAAATTCTCCTAAATTCGAGTTCGTGACTGATTTTTGCTGTATTCAAGACACTATCTGCATTATCTTTCGACTGGAAACTTTCAGCTTACTTTAACAGTATCCCAATCCCATCATAATCGGTTATGAAACTACCGAGTTCCGTCCCACATGGCCATATTCCAGAACTTCTTCCAAAAATCATTCAATAATCCCATGTCCATCGAACATACCCAATCCCATCATAATCGGTTAAGAAACTATCTAGTTCCGTCCCACATGGCAATATTCCAGAACTTCTTCCAAAAATTATTCAATAATCCCATTTCCAACCAACATATCCAATCCCATCATAATCAGTTATGAAACTACCGAGTTCCGTCCCACATAGCCATATTCCAGAACTTCTTCCAAAAATCATTCAATAATCCCATTTCCAACCAACATACCCAATCCCATCATAATCGGTTAAGAAACTACCGAGTTCCGTCCCACATGGCCATATTCCAGAACTTCTGTCAAAAATCATTAAAGACTCCCACTAAATTTTGAAATACCACGCATAAAACTGTTCTACGATAAATTATCCACGATAATCTGTTCTACGATAAATTGTCCACGATAAACTGTTCTACGATAAATTGTTCCACGATAAATTGATTCCACGATAAATTGTTTCCACGACAAATTGTTCTACGATAAATTGCTCACGATAAATTGTTCACGATAAACTGACAGTAAATCCATCAAATTTATGTCTACAGTGTATTCTTTGTACTATAGACTGCAGTCATGTTCATAAAAAGAATAATGAAATGGCAGAAAAAAATAATTAAAACAATAACATTGTCATTTAGTGTGATTCGAAAAATAATAGAGTGAGGTTGTATTTGTTTTATCAGGAAATATATATTCACGTGTATTTTTTGATCAAGCGATACATTTTCTTTTCACGTATTTTTTTACTAAATTTAAAAATCAGGTAAGAAAGTGAAAATTAAAATATATTTTGTGACGTTAATTTGGGGAAAAAGTGTATGTTTTATGTTATTAAAAAATAATTGAAAATATTTTATTGGATGCATTTGCACTATGAGCCATCCAATTTTTTTAATCTTATAAGAATTCGGTTTGAAAGTGAAAATAATTTTTCAATTTGTGCTTTAAAGTTTAAAATATGTGTTTTTTGTTTAAAATTTATCAATTTATACAAAATTTCGTAAAAATCTCACGTCGATTATAGAATCGATTGCGGATTGAAAACTGCATTTAAAAAAAACAAACCAAAATTTTAAATCATAGTGTCATAGAAATTCCGATGGTTTTGTATGGAAACAGTGCACCGGTAGAATAGCGACTTTGATTTATAGCCATTGTTTTCCAATTTATTTATATGCATTTTTCAATTCGCAATCGCGCTCCCGCGGATTCTATAATCGACGTGATTAAATAAATTAGGTTAAAGCACGCTGTCGTTTAGCGCGTAAAACCTCATCTTGCCTCCAGACATCCATTTCTGGAGGTAGAAAGATTTCTGGGTCGTTAATTATCGAGTGTAAGTATTTATGTTTGTCTGATCATCTGGCTCCTAGAGGAGAAATATAATTTAAATTAATTATGTTAATTTTTCTGGTGATGGGGTTTAAAAACGGTTACCTGATCGGGGCCGCATGTTCGCAAAGAAGGCAATTACGGGAATGGTGAAATGGCCCACCATGGATATTTTAAAGTGTAAGTGTTTTTATGTGTTCGGATATCAGCAGCGGCTTTTATAACACACTGGTGGTGGTTCGCATGTTGTTAGAATGCTGTATCCGTCCGATGTATGTAATATGTGTTTGTGAAATTTTTATAATAAAATAAAAAATTCGTATTTTAGAAATGCCAGTGTGCATTGTACCAAAGTGTACTGTAGTTTACAGTACTGAAGTACGCGGTTTTAGCTTCCCCCGACATCCTGATACACGAGCAAAATGGTGCGATTTAATCGGGATTAATGATGCTGCACTAACCACCAATCACCGTGTTTGTCAACATCACTTCGAACCGGAGTTTATAATTAAAAGTGATGTGAAAATACTGGAAACGGGTAAATATTAAGTTAATTTTTTAAATGGTCAAGTACCTACTCGTAACGTAACCTAATAAACCATACATTTTGAAATTTATTTTAGGAAAACGGATTATGATACCCAGATCTCGGTGGACATTAAGAAGCGGTGCAATCCCAACCATTTTGCCACACCAGGAAGCAAGCAGAACCGATTATAGTGCAGATGTACGACGAAAGCGGCAAGAAGAAGAAAATTGACAAATCGAGGAACGTCTGTTCTTATTGGATGATAAAATCACAGTACTTCAGGATATTATTAATAAAAAAGATAAGTATTCTCTTACTGACTGGGTTAGCAAATTATGGGATTCAAATTTGCTAATTTATAAACTTAAACTGAATTCTCTTGGAATCCCATTTGTATGTTGCTCATTTTTTATTGATAATAACCTTGTTGTTACAAAAGTTTTTGAAAACACGCGGGAAATTAAAATTTCTAAATTCAATTCAATAATACCCAATTTAAGAATAAATAGTTTTTCAAAATTAATTAAATTCATTACATATTTAGATCATAATATAAATACCATGGTTGACTCACTTGACATCTTCCAGAACATTCATGATAATTTAAATTTAATAATTAAAGATGAGCAATATATAGATAAGCGTAAAAGTTTAACTTTTTTTCAGGAACAATTAAATTTAGTTAATTTTAAATCTCCTAGATATTCGACGGACACTTTACTTTTTTCTGCACTTTTCTTATATACTTTTCCGGGCGCATATAATTATCTTCGCGAATCCGATTTACTTATTTTACCTTTTCCGGGATATTTAAAATCGTTTAACATCGGAAGTGCGAAAACGCGTTCGGTTCATTTAAATTATTTAAAATCAAAATTATTAAAAACCGGCGATTCTAACAAATATGTAAATCTTTTATTAGATGAAATATATGTTAAATCTGCCATAACGTACAAAGCGAATTCTCTTCAGGGAATTGCGCAAAATGTATCTTCAGATAAAACCGAGATTGTAGCCGCAAATGCAGTGCAAACATTCATGATCACTTCGTTTGTACTCCCATAGCCACGACGTCGTCGGTTTATACCCAGTTAAAGCACAGGACACCGCGTTTCTTTTAAATTGTACAAACAATATTTTAAATTTACTTAACGAATCCGGATATGAGGTTGTATCTATAATTACTGATAACAACCAGATTAATCGTAAACTTTTTAAACAGCTATGTGGAGGTCGGGAATTTCAACCATACTTTTTTTCAAAATTTAATTTAACAAAGAAAATATTTCTTCTATTTGATTCCGTTCATTTACTTAAATGCGTTAGAAATAACTGGCTTAAAGCAAAAACTTTTAAGTGTCCTCAATTTGATTTAGATGAAAATAATTTTTGTGCCAACATGAGTGATCTTCAATCAGTTTTTGATCATGAAATTAGTTTTATTAAACAAGCTCCCGCTTTATCGCATAAAGTTCTATTTCCAAACTCTTTCGAAAAACAAAACGTTTATTTAGCTATTAAATTATTTGATGAGAAAAACATATCGGCTTTGAATTATTATTACGAAAACCAAATTTTAAATTTAGATCCGGGAACCGCGAATTTTATTACAATTATCTGGAAATGGTGGAGCGTAGTTAACGTAAAGAATTATACAAAAGGATTTCACAAAAGAAACGATTTCGCGCGTCCAATTTTTAGTTTAGAGCAATTAAATTATAAATTTCTATATGATTTTTGTGCGTGGTTACAATCTTGGGACTGTTCTGAATTGAAACATTCTTTTAAATTAAGTAAAGAGACTTATTCTGCTTTACTACAAACAACATCGAGCATGCTTTTATTAATTCCGTATCTTTTCGACGAACTTAAATTTAAATACGTTTTACTCGGGAAATTTCAAACAGATCCTCTAGAAGCACGTTTTGGAAAATATCGGCGCATGTCGGGAACAAATTACCATATTTCTGTTCAAAATATAATTGAATCTGAAAAAAAGTTGCAAATTACAAGTGTATTAAAATTAAATAACAAACAGGACAAAATTGCCTTAAAAGATTTGTTTTCTGATTTCAGGGAGGATGAATCGCAAATGGACAGCGTTGATTTCGATTTGGCGGAAGCGGTTCTAAAAACATCGGAGGAGATGGAGTTGCTGGAGGAGAACGTTGCAACTTTAATTTTCATCGCGGGATATGTTGGGCGTTCGGTGAGTGAGAAGGTGAAATGCACTAGTTGTACTGAACATTTGCTCATCAATAAAGAATTAATTTTAGATCATAGTCATAATTTAGAGTACACAATTAATTTAGATCGGGGCGGTTTAAAATATCCTTCACAATTTTCTTTAGATATTGGCGTTTCCGCTTTTAAAGTGTTTGAAACATTAATCGGGAGTTTCGAGAAAGAGTTTTTAGAATTTCGTAATCAAAAAGCCTATCTTAAATTTTTAATGTTAGAAAAATTCGATAATTTAATTATCGAAAAATGCAAATGTTCAAAGGATAGGTTTGTTTTAATCGATAAATCATTGTCCATTTGGTGCAATATTTTGTTGAATAATTACACAAAAAAAAAATAGTGCAATTCACGCTCTCACAAAAACCACAGTAAAAAATAAGTTCAAAAGAAAATTAATAACCCTTACAAATTAAAACTAACTTTTTTCGCAATTTTTATTTAATTTTTGTATTCTTATTAAACCTGTGATAAATGAAATTACTTTATAAATATGATTTTTAAGATTATGGTTTACTAATTATTGATAAGAAATATTTATTAAATATATTATTTTGTACATTAAGTAATAATGTTATAATTTTATTAAACATATATGTATTTTTAAAATATAGATAATAATGAATTTCATAAAATTTGATTTATATAACATACTTTTAACTTTTAAAATTTTTATATTTAATGTAAATTAGTTAGTTTTTGTGATACGCTTTTGAATTATAAAATATTATTATCTAAGTCTAAAGTTTATTTAAAAAAATGAATTATAAAACCATATGTGCTGTGCGCATACAATAAATTTTTATTTACGTTATAAAGTTGAACGTATTTTCTAAACTAATGAATTAGTAAAACTATTATTTAAATTTAATTTATTTTTGATAAAAGAATTACTTTTTTTTAATTATTTTAGAATATTTATATCAAATAAAATGTGATAAAAATATATTAATATGTACCTATACCATACCAAAAATAAAAATTATAATTTTTCATAGAATGAATTATTAATAAAAATATTTATAAATAAAATTTTTAATGTCACCAATTATATTTTCTTTAATTTTAATAATTTAGATTTAATGTGTACAAATACAATATAAAAATATATTTTCATTCAATTACATAAATTTGTGAAAGATTAAAAAATATGTATTTTTTAACAAATAAAAGTTTACCTTTCGGCCCCTATTACGATTCTGGCAACTGCTCATCACCCTCGCTTTCCTCGTTTTGGCACAAAGTACTTATATATAAGTACTTTGTGGTTTTGGGTTATACAAGTAGCGTGGGATAAAATTTCATCACCTTGTAGATCTTTGTTTTTTTAAGTTACCCATCCAAAAAACTGTTGTGCAGTTATTTGCGACCAAAGCCGCCTTCACTTTAAATACCAGAAGTTCACTAGTTTGGCGTAAAAATAGAATTTGTGTAACGATCGTAACGTTTTGAATAGCTTTTGAATGACAGCACAAATGGTGTAAATATCGGGTTTGTTGAAAATTTTTTAGGAGCTCATTAGTTCGCACCGAGATTCATCTCAAATTACGTTCCAGCATCGACATATCGTATTGTAAAAATAGTTTAATGTAAATGTGAGCATGTTTTAGGAATAACACAAAATTTCGTTGAACATTTAAATTTTTAACCAATTCGAGTAAGCAGTTTACAATTTCGGTACTTACATTCGGTATCACATAAAACTAAATTTAACGAGGAATGGATCACGATCCTTTATAAAATTATCGATGATTTCTAAAAAGCTACTAGCGTACTCTGCAAATATGTTTGGATAAAGTTTAGTCGTATTCTCCAACAGTTCTATCGTAAACAGCTCATTCTTAATTTTCTGTTTGATCAAATTACTGATGTAATTGGTCTTGTCATCATTGACCTTAATAATTATCACAAGTATTATTAAATCGATCGATCGATGATCATCAGGTGCCTTCATACTTAAAATGTATTTCATCCAGACATCGTAAAATTTCTAAATTCGCATAAAAGATTTTCGCAAACACGTAAATGTCACGAATATCAGTGATCACATCTATCATAACTGCGAGTGCATCAAAGTTGAGAACAAATTTTATAAACGGCAATATCAACTGTAAGAAAATGACAAATTATTATTGAGAATTTTTTTAATTTCAATTTCCAGGTACCGCAACATTCGTTGTATTATTGATGTGTTTGCCATCCTTCGTCTTAGCATTGCTTGCAAGTGGTGGCTCAGCGCAATATTACCAAAGGTCGCAATGTTTGGGATCAAATCGCGTAAAGTAATCCTTAGTTAAACATATATTTGGATGCTAATATATTTGGAAACTTACCATAATTTTTTTACCGCCTGATCATGCCGACTAGATTCAAGTACGTCCTCAAGACATTTAATTATTTCAATTTTATTTTCTGTAGTCGCAAGTGCAAGTAGTTCAAATATTTTCGTGTACAACATATCCCCGTTCACAAAATGATTTATAAATTTTAATTGCTACAGCATTTAAAGACTGCGAAGTATAATATACTGATTAAATCGGTCTGTAGAAATCATTCATTAAAAAATTCTTGACAAGTTTCTTGTGGTTGTAAGGTATTTTCATTACTTTGGTGATGATCTAAAAGGAAATTTGTTTTATTAACTAGCGAGCTATAATAAATATTAGTCAACTTACAACACATCCACTTAATAACTTAATCAAATTTGATTCACTTTTTATCGAATCCTCGAAATCTTTTAGAAAACATTGCACATTTTCCGGATACTCGGGTCTCGATTTCATCATTTACTGTAACTTATTAACAAACGACATATGATCCAATTCCAGTGAAATATAATCCGGGTTATCCAACGTAGCACCAGTTAATAAGTTACACTAGCCAAACTCACGCTACACGTCCTGATACTAAATAGAGAAACAATTAAACAGCAGAAAGAAAATATTAATACGAGCGCTAAAAGTAAGGTTATGTCTTCTCGTAAATTACACGAAATGTGTACACATTTTGATTGTATACGTGTGTAACGCATAAACTCATAATAATATTATAAATTATTACTTACCAATAGTATAATTATTAAATTTTAACATAATATTATTTATTAAAATTTTAAACAAACAACAAAAATATTTTAAAATTATTTTTCTTGTTACATTTTTTTTATTAATATGAAAATTGACAGCAAACCCAAAAAAAAAATCAAAAACAACTTTTTAATTTTAGTGCTGCCTATAACAGTCAAAGAGAGAACTGTCGACATAAATTCCCAAGTATAACAAAACGAAAGTAAAAATTGAGCATAGTATTTTCCTTCGTTTTCATCCAAAATTAACGAAAGTTAAACTTCACATTATAATGATAGTGTTTGTAGCGTATATGTATACTGTGTTTGTTTGTTTGTTTGTATCTCAGTTTTTTGCGGTCAGATATTTCTATCCATATGACCTATATACTGTGTTGTTACTACTGTATACTGTGTTACCGCAATTTTTCTTTCGTAGGAATGTGTATAGCGTGTAATGGTTTGTTTTTATTTTTCATGTTCACGACATGAGTTTGGTAATTTTATAAAATTTTGTTAAAAAAATTTAAAGATGTGCGTTAATTTAAATAAAATTACATCAAAATATATTTTATATCTATACAAATATTGTTTTCATAAATTGATTAATTTCTAGTTCAGTTTTAAGTTTTTAGGTAGAAAACAAATGCGAAAATAATAAACTTGATGTGCAATAATCATAGTACCTATATGGAAAATTATTTAAACTTTTAATATTACAATCAAAGAATAATTTCAAATTGTGTAATAATAAAAAAAAATTAAAAAATTAACTAAAATATAATTTAGATTCGTATATAATATGTATATATGTATGTATATTTTTATACCGCAAATTTAATAAAATAAAAATATTCATTTTAAACCTAAATTTTTATTTTGCTCTCACATTTGGATGCCGCCATTTTTTTCTTCTAACATTTTCAAATATAGCATTTTACATTCATGCACAACCTCGCTCCCGCCATTTTGTTTTTTGTCTTTTCTGTTCACACATACATGTATACAATTCTCCTTTATTGGGTTTCGTTCAGTTTCGAATAATCGCGACACGATATTATTATTTATTTTAATAAATTGCAACTCAAACTTAGAAAAATACTAGACTAAGTTTAGTATTTAAGTACGAATATCGCCAGGAAAATTGAAAGTAAAAATACTTGGGTTGACGTCATATAGCAAAATTTTGAAAGCAGTGTGGCCTGTCCCAGCACGAAAGTGTTTTCTATTATTGTGCCTAGCTACACTTTGATTCTTTCGTCGTGATTCAATGATTTCAAAAAATCAATCGCCGTCCACATTTGATTTCTTTTCGCGTTTCTCTTTTTATGTAAAGCCTAGTACTCAGTTCGATTTCACGTGAAATTTCCATACGATTTTACCAAAGTGAAATTAGAAATGAATTATTTCATTTCTGTTTTCGTTTTGTAGTACTCAGGGGCGGTATGTTGTACCATCACTTCGAATCGAAATCGAAAAAAGTCGAATCGAAAAAGTGAAAGTTATATCATTTTTGCTTGTCGAAAATGATACAACATACCGCCATTCGACTTTTTTCGAATTTCGATTCGAAGTGATGGTACAACATACCGCCCCAGTTCTCCAACGAAAAAACCAAGTGTGTTCAATACATCAAAGATGGCGCGCATAAACTCTCCAAATTATTTTAAGTGCGTAGAATTGTTTTTTGATTTATTCGTATTGTAAAAATTTACTACGTATATATTAGAGATTCAATCAGGATCGAATCAACTTATGCCCGGTTTACATGAGAAAATTGTTTTCTTCTACAAATTTTTGCAGGTAAATAAGAAAGAATCCGCTATACAAAAATATTCAATATGTCAGAAAGAAATAAACATATATAGCAATGGCGTAATTTTTTTATAGGGTCATTATTAATTTAGTTTTAATGAATTAATAAACGAAATCTACATTGTTATCTATGGCGTCTGTTTTTATAATGAATCCTCAACATTTATAAATACGAAATAATTTTTTTTCTTGTTAATTTTAAAAATGATGCCATAAAAATACTCGGATCGAATATATTTTATGGCAACATTTTCATTTTTATGGTGATTTTTGCCCAAAAATTCTTCTGCAAAATTTTGTTGGGATATATTGCTTTTCTTGTCTCTCATGTGCAAAAAGTCAATGTTATATCTTATTCATTTTGCAGAAGAAAAATGTTGGTCGTATGTAAACCGGGCTTTAGTCTGTGTTCCAAACGAAAAAAATACCGCATAAAAAATTAAAAAGTTAAATTTTTGACATTATATTCACCACAAAAATTTTAACTAGTCGCGGTGCAATTAAAAATTTGAATCATTATATTTGTTTGTTTTGTTCATAACAACAATCCGGATCAAAATTTTAACTTTTTAACTAGTTGCATTTGGAACAGCAAATCGGTTAAAAAATGAGGTAAGTTAAATATTTCTTACCACAGTTAAAATATTTAACTTTTTAACCATTTGGATCACAGACTTAGATTAACTTTAAGGTCGGTATCCAGCTCGCGCTAAGATAAATTTTACATACAAATTTGACGTAAAATTTAGCTAGCGAAATAACAAAAAAATATTTAGCTCGCGATTTCGCAGATGCGGTACGCAGCTCACGCTAAAAGTTTGTAGTTATCTCACTCACATATAGACTGCGCTAGTGAAAACTCTACAAACGTTTTCGCAGCAATTTATCTGCCTAGAACGATAAAATTGAGATAAATTTTGACAGCACAACGTGAAAACTATTTTTTTTTAATGGATGAACTAAATAATTCTATAGATTATGAAAGTTTTCTATAGATTATGAAAGTTTTCTATATATTACGAATGTTTCGAATATCAAGAAGAATACTTGATTGACTACGAAAATGTGGATACAGAAAATTTAGAAAGTGTAAAAAGGAAGCCAAAACGGGAATTTTAACTTTTAATTTTAAATGTTTATAAAAATACTTATTAAATAGTCGATTGAACTATATTTTTGTTTGTTGTAGGAGATATAAAACAAACGTCAAAATTTATCTCTACATAAACTTTTTAGCTAACAATTTATCTGTAATTTAGTGGAGACTTGTGGAGACCACGTTAAAATTTATCTTAGCGCGAGCTGGATACCTAGCTTAATTTAGTGAAGACTTGTGGAGACCGCGTTAAAATTTATCTTAGCGCGAGCTGGATACCTAGCTTTAGATTGAAACTGAATTATCTTTTCTAGCATATATATTGTCGGATTATGTTGGGACCGAATCGAAACCGAGTCGAGATAAACGTCAAAAAAACTTCTAAATACATATTTCTATATTTATTTAAATTAAAACAAAAATAAAAATATTTAAAAAAAATTATATATAGCTATACGCAAATAATCGTAAACGAAATAAAAATGGCGTTGTTTTATTATTAATATTTTTATAATAATTTGTTGTTGTTGTTTTTCGACTCGATTCCGTATATAGGCGGTGATACATGTACAGATTTTGCCTTTAAGGCAAAAAAAATTTGCCTTATACAAAATTGAGAAATGTTCAATTTGAAATTTTTGCCTGTAAGGCGATTCAAGATGGCCAACTTTTAACCAATCAGCGCGCATAATTTTTATGCCTTAAAGGCAAAATCTGTACATGTATCACCGCCTTATATTGGCGTTTATAAGGATTGAGTTAACTCGATTCTACAAATTTTTTGGATCGAATCGAGTTAACGCCAAGATGACTCGATCCCGTATATATTGAAATTTCGTTCCGGGTTCAATCCGGATTGATTTCTTAATATATACGTAGTAAAGGCGGTGATACATGTACAGATTTTGCCTTTAAGGCATAAAAATTATGCGCGCTGATTGGTTAAAAGTTGGCCATCTTGAATCGCCTTACAGGCAAAAATTTTAAATTGAACATTTCTCAATTTTGTATAAGGCAATTTTTTTTTGCCTTAAAGGCAAAATCGGTACATGTATCACCGCCTTAATTGTTTATTATTTACTGCGAAAACTGCTTCCTTGGTTGAAAAAATATATTTTTTGCACTCGAAGTGAAAATTAAACTAAAATTAAACCAAAAAAGACAAATAAACAAGGTGTCCTTGAAAATTTTTTTTTTTTTTGTTGTGCGAGAATCAGTTGAATCAAAAAAAACTTGCTGAAAAAAGAATCAAAAATTTCCCCTCCAAAAAATTAGTTTGTCGGTGAAAAGGAAGGGAACGAGGAAAGAATCACCAAAACAAAACGAAACAAAAAAAAATTTCAGTAAAATTTACTGGGGAAAATTTTGCAATAAAAAGTATGAAACTCAATACTTTTTATGGTAACTTTTGTTGTCTTTATCAATCTAACGTAATTTTAATATGTATACTCTCCTCTTCTCTGTTTCTCAGTATTTTTTTTACTGAAAAAATTGTTTCACTGTGGAATCCACGCATAAAGCCTTTATTCCACAATGAAACATATTTTTTCAGTAAAAAATACTGAGAAACCGAAAAGAGGAGAGTATACATATTAAAATTACGCTAGAGTGACAAAGACAACAAATGTTGTCATAAAAAGTATTGAGTTTCATACTTTTTATGGCAACATTTTCCCCAGTAAATTTTACTGACATTTTTTTTCTTTCCTTTTGGTATGTGGCGAAATTATATTTTTATCTCGGTCGTTTTTTACTGAAAAAATATGTTTCATTGTGGATTAAAGGCTTAACCCAGCAGGGCCGTCACTATGCAAAATCGCTGAGATTTTCTATCATGCGACTAAATTTATGAATGTGTGTGTAAGTATGTTATACACATTTTGAAACTCTCAGCAAATTATCAGGAGGCTATTTCACGAAAAAATTATCATGAAATTTTTAAGAAATGTCAGTGAAATTGTCAATGCTATACTGTTTTAAGCCTAGTACTCAGTTCCATTTCACGTGAAATTTCCATACGATTTTACCAAAGTGAAATTAGAAATGAAAAATTTCATTTCTGTTTTCGTTTTGTAGTACTCAGTTCTCCAACGAAAAAACCAAGTGTGTTCAATACATCAATGATGGCGCGCATAAACTCTCCAAATTATTTTCATGTGAAAATAATGTCTCGGCACATTATTTTCACGCGAAATTTTGACATTTGTTTGTTTTTGGCAAAAAACAAATTTTTTAAGACCACAAATTCATAAATTTTAATTAAAGTCAATTTAATTTAAATTATTTACGTAAAATAAAGAAATTAATTTATGCATGTTTACAAATTTATCCGTTAAAATTAAAAATTCTCCAAACAAAATTTCATTTCTATTTCACGCGAAAATAAATAGATTTTTGGAGACCGCGTTAAAATTTCATTTCACTTTGAACTGAGTACTAAGCTTTAACATAAAAATCTATAAATTGGTTGACAATATTTACGGATTTTTTGACATTTGAAGAAATTATTATGAAACTAAAATGCCCAGTTATGATATTTGCTTGATAATTATTTATCAATACATTGAAAAAAAACGTACACATACATAAAATATCATGAGAGAAAGTCTCAGCGATTTTGCCTAGTGAAGACCCCGTGTAAAGCTTAGTACTCAGTTCAAAGTGAAACGAAATTTTACCGCGGTCTCCAAAAATCTATTTATTTTCGCGTGAAATAGGAATGAAATTTTTTTTGTAGAATTTTTATTTTTAACGTATAAATTTGTAGACTTACATAGATAAATTTGTTAATTTTACGTGAAGAAATTAATTTAAATTGATTTTATTTAAAATTTATGGATTTATGGTATTTAAAAAATTTGAACACAAACAACTGTCTAAATTTCACGTGAAAATAATGTGCCGATACATTATTTTCACAAGAAAATTATTTGGAGTGTTATGCGCTTACACTTGGCTTTTTCTCTTGTGAACTGAGTACTACAAAATGAAAACAGTATAGGAACCAAGCGCACATTTTAGTGGAAAAAAATATTCGATATAATTTCTTGTAAATGCTAGAAAAACGTACGTTTTCCTTTTAGTATTTTTTTACTCATACCAGACGTATGTGCAACTTTGATTTATTTTATTATGCTTACAAACAACCTAACATTTCGCATTGATATTTGACGTTTCTATTTGTGTTAATTTGTCGCCGTTTATGTTTTAAATTTGAATGAAATTAAATTGAGTTCAACAAACAAACTTTCTTATTTAAAGATGATCAAAAATCTATATATAGTCATAATTTAGCGGGTTCCGAATACTGACTTACTTAATTCCAAATAAAAATACTTAAATAATTGGATCATGTATACATATATTATAAAATAAATATAGTCAAATTATGTAAGTCAAAGGATCCAATCATTTTTTCAATAGAAACAGAAATATGTATAAAAGAGTTTGATTGTATCTTTCTAAATAAAAAAATAAATTGCTTTGAAAATAAAAATAAAAAAATTTATCTGTATCTCCATATGTATTGATAAAATTTTGTCTAAACTAAAAAATACTAAAAGAATATACTAAAAAATACTAAAGTAATACTAAAAAACAAAACGCAGTTTATATTACAATGGACGAAAAAATAATTCTTAACATGTTGGTCGTTGTCACTAGATTTAAAAACAGAAAATTCATGTATTACATCTTCAAGGAATAAATATATAAGAGAATCAAGTAGTGTACATTTTATAAGCCAATTTCTCCGAGGTTAATCTTATTTTAAAGCTTTGTTATATTTATAAACACAAATTTAATATTATATAGTATACATTGGTATTGAACTAATTTGGGGGGGCGAAGTCCGGAGATTCATACCTCCTCGCGGTGCTCTCTGGGTAACTCTAGATGAATCAGGCGGTGTAGTGGAGACGAGCAGCTAAATCCTGTTTATAGTCATGGACACTACATGTCAGGGCGAGCCATTGGCGCCTCAAAACCAATGCCAAACCAGCGTCTGTTTTCCAGGTTAGGAGCGGCTGAAGCGGGCGTCTGTCTTGTATCAAGCGGCTCGCTATATAAATGTGTTCAAGGTAGGACTGGATGCCTCAAGATTCTCACCAGTACGTGACCCACACACGTAAAAAGCGGGTTGAGCGGAAGGCCAACAACCTCCCCTCATAAAAACTCACCAAGTTATGAACCCTAAACAAAAGCCTCGGATAACCATATCGGATTCATTACAAACTCGACCTCGGAAATTGTACACGGACAACGTCTTTAAAAATGGGAACATGGAACATGCTTAGCCTCTTAAGACCTGGAGATCTCCAGAACCTATCGAACCAAGCAAAGAGTTACACATTAGACGTACTTGCACTACAAGAGCTTAGATGGTCTGGGAGTGGGATCCATGACACCACCAATGGTTACACTCTTCATTACAGCGGCCATCAGAACGGAGGAGAATTTGGAGCTGGCTTCCTCATCCATCGGCGCGTGAAGCATCATATCATCGATTTCCGCCCTATCAACATGCGGATATGCACGGTCAGACTTCGCACTAAGAAATTTAACATCACGATCGTTAATGTGCATGCACCCACCGAAGATAAATCAGATGACATCAAAGATCTTTTCTTTGTCGAACTGGAGGAAGTCATCAATAACATACCGCACCACGACATTAAAATCATCGTGGGCGAGTTTAATGCAAAAATCGGTAGGAGTGCAGAAAATACATCGCACATCGGTCCTAACAGCCTGCACCTAACTAGTAATAACAACGGCCAACGAGTCACCGACCTGGCAATAACGTACAACTTAGTTGTATCAAGTACGTTTTTCCCACATAAGAGAATCCACAAAGTAACGTGGAGATCGAATAATGGGAGAACGGAAACTCAAATCGATCACGTCATGGTGTCTAAGAAACACTCCACCAGCATATCTGACGTTAGATCTTACAGAGGTGCAGACATGGACAGCGATCATATGCTTGTCATATTTAAATATAAGTGCAAACTGTCATCTACGTTTAACAGACAAGCACAAAAGACCGTTCGATGGAATATTAATGCTCTAAAAGACCAAGCGTCATTGCAGAGTTACCAATCAGCTGTCACTAACTATTTAGAGCGGCCCAGCAACAACGAAGAAGCTCCCTCTAACATCGAGGAGCAGTGGCACGCTATACAGTCAGCCATAACCACCGCGGCGCAAAATACCATTGGAAGAAGACCTCCGAGGCCCCGCAATGATTGGTTCGATGACCAATGCCGTAGGGTCGTCGAAAATAAACGAACGCTTCGTGAAAAATGGTTGGCTCGCAACACTAGAAGCACTCTAGCAGAATATCTCCGCGCTAGGAAAGCCACGACTAAATACCTTCGACAAAAAAAGCGCGAACATATGAGATTATGCATCGAAAACATCAGCTTCCAAGCGGAACTAGGAAACTCAAGGGACTGTTTTGCCAACGCCAGGAATCTCACTAAAGACTTCCACCCAAGAAGTACAGCCATCAAAGACGGGAATGGAGAGTTGAGAACAACGTGGCTGATGTTCTCTCAGTATGGCAAACCTACTTTCAAAATCTGCTAAATCGGAATGACGACGTGACCCCCATTAGAGCAATAGCTCCTCTAGGTGAAGAGGTCTTTGTCGAATATCCCACTGTGGAGGAAGTAGACGCAGCTATTAGTCGATTGAAAAACGGAAAGGCACCCGGTCTCGATGGAATCCCCGCAGAATTGATTAAACTCGGAGGCGCTACTCTTGCAACAAGTCTATACGACCTCGTCGTCTGTATTTGGGACCAAGAAGAGCTGCCTGAGAATTGGAAGACCGCGCTCATATGTCCGCTGCATAAAAAAGGCGACCGTCTCAAATGTGAAAACTATCGTGGCATAGCTTTATTGAACGCTGCTTACAAAGTGTTGGCTAATGTTGTACTTGCCAGACTCATCCCTTTCGCCGAAAACATCATTGGCGACTATCAATGTGGTTTTCGACCCAACCGATCAACCACGGACCAGTGTTTTACCATGAGGATGATCTTGGAAAAATGTTGGGAGTACAACATAACCATACATGAACTATATATAGACTTTCGGCAGGCATATGACAGTATAAACCGCGACAACTTATGGGCCGCGCTCATATGCCTAGGAATCCCAGAGAAACTCGTTTCGCTGTGTAAATTAACAACGTATGGATCTGTATGTAGAATCGTAATTGAAGGAACTGTGTCAGACTCCTTTGAAATAACATCTGGCGTTCGACAAGGTGATGCACTCGCGCCTTTGCTGTTCAATTTGGCGCTTGAGTACGTAGTGAGAAAAAGCAACATCGAAACTTCGCGCTGTATATTTAATAAATCCGGCCAAATCCTTGGATATGCAGATGATATCGTGCTTCTTGGCCGAAGACCTAGCGATATCAAAGACAGTTTCATACCGCTCGATCGCTGCGCAAGAAGACTTGGTTTGGAGGTGAACAGCAGTAAAACCAAATATCTAACAACACCCAGGAACATCTCTAGTGCAAATCCCGGAATTGGCGACCACAATTTTGATGGTGTCGATAACTTTAAATACCTCGGGTCAGTTATAACATCACTGAATGAAATGCAGGCAGAAATAAAAGCCCGAATCGCTGCCGGACAACGAGTTTTCTACGCCCAATCAAGATTATTGCGTTCGAAACATCTATCGCAGTCGTGCAAGCTCGCACTTTATAAAGCACTAATAAGACCTGTGCTGACTTTCGGAAGTGAGAGCTGGACCATGACCTCTAATGATTGTAGATTGTTATCTACATTTGAAAGGAAGGTCATCCGTTCAATCTTTGGTCCAATTAAAGTTGCGAACAACGATTATCGGATTCGTATGAATCACGAAATAAAGCAACTCCTCGGAGGCAGCGATATCATCGGATTCATTAAATCCAATCGAGTGAGATGGCTCGGCCACGTTACAAGGTCCCCACAACAACGGATGATAAATAAAGTGTTTCACCAACAACCAGCCGGAGTACGTCGTAGAGGAAGTCCCCGACTACGCTGGCGTGACGACATTGAACAAGATCTGCAAGCAAGGATGTCGAAACTGGAGGACGAGAGCAATGGATCGGGATGGATGGAGGGCCATTGTGCGGGCGGCGAAATCCCTTCATGGGATGTGAAAGCCAGAGAGAGAGAGAGTGGTATTGAACTAGTCCATAATTTTTTGGCGAGGAAGTTTTTGATTCTTTTTCAGCAAAATTTTTTTTGATTCAACTGATTCTCGCACTACTGCGAAGATAAATATTTCATGGATACCTTTCTTATTTGTCGTTTTTGGGTTAATTTTAGCTAATTTTAGTTTAATTTGTGCTTCGAGTGCAAAAAATATACTTTTTCAACCAAGGAAGCAGTTTTCGCAGTAAATAATAAACATTTTATTTCTATTTGAATAAATCGAAAAACATAATTTTACGCACATACATAAAAAAAGCTAAAAGAAATCAAATCTGGACGGCGATTGATTTTTTAAATCAAAATTGAGATTAGGGAAAGTATAGAAAATGCTACCAGTGAAAAAAATAGGCTTGCTTCAGATCATCGAGCAATAAATATATAAGAGAAATCAAGTAGTGCAAGTTTTATAAGCCAATTTTCCCGAGGGTTATGTTATTTTATAGTTTTAGTATCTTTATATACACAAATTTAATTTTTTTCTATATTTAATCCATATAGATATGGTACAAAACGCGATATGGTACAAAACGCGATATGGTACAAAACGCGATATTTCAAAACGCGATATTTAAAAACGCAATATGGTACAAAATATGCGTTGCGAAGCGACGGAGCGCAGCGACCCACCTGATATCGATCCTATGTACTATCGTTCCTATCGACTTTTAAATTCCTATAAACTGAAATTAAATTTCCCCTTCACCCGCCTGATATAACCCGATCCTAAACTCCCGTTTTGTACCATATCACGTTTTGTACTATATCGCGTTTTGAAATATCGCATTTTGAAATATCGCGTTTTGTACCACATCGCGTTTTGTACTGTATCGCGTTTCGAAATATCGCATTTTGAAATATCGCGTTTTGTACTGTATCGTGTTTTGAAATATCGCGTTTTAAAATATCGCGTTTTGATAATTCGCGTTTTAAAATATCGCGTTTCAAATGGGACCCTGTGGGACCCTGTCTACAATAGAATTCCTAAAATTTGAGATAATTTTTTTTTTCTCAAATTTGTTTTCATACTTTTCTGTAAGGAAAAAGGAATTCTAATAGGGATGCGCAGTATGAAAAAAATTTTGAGAATTTTTTTTTTGTTAGGTTGGTGATTTCCTTATGAAAAATGTTATCAAACTTTTAACTTTTTGCTTAATGATAAATACAATGAAGTTAACCGCGTTTTGAATTTAATGTCAATTGTTAGTGTATACAGAAATACATAATATAATGGTGTATACAGAAATAATATGATTTTAATATAATTTACACTGCAAATTTAAGAAAATCGCAAATATTTTTACAATTCCTATAAATAGTAAAATATTTTGAAGTTTTTAGAATATGTATGGCGTATAGTTATTCAATAATACAGATAAACACTACAAATAAAATATGTAGAGCTCAGTGTTTGGTTTCTTGAGTGTTGTGAAAATCAGAAGATTTATCAACTTCAATTTGGTAGTTATAAATAGATGTATAGTGGGATTGGTTATGTTTATGATGTTTTATAAAATATGTAATAGAAACAAACACCGCAAAACGAAATATATATGTACAACAATAAAAGGTTTCATCCCCTTTATATTTATTTACACAAGAAAAAAGGTTTTCCACTTCCTCACAGCTCATTTTCTTGCGCTTCTCCATATTAAAAAATTATAATTATTATTATCAATCATTATAAAAATTATTATTATATGTAAATTAATAATAAAATAATATGTCTTTTTTAAATATTAATATGCCACGTTCGTATATCCAAACATTTTTTATTTTACATGTCAAATAATAAAATAACAAAAACTATGAAAAATGATATAAAAATAAAAACTAACTTTATCCTCTGATTTAAACACCAAAAAGAGAAGTTAAATTAAAAATCTCGGATTTTATTTTTTGTTTTTCGTCGTTCATAAAATGCAAACAGTGGATTAATCCTAGATTAATCGTTTATATAAAGGTTCATAAAATCGGGCCTAGATTTACATATTAGGTGCGTTACTTTCGCAAAGCCGATAAAGATTACAACACATTTGCATTATATGAAGTCGAATTGTCTTTAATGTAAGACAAAAAAATTTAGGTTTACAGTGTGTTCACGGAATGAGATAAAAAAAGCTGGCTTTTTTTACCAACTTTTGTTCAAAAAATTTGCGGGACTTAGTTGAATATAAAGATTTGATTGGCTAAAGAGTTGGATCAAAAATAATAACGTTCCGTGAACTAAGCATTAGGGGAAATAAAACCATTCTATGGTTATGGTGCTTACCGCAAGGCGGTTATTTTTTTCTAATTTTTTTCGAACGATTGTCATCTTGTTGTAGAAAAAGACATTTGACATTTGTTATTTAACAGCAAAATACCGAATTTAATTTGTTCTATTTAATAAAATAAAAAAAAACTAAAATAAATATTAATAAAATGAAAAATTAAAATACGTTAAAAAAATTAAAGCCAACAATTCTTGCTTTCAGATTTAAAGGTTAAGCTAAGCGGGATTTACGAAAGCAACGCAGGTATTATAATTTTTGTTTTAAATGTTGAAACTTTATCATTATCGCGATTCGAAAATTATATAATAAACCGCCAATCAAGTTTTTGGAATTTCGAACGATTCGAACATACAAGATGCTGCTTTGATATTTAATTTATAATTTATAAGTTTTGTTTTATTAGTTTTTTCGTAAATGCTATATACCTTCAAAATATTTGTAAAAAATGAAAAGCTCTTTCAAAGGTAAGCTGTCGCTTCCAGTGTACCGATGTAGGCCAAAATCCCTGGGAAAATAAGTTTATTTAAACTATAAACTAATTTATCTGTTTCGTTTAGTTCATAGTCGTCTTTCTCTTTAATATTATACGAAAAAGCTACAATGGAAGCTGTCATTTCTGATGGATCGATTTCGGCCAAACAGCACTGGGACCTCCCAATTTGTGGTACATGCTTAATTATGAAGTTTCACCTCAATCCGTCAAGGCTGGGCAAAGGGGTCAAATTTTTGTTAAAAGACATTTTTTTTGTCAAAAAACCTTCTTTCCGCTTAAAGTTTTGAAAATTTGTCTGGGTAGATATTGTAGCAAAACTATTTTTTTTTCTTTCCAATGATATATTTTTATTATTCTTTTATTAAATTGGGTTGAATTGTGAACAACATTTTGGAATAATAAATTCTTTATAGGAGGAATAATGTATTTTTCGTTTTCTCTCCGTGTGTAAATTGTCATCAACATTCGAATGACAAGTAAAAATGACCGTTCCTCATTACATCAAGGCGTTAAATGACAAGATATAGCTGCAAAGTTAGCAGTCGGTTGTCATCAAGAATCTGAAAAAACGAAATCGTATAATAAATCTATAACATTCAAGAAGAGTGGGAAGCTCTATTAACAAACACAGTGCTGACAATATGTCGAAAACATATTCAAAATGCGTGCTAAATGAGTAGTTTGGAACATCAAACTTCTTATTTTATGAAATGAGCTTTCTTTTCGGTAACACACGAAAATGATTTATCAAATTCAGAAATTTAACTATAGATTTCCACTCTAGAGCCACATTAATAGCCATTAGAGGGATGAACATGTAGAGTGTTTTTTTTATTCATTCCAAAAAAGGAATTGAACGAAAAGAATACTGTTCACGGGACTTTAAAATATTCCAAACAGGTTGTAAAAAAACGATTTGGAAGGAATGGAATAGATTTTTGACAATCATTTATTTTAGTTGTTTAATGCTAAATTAAATAGATTAATTATTAATAAATTATTATTTTATTTTATTTTTTGCCACTATTTTTTTATGTAGGTACATATACATTCAACAAACAAACAATATGCGGCGACTAATATTAAAAATATTCCTTTCGTTCTACCTTACTTACAAAAACATCTAGAATAAATAAAAAAAAATGACAAAGAAAAGGAATAGAAGGAATGGAATGAATAAAAAAAACATAATATGTCATGTTCGGAACGTCCGGAATATTAGGAATGAATAAAAAATACTCGTAATTCGGACGACATGGCTAATGTTTTCTAGTGTGGTAAACGTTTTTATAAAATCTATTAGTGCGCATTAGTGCACCAGTATAAGCCCGCACAACCAGTACATCCAAGAAGATACTTGAATATACCCTCTTTTTTCAATTACATCTAAAATTAGGCTGGTAGAGACTGGTAGATGGGTTGCAAATAAAGAAGCTTTTTTACTTATTTGCACTTATAGAAGTTATAGCCCATCTTCATTTTTAACTGGTGAAATTTGAAGTTCAGGCCTTTTACACTTTTCATCGCTTCCCAAAGAATATACTCAGTTTCTGTTTCCACAATAAGGCCACTTAGGTATTTATTAATGGATTCGTTTTTAGTTTCTAGAATAAACAACTTTAGTTTATTGAACAAATAATTTAGAGTTGTTTTATATTCTGGCGTTTGACTTCTTTGCCAGGTTTTTCTTGCTTTTTGTTTTGCTGCAACCCGTAAGTTCCCTAGCTTCTAGAGGATAAATATTATTTCGGCGTATTGTCTTTGAACTTTAGGAGGTACTACCCTACGCCGCTTCTTGTCTAGGTATATGTAGTTTTCGTGGCTAAAGTTTACTTTACGTATACATCGAGAAAATCAGGTAAAGAGTATAAATTTTTAAAAAATTTAAATGCAGGATTGTTTATCAACAGTTTTTAGGAAGGGGAAATTTTCACTTAAAAAAAAATTGCGTATTATTTTATTCAAAATACGTACAAATATGTAATTTTTATAAAAATTTTGATATTAGGATTGTATCTTAACAGTTTTTTAACAGTACAAGTAATTATTCCGGGAACCAATAAAGTTGGTTGGTCTGCAGAATTAAACTCACAGCTCCGTAGTTGTCCTGGTGCAAACAGCTCTCCTCCGTTTTTAGAGGTTACTCCTGATCCCCATAGTAAGTATTTTTTGCATTAAAATCACCTCTGATTATAAAACTTGTTGGGGGCAATATATTGACAATACACTATATTTTTTGTTGTTATTTACCATGTAAATATTATATACTTTCAATGTGACTACTTGTATAAATTCCTCTCCAATTTAAAGATCTATATAGTGTTTGATATTTTCTTTTATAACCACCAACGATGCTCCTCTTGCCCTTCTAGCTGGATGAATGGAGTGGTAACTGCTGTATTCATATATTTTTAGGTTTGAAGTTGGACTAAAATGGGTTTCCGATATACATCTATTTTTAGTATTGAGGAAAATTTCTAATTCTGGAATATGTTGCATTGGCCCATTTGATTTCAAGGTTTCTATTCTTAATGTTTTATTTGTGGTTGATTGCTTCATTTTAACAGAGAAAATGAAATAACCTCCATTTTTCGTTTAGAGAGTCTTATTGTTTGTAGCTCCTTAGCTATTTCACACACCCTGTAGTTTGCGAGATTTGGATTATTGCAAATAACACATTTTGCAGCAATATTTTTACTAACCGGGCATTCTTGGGCATGTGGCTTTCTGGCACATTTCACGCATCTTTGGTAATATTTCTGCGTATGATTAGAACCTTGACATTTTTTGCTCTCCGGTATTAGAACGTGTTTTTCAATGGCTCGATTTTAATGCTCATGTTAAGTATTACCTTGTTATTATACACATGTTTCACTTTTTCTTTGTTATTAAAAGTGAGCATAAATAGTGGAAGCCCTTTTGTTGATTTCAATCCCTAGTTCAGTTTCGATGTTTTCTTTCTTAATGTTGTTTACAGCATTTTGTATTTGATAACCCCTTTGCTTAAGATCTTTAATAATTTCACCTTTCTGCAGGTTGGGTGAACACCACAGGTTATAACTTTGTTTTCTCAATTAACTCTGTAGCCAAATCTGTATAAGTTTTAGAGTCTGCAGTTGAATAATTTTATATTCCAACGACAATCATTTGCGGAGGTGATTTCTCTTGTGGTTTAGCTGGTTGTTGTACTAGAGCTAGTTGTTTCGTGATGATTAACTGTTTTCTCGAAACCTCTTTTAAGTTGATTATAGAGTTCCTGCCATTTCTGGTGAGTGTTGAGCTTTCCGTTTCTTACTTGATCTTTTATTCTGTTTCAACATCCAGTTTTTTCTTTTTTTAATTCATCTTCTTCCGAATGGAATGGATTAATGTCATCATCGATTGCAGGGTTAGATGTTGTCCCAATTGTTGCATGTGTTTGAACTGCTTTTTTGAGCTCTTCATTCTCTTTCTTTAAAATTGTAAATTCTTCTTTCAGTTGTAAATTAGTTTATTTCTCTTAATTGTTCACGGAGTTCAGCGTTTTGCTCCTCGTACTGAAAGATATTTCCAGTTGAAGTTCTTGGTGATCTTGATATGTTCGAGTTTCGTCCAAATTGGTTAAACAATGTTTGGCCTACTCCATTATCCATAAGGCCAGCCTTCAAAGAGTGTGGATTTGGCAGCATCTCTGTTGATGTATTATCTGGGGTATTACATTCCGTATTATTTTGTTATACTCATTGCTTGTTTTTGGCAAGTTATACCACTGGAGGCTGTTCGTAAACTCGACATTGTTAACATTGTTACAACTGTCATTGTTAGTATGACGTATGTGCTTAACAATGATTTTGTTACAAGTGTCAATGATTTTCCAGATGACAGTGGCAGAAAAAAACAAAAATAAAATGCAAAACAAAAAACTAATTTCTATTCTCTTTTCATCAATATGAAAATTATATAATAAACTAGATATCCGTAGACTTAGAGTATTAAAATCATAATTTTTAAATAACACTCAATTATACGCATAGTACTGTTATCAAACACATTGACCACATTAAAAAGTTCATTAAAAATTATTTTGTTTAGATATTGATGTGAAAGAATATTTTTTTCGCTTGTTTGTAGCATAATTAGTACTTTGACAGTTGGAAAGGCAGTCTCGAGTAGGGTTGAGAATGACATTTGTAACAATGTTAAAACGAGTTTACGAACGACAAAAAGCACGTGCTCATTGTTACAATGATAGTTTCAGAACGATTTAGAGCTGTCATTGTTAACAATATTGTAACAATGTAGAGTTTACGAACAGCCTCCTGGCATTTGGTCTCCGGAAAAACTTTAAGCTACTACCAAAGCAGAACCTGCTCATGCGACGTGGACGCGGCCACGTAGGTGTTACAAAGGCGTACAGATAAGCGAAACCTTTTGGGTACCCTAGGCTGAGGAGTGGGGTACATCTAAACCATTATGCATTTTCGTTTTTGGCCAGAGAGGGTGTCCATAAATATTCATGTTTTTTTTTTCATTTCATTAGAAAATAATTACCAAGTAATCTGAATATAATTGTGGTCTTACTTTGGGAAAAACTATTCCTATTCGAATAGGAATGAAACTTGTGCTCAAAGTAAGAGCCAAGCGATTTTTTTATATTTTTATCGGTTGATACATAAATTTTATAAAATCAAACGAAGCATGCGATTTACTTTAATGTCTTAACAAATATTTATGAAAATATAAAATGCGTTTTCGACGTAAATATGTCTTATTTTACAGATTAATGATGCTAAATTAATCTGTAAAATAAGACGTTCATTTTTTTGTATCTCTGATTTATGCCATTTGCTTCTTTATCCTTTATGCGATAAAAATACTACATTGCTCCCAGAGTGACAACTCATAAAAATAAAATTATTTTATAAATCAACCGGGTGGTGAACATTTGAACTACACGAAGAATGGAATAATTCTAATCCTACTTTTAGGTGGAATGAAATTATTCATTCCGGATTGAAATTTATATGGTTGTTGTAAAATTCCCAAAGTAAGACGCTTAATGTTTTTTCAGATTTTAACAATTTATTCAATCATTTTTGTTTTGGAATTTTTTTCAAAATTTTTTGATGACGCGCTCGAGTTACACTCGAGCAAAACGTCAAGTGGTTAAAGTAATTTTCTCCTATTTTCATTGTTTTCGAGATAAAATCCTGGCCTTAAATAAAACCCTTGCCACTTAAAATGCAAGTATTTTATTTTACTAAGACCTATATTAGCTGCGTCCATGTACCATCCAAAAAAAACGTATGTTCATTAAAGATTGCTACTTTATATTATTTTATCTTCTTTAAGAACACTTTTAAAACTAACTTTTCTTAAAAATCGATTAGATCCGGTGTTATTAGATTAATTCTCAAAAGGAGTTAGTTGTTTTAAAAAGAAGTCTAAAGAAGTACTTTTGCTTATATTAGGTAGGTTGTTAAATTTGAAAAACTTTCAAACAGTTTTTCTAATTGGTTTACATAAAATAAAACCTAAAAAATACTTTTCTATTATTCGTTAAATTGTTTGATTGTATTTTATTTGGTTACGATTTTCTATTTGGTATATTTTATAAGTATTATACAAAATTTAAATTAGTTTCTGCTTTCAACTACACTGTATAACATGTACCATGTGTAGGTACCAACAGTTCTCATTAATCGATTCATTAATTTTAAATTGAACATAACAATTTTATAAATATGAAGTGACGTAATCCCAACATAAGAACAGCTTGACAATAATTAGTTGTTTTAAGTTAAAATTAAATGGAATGTAAACAAGTCGAATAATAATTACTCTGATAAGAATACTAATTTATTTAACATTGAAACACCAGAATATGTTAGTAATATTGTAATTAGTACATAATTCACATAATTATTTGAAAATAGCACCTTAACCCAAACTTAATATTGTACTGTAATACACGATCCATACGTAACTTTCAAGTTACGTACATCGGTTGTGCTTCAGTGAATTTAGTACATTTGTACAATAAACAATAAAATAGAAATTGTTTATTATTAAAAAAGTTGTAGAAATAATTTATAAATTTAATTTCAATCTGCAAAATCATGGGTAATTAATTAGAGTTAAAAAGTGAAATTACTTTAAATGTGCATGGTGTGGTTCCGTGTTCAATCAAACAAAATGTATTTTTATTATCAAAAACTAATTATAATTGTGTTCTTGGTAGTTTTAATTGAGAGTATACAGGTGTTACAGTCAGCTGATTTAATGTTAAGAACGCGACGTAAGTTGTTTTAAATTTTTAGAATTACATTCACGAAATATTGTACTGTCGTAAGGCTAGTTCTTTATTGTTAAAAATAAAAATATCGATTTACGTAATATAATGTTAAAACTTTGTTTCAAATGCGGGAGTAATTAGGGCATGAACGTTTAACTACCATTTTTTAGTTTGAACTTATGCGCTTGTGCTTGTTTATGTTTAAAATTTCTTGAAAGAACAACAATTGGATTGATTTAAATAAAAAATTTAACCGCACATTTTTAATAAAAACTATCGCTATCGCAAATTACAATCTAGCAATTAATCGTTTTGATTAATAAAAACTATGATCCTTCAAATAATCATTAAATAAATTATCAAGAATGGATATAAAAATTGAGTTGAGAATATTTTTAGACACTGCTTTAAAATTTCTGATTCAATGAAGACGGTGACATTACCAATGTTTACCGTCTGACTTTGGTACAAGCTAAATCCATTCTGGAATAGAATAAATATTGTGCTCAAAGTAACAACCAAAAATTGTATTTACTTATTTTTAATAGTTGGGAACAATTACATTCTGGTTAAAAAAACGTGAAAACACAACTAAATATATATAATTAAATAGTAATATGATCGAATAATATTGAATATTTTTACAAATTGTAACTAATTTACAACCGGTAGAATAGAATTGTTCTATACCAGCAAAAAAAGTTGGTTTAAAACAATTCGAATTTGGAATTACATATATGAGATTGTTGTTGTAATTTTCTCAAAGTAAGACCACATTTATCATAATCCTTTATAGTATACCGTAGAACCAAATTATACTGATTCAATTCGGGGTCAGATTAGTTCTAGTCCTTAAAAGAGTATGTTTAAACTATCCAGTTATAAGATTATAATGTTTGGTGCGAATACCAAAGAAGAAAGAACATACAAGGATAACTTTTGGTTGGAATCCACAAAGATTCCGACTCAATGCCTTAAAAGGCACATGGTGCAACCCAAATATTATACCAAAAAGTCGTAACTGCGCTGTGCTTCCGTGGCAACTGTAAGAGCATAAACCTACAAAAGGACGGCAATTAATCATATGCAATATAGCAAAAATTAACCACTCCTGCCATATCAAGCTCTAAAATCAAATTGCAGTAAACACAAGCTCACTGAAACAAATTTGATTAAATCATAACAAATTTGTGTCGCATTCGCGCGGTATGTATTACTTTCTTTTACATAGTAAAATAGTGTGTAGTAGTCATAAAAGATTTTAACCTCGAGATTTTTGCAGATTTACCGTCCAAGCCAAAAACAGCAGTTTCAAAAAAATCTCCGTGTGTCTGCGGGGTTCCGTTGAAGCTCTCTATCAGCCAGACGGATTGTCTGATCATGGTAAAACTTCAGACAGGTTTTTTTTTCAGAAATTAGGGGATTCTAGTGATTTTTTCAGTGAAATCGTTCTATCGGAGGTGGCGGCTTCTATAGAAGCTTTTTCGTTGTTAGCTAATATTACGAAAAGTATATAGCATCTGCGCAAAAACGATATAAACATAAAGATTGTAAATAAAATTCCAAACAAAATTAGTCTCGACCAAATTCGACATCTCTACAGTCCAGGCGGATTGACTATCACTCAGAGAAAAAACAACTTAAAATTAAAAAAATCATTTCGTTTTAAAAAATTTCATTTACGTTTTCCAAGCAACAACGAAATATTTTGATTTTAAAATTATCATTTTAAAATCGTATTTATTTTTTTTAAATTGAAATATAGATTTAAAAACAAATCAACTTTAAATTAGAGATATTATTTTTTATTTTAAATCGGTTAACACATAGAAATGTATTGCTGAGGTTTTTAATTTAAAAATTTAATTTTAATAGTGTTTTCTTTTCTTTTACATTTAAAATGCAAATTAATGATATAAATAGGTTGATCGCATATGAATCTAACTGGAGAAAATTTCAATTCAAATATGTTCAATACAATAAACCACGTTTTCACATGCGGTTTGAAAGAAGTAGAAAATTATGTATTCCCGCTCCTTTTCAAGACATCAAAAACCAAAGGAGTCATGTTATAATAAATATCTACCACAAAAAGTAGAAAATGAACTCCCCCCTCCATTTTGAACCCCAGGGTCATTATGTAAAATGTACACAACCCTTACAAAATGAGAACTTCCACAAGTTCTTTCTTGTCAGTTTAGTTTCGTACTGAAAAAGTTGGTCTACACTCTACTCATTAGGTTGAATTGCAACGACCAAACTGTAAAAACTCACATCTTATTTATACCTAAAGTATAACACAAGAACATATCGATTTAGCGAATTATATCACCGGCTTAAGAAGTTTGAAATTTGTGTAATGTTGTTTTACACATTTTTGAGGAAACAGCTGTTACTATCAATGTTGACAGATATTTTGAAAAAAAATTACCACCAAAACGAATTGTATATAATTTAAAAATTCTTCACTTTTGTTTGAATGCGATATAATTTGAAACTAAAACGTTTCTAAAACATTTATTTTTTTGATATAATAGATTCATACTTAAAATGCTTCGTTTCAATTTAAATAGAGGTGGTTTTAGTTGTAAAATGTTTTGCCCGTTCTTACTGATGAAGCACTGTTTTTGAATTAAAAATTTTATATTTAATTTTAAATTTCGTTTTTTCTCTGAGTGTCGGAATAAAATTTCATACTTAAACCTTCATTGAAGCTTTTTTAATCTTCGCAATGATGTTGAAAAGTTTTGCATTTACAAAAAACGACCAAGAATTCAAAGATTTAAATAAATAAAATTAATGATTAAATTTTTAAGCAGTTTCGACCTTCTTGGTTTTCTAAAATTTAACCATGAAATAATGATTAAACAAAACAGTTTTACCCAAAGTCCGGTAAGTTAAATTTTTCACTTTATAAATCAAGTGTGGTTCGAGATCTATGTCTACATTCGTGGTAAAAGAAAGTCGGATATTGGCCACAACATATTCACCCCTATTAATTTTTTGTATTACTGTTTTGTATTAAAATATAAGTTACATTCTTTATAATTGTGTGAAAAATTCTTCATTTTATGTAGATTTAGAAAAGATTAGCCTTAACTTTAATTTAATAAATTCCATTAACCCTCCGTTACTATCGTCTATATTCAGTACAGAACTACTATCCGTGGGTGTAATCAACGCATTCTTCAAACTCCTGACCGCTTACACCAACTGATGACAACACGCTCAGTCGACGGGTTTATCGTGTATTAAGCATTTACCAGTATTCGTTTACAAACAGCTGTTTTTTATTGTGAAATGTCTTTTAGAGAAACTTCATATTTGTTCATGTTGTTATATATTTTTATATATAAATTTCGTATTTGAAAATGTACACATATACGAGATGCGTTTTCATCAAAATGAAAAAAGGAAATAAACTAAACAAAATTAAAATATTATAGTAGTAAAATAGCGTTTACACTACGACAATAATATCATAACATTAACAAATTAATTTTTAACAAAATTCACTAAAACACCATTTTTACTTTATCCCACATTATTAAAACTAATCACATAATATGAAAAAATATTAAAATAATTTTATTTAATAAATAAAATAGTAAATAAAAAAATGTACACAAAATAAATATGGCTTCCACCCCGCATAAAAAATTTATCTTCTTTTGCTGTGTATAAAACACAACAACAAATCGTATTTTTAAGTTTTTCTTATTCTCGGGCGAGAAATAGCGCGCATTATTTTTTTATAAGCGACAGCTAAAATCTAACGAAGGGGAAATTCGGTTTCTTACATGAAAATTAAGATTGACTGGGTAATAACATTGAAATGCCATTTATCGGATTCTTATTCTTTTAAGTTTTTATTCCTGACTGGTTCCGCTTTTACCCAGTTGGCAGATACATTTTAAAAAAGAAAATTATACAATACCACTACAATAACAGGCCATTTCTTGTTATAATTTTGTTGGTATATGTAAATACAAAAAGAAATGAGAATTCCATACACCACGAAACAAAAATATATCTCAACAAAAAAACAAGTTGGTTATTTTTAATAAATAGCTTGTATCGTTCAAGTTAAATTGAATAATACATTATCGAAATAAATAGGGTTATTTTGTTATTGAATTATTTAAAAAAAAATTGTTTTGAGAAAACTTTTCATTTAGTAATATTCCAATTAAAGCATTAACAATACCACTACATAACAGGCCATTTCTTGTAATAATTTTGTTGGTATATGTAAATACAAAAAAAGAGAATTCCATACACCACGAAACAAAAACACATGGCAACAAAAAAACAATTTCATTATTTTTAATTAATAGTTTGTAACGTTCAAGTTAAATTGAATAATACATTGTCAAAAATAAATAGGGATATTTTGTTATTGAATTATTTAAAAAAAAATATTTTGAGAAAACTTTTCATTTATGCCCGGTTTACATAAGACCAACATTTTTCTTCTGCAAAATGAATAAGATATAAAATTGACTTTTTGCACATGAGAGACAAGAAAAGCAATATATCCCAACAAAATTTTGCAGAAGAATTTTTGAGCAAAAATGACCATAAAAATAAAAATGTTGCCATAAAATATATTCGATCCGAGTATTTTTATGGCAACATTTTTAAAATTAACAAGAAAAAAAATAATTTCGTATTTATAAATGTTGAGGATACACAATAAAAACAGACGCCATAGATAAAAATGTAAATTTCGCATTTGAATTCATTAAAAATAAATTAATAATGATCCTATAAAAAAATTACGCCATTACTATATACGTTTATTTCTTTCTGGCATATTGAATATTTTTATATAGCGGATTCTTTCTTATTTACCTGCAAAAATTTGCAGAAGAAAACAATTTTCTCATGTAAACCGGGCATTAGTAACATTCCAATTAAAGCAGCAACTTAGTTTTACACCAATACCACTACAATAATAGGCCATTTTTCTATATAGAAAAATTACATGAGTTGGTGTAGGTAAATACAAACAAAAACATGGGCGTCATAGGATAAATAAAAAATTACATGGGACAAAAACAAAATCCTTACTTGTCCCAATAAATCTGGTTTATTATCTACAAACATAATTTATCTGAAAGATCACGATAAATATTAATATTTTGAGAAACATTTCCAATAAAAATATTTCCCTACAGAGAAACTTTTCATTTACTAATTTACTGATAAAGCAACTACACAATTTTTCAATGACACGTGCGCGTATAAGTTTTATAATTTCTCTTGGCTCTCAGCACTTGTATTATTTGTTTCTGATTTGTTTCACGACATACAGTACCGAAGAAAAATAATAAACTTACGTGACGTTCTTTCCAACAAAAAGATTTGATTTAGATCAAAAAGATTTGATTTTTTTACGGTCTATCCAACACAAAAATGACAGAGACTTGATCTAGATCAAATCTATATTTTTTGATAGATTTGATCTTTTTCGACACTACCACCACCAAATATTATTAGTGCGCAATTTTTATAATTTGATATTTAAGTATTTTTTTTGCTGTGTCCAAATGCGTTTTGTGTAAATTAATATATTACACAAATTAATAACCGTATATTTAATATTAATTATTATATATAAACTTGTTTATGCCATAATTTTATTTTCAAGAAACACGTTGCCTGTGTTGCAACATATTTTGGTTTACTAAAAAAATAAAAAAGCATGCAAGAGCGGCAGTAAAAAATCTCGTATATTTTTGTTTTCTTTTATTTGTTGTTATGGTGTAAAACTAAGTTGCTGCTTTAATTGGAATATTACTAAATGAAAAGTTTTCTCAAAATATTTTTTTTAAATAATTCAATAACAAAATATCCCTATTTATTTTTGACAAAGTATTATTCAATTTAACTTGAACGATACAAACTATTTATTAAAAATAATGAAATAGTTTTTTCGTTGCCATGTATTTTTGTTTCGTGGTGTATGGAATTCTCATTTCTTTTTGTATTTACATATACCAACAAAATTATTATAAGAAATGGCCTGTTATTGTAGTGGCAATACCACTACATAATAGGCCATTTTTCTATATAAAAAAATTCCATGAGCTTGTATAGGTAAATCCAAACAAAAACGCGGGTGCCATACGAGTAGGCAAAAAATTACATGGGACAAAAAAATCTTCATTTGTCCCAATAAATCTGCTTTATTATCTACAAACATAATTTATCTGAAGAATCACGATAAATATTGATATTTTGAGAAACATTTCCAATAAAAATATTTCCCTATTGAGTAACTTTTCATTTAGCAACTTACTGATAAAAGCAACAACACAATTTTTCAATGACACGTGCGCGTATAAGATTTTTAATTTCTCTTGGCTCTCGTCAACAAATAATACAAGTTATTTGTTTTGGTTTTGTTTCACGAACATACAGTACCGAAGAAAAATAATGAACTTAATTTCACACATTTTATTTGTGTAATGAATTTTAGATTAAAGGGTATAATATTTTGCATGTTACAATACAAATTATATTTGTATTCGTTTGTGTTCCGTATATTATTTGGCTAACCTGCTATGTAGTGTGTGCCATTAAACTAAACAAACCCTTTTTTTCTGTACTGTATTTTGTGCAATAAATTAAACAATATATCTCGACGGATTATTTCCTCAAATATTTCGACCATAAAATGAAACATAAAAAGGGTACCATAAAAGTGTTTAGTTAAACTGTAATTATCAAAATTAAAAAAAGTTGCTTTAAAAAATTACGTTTATTGCAGATTTATTTAAACAATTAATCGAAAAATCTAATTAATCGACAAATTCAATGTAAATTTCGTCGTCAGTCACATAGGAATATTTTACTATACACATAATATACAAAATTATTGTGTGTGATATTTTGCCTTCCTAAGTTTCAATATCGTCGATAAACTGTATCGTAATTTTTAATCTTTACTGTAACTTTTAAATAAGCCCACAAAAAAAAAAAAATCCAATTGTCGATAAAATTGGATTTTTTTTTTTAGTTATTATGTACAACCAACTAAATTTCGCTTTTGGACTCATCATTAGTATTGATTGATTAAAATGTGTTTTTGTTTATTACACCGCATTAATGAAAAATCAAGTTTTATTTGAACAAAAATAAAAAACAATATTTATTGTTGTCATACGCAAAGACGTACACTCATCCCTTTCAACATCCCAAGTATAACAAAACGAAAGTAAAAATTGAGCATAGTATTTTCCTTCGTTTTCATCCAAAATTAACGAAAGTTAAACTTCACATTATAATGATAGTGTTTGTAGCGTATATGTATACTGTGTTGTTACTACTGTATACTGTGTTACCGCAATTTTTCTTTCGTAGGAATGTGTATAGCGTGTAATGTACATGGTTTGTTTTTATTTTTCATGTTCACGACATGAGTTTGGTAATTTTATAAAATTTTGTTAAAAAAATTTAAAGATGTGCGTTAATTTAAATAAAATTACATCAAAATATATTTTATATCTATTCAAATATTGTTTTCATAAAATAATTAATTTCTAGTTCAGTTTTAAGTTTTTAGGTAGAAAACAAATGCGAAAATAATAAACTTGATGTGCAATAATCATAGTACCTATTTGGAAAATTATTTAAACTTTTAATATTACAATCAAAGAATAATTTCAAATTGTGTAATAATAAAAAATAATTAAAAAATTAACTAAAATATAATTTAGATTCGTATATATGTATGTATATTTTTATACCGCAAATTTAATAAAATAAAAATATTCATTTTAAACCTAAATTTTTATTTTGCTCTCACATTTGGATGCCGCCATCTTTTTCTTCTAACATTTTCAAATATAGCATTTTACATTCATGCACAACCTCGCTCCCGCCATTTTGTTTTTTGTCTTTTCTGTTCACACATACATGTATACAATTCTCCTTTATTGAGTTTCGTTCAGTTTCGTATAATCGCGACACGTTTCATACGTTTTATTTTAATAAATTGCAACTCAAACTTAGAAAAATACTAGACTAAGTTTAGTACTTAAGTACGAATATCGCCAGGAAAATTGAAAGTAAAAATACTTGGGATATTTTGGTTTACTAAAAAAGTAAAAAAGCATGCAAGAGCGCAGTGTTGCCAACTAATATTTTCGATGGGTGCCAGATGTCAGTCAAAATAGTGCTAGACCCAAGTATTTTTACTTTCAATTTTCCTGGCGATATTCGTACTTAAGTACTAAACTTAGTCTAGTATTTTTCTAAGTTTGAGTTGCAATTTATTAAAATAAAACGTATGAAACGTGTCGCGATTATACGAAACTGAACGAAACTCAATAAAGGAGAATTGTATACATGTATGTGTGAACAGAAAAGACAAAAAACAAAATGGCGGGAGCGAGGTTGTGCATGAATGTAAAATGCTATATTTGAAAATGTTAGAAGAAAAAGATGGCGGCATCCAAATGTGAGAGCAAAATAAAAATTTAGGTTTAAAATGAATATTTTTAATATACATACATATATACATATTGAATAAAAATATACATACATATATACATATTATATACGAATCTAAATTGTATTTTAGTTAATTTTTTAATTATTTTTTATTATTACACAATTTGAAATTATTCTTTGATTGTAATATTAAAAGTTTAAATAATTTTCCAAATAGGTACTATGATTATTGCACATCAAGTTTATTATTTTCGCATTTGTTTTTTCTACTAAAAACTTAAAACTGAACTAGAAATTAATTAATTTATGAAAACAATATTTGAATAGATATAAAATATATTTTGATGTAATTTTATTTAAATTAACGCACATCTTTAAATTTTTTTAACAAAATTTTATAAAATTACCAAACTCATGTCGTGAACATGAAAAATAAAAACAAACCATGTACATTACACGCTATACACATTCCTACGAAAGAAAAATTGCGGTAACACAGTATACAGTAGTAACAACACAGTATACATATACGCTACAAACACTATCATTATAATGTGAAGTTTAACTTTCGTTAATTTTGGATGAAAACGAAGGAAAATACTATGCTCAATTTTTACTTTCGTTTTGTTATACTTGGGAGATTACAGTAAATAGGGCTAAAAATAGGGCTAAAAAAAGGGCTAAAATTTTTTTGAGCCAGTGTGAATTAATTAGAAGTAGTTAAACACCAACCATTGATTATTCAATCACAAACTCACTTTACATACACAATTATTGATTTTGTCAAACAAGCACTTCTTTTTACTCGTACTAAGAAAAATTTAACTTGAAATTTCAGTTAGTAATTTCGGGTTATACATTTTGGTAAATGTACCATATAAGCCTAAATATGTAATTTCTAATACAGAAATGCTCATCTAATATAGAAAGTGGCTAATACTAAAAAAATATTTAAGGCAGTTATGAAAATGTTGATTCGAAATTGAATCAAGCATAATTGATAAAATTAATAACAAGATTTTTAATAAATGAATTAGCAACTAACTGAATTTATTTGATTATTCTTATAACTCCTTACAAAATTGTTATTTATAAGTTATAAGTCTATCATTTAAATATGTATTTAAATTTCAACTAAACTTATATGTAATGCTGTGTTGCGTATCAACACTGATTATTTAGCGCCCGAGAATCAATAATAATCAGCACAGTACTAATTTGTGAAGGATTAATGACTTGAGCAACATTACTTATCAAATGAAACATTATTAAAATTAAATCTAAAATTAAAACATGCGTTTGCGATTTCATAAATCTTGCAGTACTCAAGTATAATTGGAAATACAAAAAATAGTTTTCCGAACTTAAGTAGATTTAGTGTGAGTATTAAGACAGAGACAAACATAAATACATCAAATTTGATTATCTCAATTTTTAATAAAAAAAAGAGTAGAATAAAGAGTAAATTTTATGCGTTGCTATATTTTTTGAAAGTGCTAGAATTAGAGCTAAAAATATTCAAATAGGGCTAAATTGCCCTTGGGGGCAAAACTACTTTTTATGGTGCTAAAATAAATTGGAAAGTGCTAGATCTAGCCCCGAAAGGGCTAATTTGGCAACACTGCTCTTGGCAGTACACAATCTCGTGTATTTTTGTTTTTATTTTATTTGTTGTTACGGTGTAAAATTAAGTTGCTGGTTTAATTGGAATATTACTGAATGAAAAGTTTTCTCAATACAATTTTTTTTTAAATGATTCAATAACAAAATATCCTTATTTATTTCTTGCAATGTATTATTCAATTTAACTTGAGCGATACAAATTATTTATTGCAAATAATGAAATTGTCTTTTTGTAGCCATGTAATTTTTTTTCGTTTTGTATGGAATTCTCATTTCTTTTTGGATTTACATATACAAACAAGATTTTAATAAGAAATGGCCTGTTATTGTATTGGTATTGGTAGTGGTATTGTTTACACCATACCAACAAATAAAAGAAAAACAAAAATATACGAGATTTTTTACTATCGCTCTTGCATGCTTTTTTACTTTTTTAGTAAACCAAAATATGTTGAACGGGATGGGTGTACGTCTTTGCGTATGACAACAAAATATTTTATGTTTTATTTTTGTTCAAATAAAACTTGATTTTTGATTAATACGGTGTAAAACCAAAATACATTTTAATCAATCAATACTATTGATAAGCCCAATTGCGTGATTTAGTTGGTTGTACATAATTACTAAAATAAAAAAATCCAATTTTATCGACAATTGGATTTTTTTGTGGGCTTGTGTAAAATTTACAGTAAAGATTAAAAATTAGGATACTGTTTATCCACGATATTGAAACTTGAGAAGGTAGAATATCACACAATAATTTTGTGTATTATGTGTGTAAAATATTCCTATGTTTCATTTTCATAATATACAAAACACAATCGAATATAAATATAAATTTTATTGCATCATACAAAATATTATACCCTTTAATCTAAAATTTATTACACAAATAAAATGTGTGAAATTTTTACTATTTTTCTTCGGTACTGTATGTCGTGAAACGGGCTTCACGGGCTGTATGTCGTGACTCGTGAAACGGGCTTATCAATAGTATTGATTGATTAAACTGTATTTTGGTTTATTACATCGTATTAATTAAAAACCAAGTTTTATTTGAACAAAAATAAAACACAAAATATTTTGTTGTCATACGCAAAGACGTACACCCATCCCCTTCAACATATTTTGGTTTACTAAAAAACTAAAAAAGCATGCAAGAGCGGCAGTAAAAAATCTCGTATATTTTTGTTTTTCTTTTATTTGTTGTTATGGTGTAAAACTAAGTTGCTGCTTTAATTATAATAGCTATTACTAAATGAAAAGTTTTCTCAATTCAATTTTTTTTTAAATAATTCAATAACAAAATATCCCTATTTATTTTTGACAAAGTAATGAAATAGTTTTTTTGTTGCCATGTATTTTTGTTTCGTGGTGTATGGAATTCTCATTTCTTTTTGTATTTACCTATACCAACAAAATTATTACAAGAAATGGCCTGTTATTGTAGTGGTATTGATACGAGGTTTTTTATTGCCGCTCTTGCATGCTTTTTTACTTTTTTAGTAAAGCAAAATATGTTGAAGGGGATAGGTGGGTGTACGTCTTTGCGTATGACAACAAATTATTTTGTGTTTTATTCTTATGTCCTATATATAAGCTATTTAATATATGTTATTACGTTATCTAAATACGCGCATTTCTTTAAATTCCTGCTAAATATTTTTAATATGAATATTTTTAATATGGATATGAAAAATTTAAATTATGTATTAAGAGAATCAATTAAATTACTTATTTTGTTCATAATTTTTTTTTTTTTTTTTGTATTTCTTTTGCTGAGGTCTGAATTTCTTAACTCATACGACCTATTTAGATCACAAAAAGACCGTATTTCAAAATCCCGTATTTCAAAATCCCGAATTTCAAAATCCCGTAATTCAAAATCCCGTATTATGTTTTTTACGGAATTAAGGCGGAATTCCACTACTGCGGCTTTTGTTTTTTAGCAGAAAACCAGAAAGAGATAATATCATAAATTCGACAAAGACAGACTATTTTTATTTTATAGCGAAATTTTAAGGGGAATATTTGACAACTACGAAATTATAACCAAAATTACATAAAAAATGAAAATTATTGTTAAATCAATTTTATTTATACCTCTAAAGTACTAAAACATCTAAATATTATTTGTAGGCATCATTTTATTACGTTTTTTAATTATTTCCTTTCAATAATTAAAAACTAAGAAAACGCCTTCCTATAAAAAAGTTAGGGGAATATTTGACCGCATTTTGAACATAACCTAAATAATATCTCATTATTTAAATTATGTAATACAGAGTAAATAATAAAAATTAAAAATTGTAAAATATTTTAATTCTGGCATTAATAAAAATTTATCATGAAAACGTGATTTTTATTACACTCCACCAAACATATAAAATGTATGAGCCAAGTGCTCACCATAAAATTAGTAAAATACTAAAAATTTGCTGAGAGTGGGGGGTATTTTTCATGTTGGATGCCATAAAAAATACTTCGATTTGTATTTTTTATTTATATTTATGCCAACCAAATCGCTACAACAACAAACAAATTAAGTATAAACAATTTTACTGTTGCCCCGCTCACACACATAGCGATTTTTGATTGCATCTCTTTCAGGTTTTCTGCACAAAAAAAAGCCGCAGTAATGGAATTCCATCTTTACGGGATTCATTAAATTAAAAAATAACGTTTTTTACTTTTATTTTTGTAAAAATTATATGAATTCATTTATTAAATTTTTTCTTTAATTCATAATAAACATTTTTTTATTTAATTTAAAACTATGTATATTATTTGCGATTCTTTTCAAATACCGAGTTTGTCTGTATTTTGATTTATAGTGTTGTACACACACACACACACACACACACACACACACACACACACACACACACACACACACACACACACACACACACACACACACACACACACACACACACACACACACACACACACACACACACACACACACACACACACACACACACACACACACACACACACACACACACACACACACACACACACACACACACACACACACACACACACACACACACACACACACACACACACACACACACACACACACACACACACACACACACACACACACACACACACACACACACACACACACACACACACACACACACACACACACACACACACACACACACACACACACACACACACACACACACACACACACACACACACACACACACACACACACACACACACACACACACACACACACACACACCACACACACACACACACACACACACACACACACACACACACACACACACACACACACACACACACACACACACACACACACACACACACACACACACACACACACACACACACACACACACACACACACACACACACACACACACACACACACACACACACACACACACACACACACACACACACACACACACACACACACACACACACACACACACACACACACACACACACACACACCACACACACACACACACACACACACACACACACACACACACACACACACACACACACACACACACACACACACACACACACACACACACACACCACACACACACACACACACACACACACACACACACACACACACACACACACACACACACACACACACACACACACACACACACACATACACACACACACACACACACATACATACATACACACACACCACACACACACACACACACACACACACACACACACACACACACACACACACACACACACACCCACACACACACACACACACACACACACACACACACACACACACACACACACACACACACACACACACACACACACACACACATACATACATACACACACACACACACACACACACACACACACACACACACACACACACAACCCGATGGCGTAGAGATTGTTGGATTTGCGGACGACGTTGCTGTTGTTGTAGTCGCGAAAACCATAGAGGAAATAATGGAGATATGTAGATTGACCATTATAATTATCAAACAGTGGTTGATCTCATATGGACTCCAGTTGGCTGACCATAAAACCGAAGCAGTTCTAATTACCAGTAGGAAGGTGATAGAAACTGTAAATATTGACGTTGGCGGAGTTTTAATCCCCTCACAACCTTCGTTACGATACCTTGGTGTCGAAATTGATGCACGTCTAAATTTTAGGGAGCACCTAAGGATAGTGAGCAAGAAAGCTGCCAATGTAGCTGCAGCCCTCTCCCGGATTATGCCCAACACTGGTGGACCAAGACAGAGTCGTAGGACTCTGCTGGCAAATGTGGTAACATCCATCATCCTATATGGATCACCTATCTGGAGCGATGCGATGGACAATAAATTGTATAGATGCAAGCTGGCATCGGTGTATCGACTGGGTGCCTTAAGGGTTATATGTGGCTTTCGCACAGTATCCGATGACGCAACGCTCGTTATTGCAGGGATGATACCCATCGATCTACTTGCAAAGGAAAGGAAGAAGTGGTATATGTGTCGAGAAAACCTAGGAAGTAGAGCATCAGAACGCATTGCAACCATGATAGAATGGCAAAGGCGCTGGGATAGCTCGGTGAAAGGTCGGTGGACCTATCGTATTATACCATCCATCAATAAGTGGATAAATAGGCGGCATGGTGAAACTAATTACTATCTGACGCAGTTGTTAAGTGGGCATGGTTGTTTTGGTGCATATCTTTACAGATTTAAACATGCCGACACTTCGGAATGTCCTGCCTGCAAAGGATCAGAAGAGGATGTGGAACATATATTCTTTCAATGTCCACGGTTCGAGACAACTCGAATAGAACTGTCCAGTATCCTCGGGCAGCCCGTGACACCTGATAACATAGTGGAGCTAATGCTTGTGTGTGAAGGTAATTGGAATGCAGTAAGCCACATGGCAGCAGTGGTGCTTAAAGAGCTGAGATGCTTAGAGCGTGCTAGAGAGGAACAACGCGGTATGGCTAGATAGCGGTGGCAATCTCAATGTAAGGTTGAGACGCTGAGAGGAGGATAGAGTCTAGTAACTAGTCACCTCCATGCGAAGTAATGTCTAACTGATAGTTCCGCATGGGGGATGTTCGAAAGGGTGTGTGGTTTTTAGATGGTAGAAATCCATCACTGTTGCTGAGATGTTTGCCCATCGAAGCTTCGTCTTATTGAAGATTTTCCTCACTTTACCCGGTATAAAAAAAAAAATAAAAAAAAAAAAAACACACACACACACACACACACACACACACACACACACACACACACACACACACACACACACACACACACACACATACACACACACACACACACACACACACACACACACACACACACACACACACACACACACACACACACACACACACACACACACACACACACACACACACACACACACACACACACACACACACACACACACACACACATTCGTAGTAAAAGAAAATCGAGTGTTGCCCACAACATATTCACCCATGTATGTGTTCCCATATATACAATTTAACAAAAGAACGTTTTTCGTTTTCACACAAAACAATTTTGTTATTGAATCATTTCCATATGTTTTTCATTTCGATTTTATCAAACTTGTAAACAGGGCCCGAATAGTAATAGTCACCCATAGTTAGATTGAGTAACCCATTTGCTTTAGTCCCAACGGAGTACATCATTTTTAATGATTCAAAAATCATTCGAATCAAAAATCATTTTAAATAATCTAAAACTACTTTTTGGAGCAACATTAATATTACCTACACAAAACAAGTTATAATGACAATAAACAAAATTTATATAAAAATTTAAATCAATAATTAAATACAATAACAAAACATAATAATAGTAGATTATGTAACAAGAGAGTAAAACATGAGATTATTGTTCGAATAATTTCTTCAACCGCCCTACGGCGAAAGCCAAAAATACTACTTACATAAAATATACTACTTATTACTATATACTATTTCCATAAAATATATATAATTTTTGTATTACAATCGAGTTTTCATTTGTAATTCGTTTTTTAAAAACAAGTTTGTATAAAAATTATTCGATGTTGGTATCTGGCAATCCGTCTACTTTAATTCCTAGGCAGTACATTACATCATTAGCCGTATTTTATTATTCGAGCACTATCCGGCGCCGAATGGGAAATTTCTATTGTAAATGCAGCTATTATTGACTGGTGTCGCTATACCATAAAAATAAAAAATAAATGCATCCATAAAACAAACATTAATCACCTGAAATATACTAATTAACATTTATTTTGACTATGCGTTATAAACAAGAATTCATCGTGCTTCGTTTAAAATTTTTATTGAAGATTAAGTTTCTAATGGTTTCAGGGGTTTACATAATAAAGGCCTTTTTGGATTTCCCATTGAAATGGATAGCGCTCCCGATAAATAGGTAGAGCAAAATATTTTTATATCGATTTTTAACTAATAAGTTGAATGAAAAATCTTAGTTTAGAGTTAAATAAATTAATTACATGCAAAAATAGCGCGTTAAATATAAGTTTTGATAAAGAAAATTGGGTGCTCGGAATAAATCAATCGAGTGCTAATAAAAAACACGGCTAATGTGTGTTTTATGATATGGCCCTCCGTTCCACACTGCATTTCTTTTGAAATTTCTTTCTTGCATCAAACTAAGTCGTATTAGATTTTTTATTGCTGATTTAAACCTTTATTTTATATTAAAACACCATTTTTGTTTGTATTCTGTTCTCTCGAAAACAAAATTTAAACTAAAATCTACATCTCAAAAATGGCCTTAAATTTTGATTATTTTATTTTATGTTAAAACTACTTCATCCAATTTTTTTTATTGAAATATGAATCGCAATTAAGACCGGTA
>OW052220.1:137159662-137188282 GCA_932526605.1 Nephrotoma flavescens
CAAAACATTGTGTGTTTTATCAAAATGGGATTATAATGCTCGATGTTACTCGTAATATTGTTATACTGTAATCGATCTAATCAATTTTCAAACGGTTTATAAAAATCTAAATCCCAAACAAAATAAAAATAGCTTTTATAAATATTTATGACGGATTGGTTTTATATAGATACGCATACGGAGTATATCTGGGTATATTGTAATATGGTACGAGTAAGTTGGAATTATTTCAGTATTATCGAATGGCGCCAACTATTTATTTATTATCTATTAAAAAATATCATTTATACAAATTTATGTATGTATGTATTTAGGTTTTGATTCGATTTTTTTTTGTCTTGTGACAATATAAATTAAATAAATTATATTAATCAAAGATATCCGTATAGGGTTTTCTCCGTACTATAACAACAATAAATTTTAATATTTTGACAAATCTGGAAAAATTGCAACAACCAGTTTCGATCCGATAACATTACTGATTTGAAAAAATCAGTCATCTCAATCGACCATGGCGACCGACGATGTGTTAAGTACACTGAAATATTGTTAAATATATATATATAGAGAAATATCTTTTCCATAATATGTAGTAATATAACAATAAATTGTTTAATCTTAATAAGTGTTTTCGATGTTTTCCTTTAACTTCAGTGAATGCTGAAGTATATTACATAATTTCAGTGGCATTTTGAAATGGCTGTAATGCACCTAGTCACTGTCGTAGGAATCGAGGAATTAAACCAAGAATTTTAATAACATTTAGTGCTTACACTTGTTGCACTACAAACCCCTGTAAATCAAGGCAAAGTATGTACAGTCTAACCTCCCTAAAGTGACCACTCAAGTGACTTGGAATAACTGGTCACTTTTTAGAGGTGGTCACTTTAACAAAAAAATATCGTTTTTTACAGGAAAAAAATACATATGAACATAATATATGTAGGGGGTGTTGTTTTAAGCCTGTTAGAACTTGAAATTGAATAACGCTACGAAATTATTAAAATTTACTTTGAAAATCAGTCGTGGTTTCGCGCAACTTATTTCGTCAAATTGTGTTCAGCGATTTTTGGCTTATCGGGTTTGTTAATAAACAAAATTGCCGCATATGGAGTGAGACCAATCCACAAGAGACCCTACAGACTCCATTACATCCAGAAAAATGCACTGTTTGGTGCGGTTTACACGCTGGTAGCATTGCCGAACCTATTTTCTTCAAAAATGAGGCCGGGGATCGCGGTACGGTCAATGGAGATTGTTACCGCACCATGATCAATGACTTTTTGTTTGAAAATATGGATGACATTGATCCGGACGAGATGTGGTTTCAACAGGATGGCGCTACATGCCATACGGCGACCGCAACCGACTAATTAAAATCAAAATTTGACGATAAGTTGATTTCGAGAAATGGACCAGTCAATTCGCCTCCAACGTCGTGCGATTTTACACCTCTCGATTATTTCCTGTGGAGCTACGTAGTCACTGGATCATGCTGATAAACCAGCAACAATTGACGCTTTGGAGGCCAGCATTGTTCGTGTTATTCGTGACATACGGCCAGCAGTGCTCGAAAAAGCAGCCCAAAATTGGACGTCCAGAATGCGTTTCGTCAAGAACAGCCACGGGGCCCATATTCCGAAATCATTTTCAAATATTAATGCCATGTATCGATCTTTCGAATGTAATAATTTTTGATTACAATTTAATTTTTTGTGTTATTTCAAAATCTATCGGGCTTAAAAAAAACACCCTTTATATATAAATATTACTCAATTATGTTAATTTTTGTAAAAACATACCTCGCACTTACGAGTACATTCATATTCTATACGTAAATGGTAACTAAATCATAATTAATTTCTTAAATCACACGAAATACACACAAGATGTTGTACATAACAAGAATTATAAGGCTTTCGATAGATATGAATCTAATGTCATTTAAATTTTCGACTTCGTAGCTGCGTAAGCGTAAGTGCTGAAAAATGTTCAAGCATTAGACACGGATCCAAACAAAGCAGGATATTTTTTTGTAGAATATTTTTTTAAAGTGAGCAACATTGAATTAACCTCCTTCTCCGTTGGTAATTTATCAATTTTCCTATAATTTTCATCATCTTTATCGCTCTCAGACGAGCAGCCAGTCGGCGTTATTTTAGTCGAGATATTTAATTCATCTATAACCGACTAGAAAATTCTGTCCTGTTGTAAATCCTCGTACACGCATAAATTATCGTCATTCGACAAATGGGCTTCATTGTTGTAAGTTGTAATCTAGATGGTTCCTCCTGTATTATTATTTCGAGAGCTGATTGATCAGAATCATTATGTCTGTCTAAATTAAACTGAAACCTGGCATTTTTAAAACACTTGACAGCCTGCTTGACTCCTAGCTCAATCCCAAGCTAAACTTATCCACTGAATTGCATCTAGCACGTTTTTTTGTGAATTCTGAGACAACTACAATAATCGTTTCCGCCACAATTGATTTGGCAAAGTAAGATCTATAGTAATGTTTTAAAACTTTTGAAGATTTCGTGGTCTAAAAGTGAATAACAGAAGTTGTATTAGGAGGCAGAAACTTTAAAGTTACATTTGACATCCACTCGAGAATGAGCTTCATTTTTAAATTGATCATGTTCAACCATTCTTCAAAAATAGCTTCTGCCATTCATGCCTTAGTATTTTAAATGCCGATCTAAAAGGATCCATCAAAATTAAAAATTCACAAAATATATTTATAGTGTACATAAATCTATATACCGGTAAATTTTCAAATTTCTTAAGGCATGAGGTCGTTTCGCTTTACCTAACACAACCGTATGGTTAAACTTTCCTTTAAAATTTTACCATCTTTACAAGATTCAACTTTAAAAACGTACCTTTTATTTGGCAAGCTTTAAAAAAAGGCCGCACTCATCCGAATTAAAATCATCTCGAGTAATAAAACCTCGTGAAAAATTTTGGTCACATTACAGAGTAAAAATTCCTATATTAAGTTCATTTTGTTCTGTAAATGTTGGTCACATAACAGAATATAGAGGTGGTCAATATAGAGAATAATTTTTGCGTACGTTTGATATGAAAATAATTCTGTACTATTAAAAAGTGGTCAATGTATAGAGGTGGTCACAATGTAGAGGGGTCACTTTTGGGAGGTAAGACTGTATTTTAAAGTTTCGTTTTATTCCCCTTTAATTAATACATAAAAGTAAGTTCACGGATATTCACCTAAAATTTATTACGGATGTAGAATAAGGGTAAGTACTTAACTCCAAGAATTAATTGACCTCCGAAACCTAGTATCAGTTGATTAAAATTAAAAATTAATTCATCGAATTATAAATATACATATATCTTAATTATTTATTATGCACGCAACTCTATTTTACATCCGCCTCATAATTAGATTTAATCCGTTTCGTCTTATCTAATCAATACTAAGATTGGCTTATTTATTTAAGAATTCCAATTCGACGACTATAATTTATAAAATTTTAATTATAACAGCGCTTATTCATCAAACTACCTTTGTGGAGTAATACATAATATTATTTTGCTTAATTTGGGTTTTATTCTAATCTCAAAACTTAAATAATCCTAAGAAAAAATAGGAATTTCCAAATACCAAAATCAAAACATTATGTTCAAGATAAAAAATTGTTTTACGATTTAATTAATTTTGAAATCCATATTCTTACAGCCGGTATAGTACCTAATTATTTATTATTCCCAAAAATTAATACAATTAACAAAAAAATTGTCTGTTAAAAGATAAAAATTACAAACAAAGTGTTTAGAGTTTAACAATTTTTATCAATATGTATTAAAAATGTACAATTACGGAATTAAAATTTTTAAAAAAAATGTGTATTTGCGAGATTAATTAAATCCCATGATTAAAGAATTATTCCACATATTTTGGTTTAATTTTTTTTTCCTTCTAGATAATAATTTATTGTTTTGATATTGTGGCTATTTAGATTGAAATAAATTGTGGTTCGTGTAATTAGAAATAGTATTTTGGCGGGAAAAACAAGAGTATGAAAAATACTTGCGGTTATTTTATCATTTTATATAGAAATCTAATGTAATTGACTTGTATTTATTTTGGGAACACGTGGTTTAATTGTATTTAAAAGTCGTAAAAGGGTATTTTCGCGAGTTTGTCCAACGAGACGGGAAGCAAAGTACATTGACCTATATAGAATTTACTCGTACATCGACAGTCGGCACTATTATGTAGCTGGTTTGCTATTTAAGTATTTGCCGCATAAAAAGCTCTAGTGTTCTTTTGCTGGTATTTGTTTAGCTTACACATGCTTATTGAATTACCGTATAACAAAATGTACAAGGAAATAATTTTAAATGTGATGTAGGTAATAAAATACAGAACATAGAAATACGCATGTAAGGTTGAAACTTTGCAATAATATTAGTACTGATGTATTCTTCAAGGTAAACAAAAACACGAGCGGCGGTCTGATTTAATCGGGATAATTATGTTTAAATTGTTTCCACTCAAGGAGGTGTTTGATGGAGGTAAGGAAGACAAATTTCTGAAAGTACAGAGACGATATGAAAAGTAATAAAAGCCGAAATTATTTTTGTATCATAACGCGATAGAATAGTATGCACGTTTCTAACAAGTCGCATTAGTATTTGCTAAAATTTTCGTTGTGTTGAATCTTTTAATATTTATTAATTTGACATCAGCAGTGGAGTAGATTAGATTTATTCAAATAGAAGCAGTGAAAAGCAAGGATTTAGTGATACTCTATATAATAGGACCTAAAAAATGAAATTAGCTAAAGCATTGTATTTTAATATGCCTAAGGTAATAAATATTCAATTAAAATTTTGAAACGGTATGATATAACTTTTTCGCGTATTTTGCGCTGAGCGGAAAAGAACTTGCATACAAAAATAATATGCTATTGTTAATAATGAAAAAATCATTTTCCCGTACACGTACACCTTAATGATTAAGAGTTAAGGCACGGGTACATGATACCGAAAACAAAATATTGACGAATTTGTCTTCAGTTTTCTATTAAATTGCCAACTATATTAAATATAAATTACTATGAAATGATAACAGCCCACTAAAATTTTTCAAACAAAATATTAATTTGCTTTTCTTTTTGTATGCGATATAACGAAAATCGTAGTTTCGTTCACGTAAAATAATGAAGTCGTTTTTATTAATGAAAAGCTGCCGTTATTATTTTGCAGAATTATCTAAGTGCTCTTCTAACTCTTTTGAAGTAATTGTTCGTAATACACACTTTATATGCTTAACCGTTCCTATTTTTAAATAAAATATTATACATAATGTAAATTTTGTCTGTCAGATGAAATAAGTATATGTACATCCTGTTTATACAGTAAATATACAGTTTGTGGCGGTACTTGTGTTTTTAAAAACTGGGGCAAAATGATGGAATCTGGCTGGAAAAACAATTGTTCAAAACATTTCAATGAACAAACACAAAAATTTCGAAAAATGGCTAAAGTTGGATTAGATATTTTGTACGAAAACACAAATAAACGAAAGTTTAACAGCAACATTGTATTCGACAACTAGTTCTTTATCGAGCATTTTCGGTAGAAGTTGAGCAATCGGTAGAAATTGAATTTCGAAAATCTTCTTCCAGATCAGTCATTGCTCTAAAATTATTATAGAAATTGTATTTATGCGTCATCTAACATCTGCTATCACAAATTTTAATAGGTTCAATCGAGTGTATGTATCCCGCTTCTGTGCTATTGCTCTTATAGAAATGATTGTATACGTTTTAGAAATTTTATTTTAAATAATAATTTAAATATAGAAAATATTACGATTTTATATAAAAATTGTAAAATTGTAAAATGTATGTGAAAATGATGATGATAAAACCATATTTTATTCATTCCTTTCAACTTGTTCATCAAAATTTAATAAATTATAGATCCATTTATTAAATGTGCACGTGCTAGGTAGGTAAATAACTTGTTTGAATTAAAATTATATACGATACAGTTTGGCGTGCAAAATCGGTGACCGTTTTGTGATATCGCACATGATATGGAAAAGTGTGACAATTCACAAACATTATTAAGCACCATGCGGCGTTTGTGTCACTTTTTCGTTATACATATACAATTTTCTTTTTTCCCATTGAAATAACAGTATCACGTTAGAGTTTGAACAGGGAAGCATCAATGTTAAAATATCGTAAAACAACACATTTTTAATTGTGACGACTTGCTTTAATATTATTACTTTAAGGTAATATCATTTTTCTAGTTAAACTGCTAATTTCCAAAAAGCGTCATTCAACAAAATCAATTCATTCAAATCATCTAAATATTTAATATTTTTTTAAGCAGTATCGATTTTTATTGAAGCCATGTACAAAAAATAATGGTTCGTAGTTTTTATTTTTAGTTGGTTTGAATTTTGTTTAAAAGGTAAGCAATATATTATAAATTAAAAATTTACATTAGAAGTGGAATTTTATCATTAGTACTTTTTAAAGAAATAAATTTATGATAGTTTTGGTTAGAAGTAAGTAAATCCTATAATTACCATTATATATTTGTTTCTCTGATTTGCTTTCTTGGCTGTTCTCGAAAAAAAGATTACAAGTTGAAAACGAAAAAAGACCATACAATATGGAGCCGATTCAAATAGTTCAAGAACTCGGTTGCAACTACCCCAAGAAAAAGAAGATGAAGTTTTACAAAGATCGGAGCCTGATAATAAAAATGAAGTGCTGAATGGAAGCCAGATGCATCTAGATATCAAAAATTGTTTGTTTGAAGAAGAGGAACAAAATACTATAACGCATGATTGCGTCGAATCCAAAACTGATAAAGCACCTGAACGAAATGAAGAGTGGATAATTGAAGAACCTAATTCGGGACATTTAAAAAATCCGACTACATAGAATCATTTCAATGCAAAGCAATTGTAGTCACACGAAGCAACCTGCATTCATTAGCACCCTCATTACTACGACTCACTAATCATCTATACAATCACAATCTTCATCAGCAGAGTCAAATGCGTTCGTTCTATCAGATGGTGATGTCACTAATCAGCCTAACGAAGCTTACGGTGAACATGTAATAACCGGAAAGAAAAAAAATAACCAAATCGAGAAAAGCAAATCCAAATGAATGGAATAAAAAAGATATCAAAACTAAGAAATAATGGAAAACCCCATATTTCGACATCGATCGAAGATAGGCGATTGGAACCACCTTCTGGCCAAAAAAGGCCGTTTAAAATGTAGTTCCAATCTAAAGAAAGTGCGGAGGCGCGAAATATTTAAAAATGATTGGGCTTTGAAAAATCTAACCAGCCAGCGTGATTTTATTTTTAAATGCATAGAGGAAGTAAAACCAGCCTATCGTTACCAGAAGCCCGGCAATAATGACGATTGAACAGCTCGTTTAGTTTTGAGATCAACGGTGAAGCCTGCAAACAGGTTTTCAAGGCAACACAGGATATAAACGACCGACCAATTCGAACAGTAATAGCAAAAAATGAAATGGGTTTTATTGCTGAGGGCTTTAGAGGAAAACATAAGAACCACAAAAAACTTGATCCACCAATAAAATATTGCATACGATAAATATTATCCCGCGCATCGAGAGTCACTATACAAACACCCGAGAATTTATTGATGACAGTAAAACCATAACCAATTTATATAAGGACTACAAAGCTGATTACGCACACAAAATCCTACCTCGTGCCTCACTATCAACCTATACTTATATTTCTAATCACGAATTTAATATATCTTTCTTCACACCTAAGAAAGATCAATGCGAGCTTTGTATCGTACATTTTACATGAATACCGCAAGCGAAAAATAGGTTCCACAAAAGAACAATACGAAGAGCAAAAAATGTTATTACGTGAAGAAAACAATAAGGATAAAGAGAGTGCAAATGAAAATTATGGGATCCGCTCGAAACGCTATATTTCAAAACGCGATATTTCGAAACGAGATATGACAAAACGCGATATTCAAAACACGATATTTCGAAACACGATATGGTACAAAACGCGATATTTTAAAAATCGATACATATTTCAAAACGTGATATAGTACAAAACGCGATATGGTACAGAATGCGCATTGCGAAGCGTCGGGAGCGCAGCGACCCGCCTGATATAACCTGCTCCTATAGTTCCGTTCCTTTCGATTTTCAAATTCCAATAAATTGAAGTTAAATTTCCGCTTTTCTAGAATGTACATTGCGAAGTGACAGGAGATATAACGTTTTGAAATATCGCGTTTTGTACCATATCGCGTTTTGTACCGTATCGCGTTTTGAAATATCGCGTTTTGATAATTCGCGTTTTAAAATATCGCGTTTCAAATAGAACCCGAAAATTATATAGGCTTATATAGAGCTTATATAGAGCTTCAAGCGGCCTTACTGGCCCAAGGGGTGATGTGTCTCTTATATTCTATTATTAATCAAAAATTAATAGCTATATTTTTACAATCCCGCAAAAATGAAAACGTTTTTTCTGGAATGAAGGTGAAGGAAATTGAAATAGATTCGTATGTTTACAAATTTCCGGAGCAAAGTCTTAGTTAGTTAATTTGCACTTAATAAACCGGCACTTATTTAAAATATATTGCGCTTTCCTGAAGAAAAGTGGCATAACTCGTGAAGGTTTGCCAAATAAGGGTGCTGGATCTAGATCCCAATCTGTAATGGAAATTCTACTTGTACAGTATCAACGTGTTCTTGAAAGCAAATTCAAACTAAAAAATTACACCGTTATTGAGCAACACTATATAACACTATAAAATTAATTACACGGTACTTTAGAAATATCACAAATGAAAAAAATATTTATTTCAGGCTGCTTTGAGAGCTGCAAGTCTATACATTGCCAAATTTATTTTAGCCGTGGTTTTTTATAAGCGCCCGATAGATGTATCCGGAGCCCCAGCTTTCTATGTCAAAACTAGTATTTAGCGCGCTACTTTTGCATATAATTAATTTATTTAGCTCTAAACTAATATTCTTCATTCAACATTTTAGTTAAAAATCGACATAAAATATTTTACTCTACCTATTTAACGGAAGCTGCTATCGGAAGCGCTATCCATTTCAATGCAAAATTTGAAAAGACCTTTATTTTGTAAACCCCTAAAACCATTAGAAACTTAATCGTACAATAAAAATTTAAAACGCAGTAAGATGAATTCTTGTGTATAACGTCAAGTCACAATGAATGTCGATTAGTTAATTTCAGGTGTTATATGTTTGTTTTATGGATGCATTTATTTTTCATTTTTATGGTATAGCGATACCAGTGAATAATAGCTGTAGTTTCAGTAGAAATTTCCCATTCGGCGCCGAATAGTGCTCGAATAATAAAACACGGCTATTAATTATGTTAATGATTTACAGAAGTAGTAGACAATTGAAACTAATAATGTTTACTTCAGATGCAGTTTTATAAAATCATTTTAAGTAGACTGACCATATATTTATTACTAGGTCTAAAACTATTAAAGCTGCGTTTTTCTGAAAAACAATCGGGTTGAGTTCGCGATAGCTTTTTTCAAATTTTATTCAATTTAAAATTAAAAATTTCATTTTTCATAAAAGAAAAAAATGCAAAGAGCTAATAATATTGTTAGTACCTGGGCGAAGAAATGCCGAATAAAACTTAATGAAACAAAATCTGTTTAAGTAAACTTTACCAACAAAAAAGCTCAATAACAATAGAACTGAACTCTCCGAAAATTCCCTACGCAAAAGCGGCAAAGTACCTAGGTATGACTCTAGATGCGAAACTGAAATGAAAAGAGCATGTGAAAAAGAAAAAAGAAGAGTAAAAGATCAACTACAGAACGATGAAGTGGCGCTTAGGAAGAAATTCTGAGCTAACTCTATACATAATAAATTGCTCCTATACCGGCAAATCCTAAAACCTGTGTGAACTTACGGTATTCAATGGGGCTGTACAAAGAAAACCAATGCCAATATCATCCAGTCATTCCAAAGCAAAGTCCTACGTGGAATAGTTAATGCAACGTGATACATAAGACCAGTGCTGGTCCACGAACGTCTTTTTTTCTCGTAAAATTTTATTATTTTGAATTATTACTACTATGTTATTATTGGCTAAAAATACACATATAAAGAAACGCTATGTTTTGTTGCATAGGGAAATTCATTAAAACACTTATTTTCCCGTTGAAATATAAAAATTCCGCTTTATGTCAAAACAGTCAACCGTTCATCAAAAACGCATGCATAAAACGCACATGTTTTGTTGGGTTACTTGTGTTCTCGCGTGAGTAATCGCAAATTCTGCACGTCTAAATAGAATAAAACTAATGGTTGCGCTAATTAAAGTGGTCGCTTGCAATAACAATTAAATTTTTTGAATCAAAAAATGAATGGTACAGTCCCAAAATAAATCGATTGTTGTTATTTATAAATCGTTTAGGCCAGCAAAAAGTATTAAAATCAAATAGCTTTCAGTTGCCAATAGAAAATCTTTTATTACGAGTATCAATAACGTAACCAAAACAATACGGTTGTTAGAAATGAAAGATAGCAGACATAATAATCATTATGGTAACTGTAAATTACATTTATTTATTACGAAGTTGTTTTAGTACAAACGTTGAATTACACATTTGCGGGTACAAATAAATAATTTGTCACAATGCATTAAATTTAGAGGGAACAAAACTTTCATTTGTAGTAACTTCAAACTGGTACGGTTAATTGAAAATATGTGTAACAACAACTATCTCATTGCGGCTCTTACAACCGCTTAATTCGGTAGTCATAAAATTCGATTGCTACAACTAAAGTGCTTTCTCAGTGTCCGGTGAAATCGAAGCCGTGCTACATTTTAGTTTAAAAATGTAAGCAACAGTTATTCATCAGTAATATAGTAGTTTGAATTATTCGCGCCTAATTTTAATTCTACTGTGTGACATCAAAATTTTTTATGGGCAATTCAAACCTACTCAATTGCCAATGAAAAAACTTTTCGTTTTCATATTTTCACGGAACGCGACTTAAACCCCAGTATGAGGATTCTGATCACCTTTAGTATGAAAAGTTCCAGCTAGTATAAAATCTATAAAGTAGGTTTTTTAAAACCTTTCACTCGATAGTGGACAAATCCTATTTGAGTTGTCAGAATATTTTTTAAATTAATCAGTGAACAGGTCAATCAATTTTCAATTTTCCTGTGGCACTATTCTGGTAATTCCCCGGGAATAGGGAATTGGGGAAAGAATTTATATGTAATTTCTGTTCAAATATTTTTTACGGCCTACTAAGGAGAAAAAGTGTGATGTAAATATTTATAAATTTTGGGAATTACTATCCAATAAAATCCATATCTAAATTGGCACGGAAATTATTCCTCGTTTAATTTTGTTTAAAAAAAAAATAACACTAACTTTTTACCTTAGTAAAAACTGTTTAAATAAAAATTACATATGAATTCTTTCCCCAATTCCCTATTCTCGGGGAATTACCAGAATAATGCCACTGGTGTCATTCGAACAAATATTTGAAGAATTTTAGGTGATACAAACTAACTGAAAACGACATTGCGAACTAGAAATCGTCTTTATTGGAATTCCCGTTGCTTGTGGCTGTTTTATGGTTATTTTTTTCGCAGGCAGAATTAGTTTTTGGGGTATAGCGAAAAGTAAATTTTTCACATATCTTATTTTTCCGATAACACAATCCACGATCTCAGCTGGAATCTGAGCTTTATTAATTTTAAGTTAATGTCTAAAGAACATTTAACAGTGAATAAACACAAACTAATGAAGTCTTTTGACTGAATTGACTAATCTAATCAAATGTTTTAATTTAAAAATGTTACCCTTCTACAGAGCTAATAAAATCAACTGTCGGGCTAGATACATAAAAGTCCTCAAACATTTGTTCCAATTTTATTCAAACCGTGAAAACCACTTCATTTTTATATGAGTCTCTAAATTTATTTCTAATAAAAACTTTTGGACATTTTAAAATTGGTAAGTATTTACAACACGTAGAAATTATTACTTTACAACACGTAGAAATTATTCAGGCATATTTGCATGCCTAAATATGTATAGGACATATTAGATATTTGCAGAGCGATAAAATAAAATTACAACGACGCCGAAATTTTGAAAGTACTTACATACGTAATTATAACTATTTTTAAATAGGCAGATTAAACGTTTAGTGTTTGAATCAAAACCTATTGTTATAAAAATAAATTAAAAATTTTATTTGCACTTTAAACTTATTAATCAATCAATGTGTTTCTCATATAAACGTTAAAATTTGGTGATATGACGGTAATAATGTTTAAACATTTTTTTGATTAAAATCCGGTAATAAAAATTGTGTAATTATATTTGATAATTTATAGTTTAAGTTATTGTTGTGTAATTGTTCGAAGAAATGAAATGATATTAATTGAATCGTAAATGAATTATCAAACTTAATAGAAATCCTAATGGGAACAAATGCCGTTTCCGACAATCACTTATAATAAATTTTACCAAGACTATTAAGCAACGAGAGTCATCGTGGTAAACTGATAGTGATACACCGCGTACCTCAAGACTTTTGCCATATTTAAAAATAAATGTATCAAATCAATTCGTAAATTTTAATTACAAACTCGAAGTAGGAAATACATAAATTTGTTCTGCATAAGAATGAAAGTTACAAATTAATGTGGCGTCGACAGGCACCGTATGTTTACGAGAAATTTTTGTCAGTTTTAAAACTGTCAAAAAAAAAATAAATTTATTTAATTTTACCGTTTCAATTTAGTAATGCGCTGTTTTGTAAAAATTAAATTGTATTATTAACTATTTAGAAATTTATAACGTGTGGAATTCGTGAAATGCATCTGTAGTTTTAAGCAAATGTTTTCCAATCAACACCTTGGCCCGTTCCACGCTGTGCTTCAAAGAAGCAGCTTCATCTTCGTCGCTTTCCCCGTTTATTTATGAAACCGGTATTTAATTGTGATTCTAACACAAATAGAAATGAAATAAAAAAAATTTAAAGCCATTTTTGAGAAGCAGATTTTAGTATAAATTTTATTTTCGAGAGAGCAGAATAAATCAATACAAAAAATTAGTGTCGTAAATATAAAATAAGGTTTTAAGAGGCGTCAAGCAGTACCTCAAAGAAGCACAGTGAGCAACGGGCCAATATATAATAGTAGCGCCACAATAGAATACTTGGAATTTCATATAAGCCAAACGAAAAGGTTTAAATTTTTAGGACGATGAATGATCTCAAAATTTTTTTGACAATCAACAACAACTGAAAACAAAATTCGCCACATAAATTAATGTCAAATTAAAGTTAATGGGGATGTCAAAAGATTTTGTCCATTCGCATGTTGTTATTCTAACTTGTGAATAGTAAAAACAAACATCGTTACAAAACTCGCCGTCGCACATTTCAGTACAAAAATCTTATGTCAAATGGCATTCTATTATTTCCCAACTGTGCTACGATAACAAGAACCAATTTCGTATTGCACACCTCTTTTTAAGATTTTCATTCAATTTCAAAGACGCCTTAGACAAATTTCCATGTATCCCAAGAATAATATTTTACAGTTTCATTAATAAGTGGAATACCTATTTATTTATTTTAGATACAATACAATCTACAGTGGTTAAACTTTAATAAAATGGAACAGTTGATGCCCGAAAATCTGTGCGTGAAATAACCGATCACACACAAAAATAAATGTTGCCGTAATTGGACTACATAACTGTTAGATTTAAAATAAAATTTGGTTTTGTACTACGATTGAGGCCATTCTTCACTTGTGATAAAGTGACAGTAATTACCAGCATAATATATGCGAGCATGCATGAATATAGTGCCACAAGGCCAAAATAAAATCCTCATAATATTTATGTAAAACTGGAATTGGAAATTCATTTGCTAAATATAATTATGTTATAATTGCGATAGAGTCGATTAATTTGCATATTTTCGTTAACAATCAAAATGACTTTTCAAAATATTTTTATAGCCGTGAGCTTGAGATTAAACATAACACCAAATAGGGTTTTAAGTACCTTATAGTACATATTTATTTAGCGCGCAATTTTTTATTTGATAGTATTCCTTCTTATATGTAGCACATTTTACTGATTAAATGAAATGTAATAAAAATGTATATTTTCTCACCATTAAGCGTCTATATTGTTGTTTTATTTAATTTATTCGGAAATACATTATCAAAACTATGTGCTTACATAAATTAAATTATATAGAGTAAAAATAATATTTTTAAGTTATCATAATTTCATTAATCACAATTACATAGTTAGAGGAAAATTATATATGATAACAAAAACTGCATCTTAATTATATAGTGCATAGATTCAAAAACAAGCTGTCAAATAACCAATTAGTTTAGGGAAGTTGGTTACACCAACCATTGTTGTTCATTGGTTACCCAAAATTATCATTCTAAAACGCCGATTAGACTTATAACGTTGCGGTATTAACTTAATTATTCCTGTTTTGGGTTTTTATATGTTTCAAATTATCCTACCTCCACACTCTGTATACAATTACTCTCTTATCATGGTGATAAAAAAGCCAACAATTTATGTGTTATTATTAGAGTAAAGTACAATAATAATACACATATTTAGAGGAAATAATTGTTGATTAATTTTTATAGTGGTGCGTTTTGAATACAACTTCACATAGTTGTGGGATGGCCTTCCTCTTAGATAAAATTAAAGTATTAAATCCATATAATTATTTTTTAAATAAATGAAGAAGCGACAAATAAAAGTAACCGCTCCCACAGTTGTTCGCAAATTCAACTGTAGTCTAATCAAATCGAAAAAATTTAGGTAGTATACATAATCGTTCTTGCAGTGTATATTAAATTTAGTTTATTGGCTGTATCAGTTTAATAGCTTTCGGAGTATTCAATTAAAAAATGATTAAATTCGAACGTTTGGAAATTCCAATTGAAACGATTGGCTTTCCTGTGCATATTAAAATTGGTTTATTACAGATCCACAATTGCTAAAACATAATTCCTAAGTATGCGAATTTCGTATATAATCACGGGCAACTCCTACATCGTTGCCGCGATAGCGCACCAAATAAAAAAATAAACCTTTGACGAAGTTTTAATTTTTAAACCTAATTGGTGGCGATTGATTACTGATAAAAATTAAATGTATCAGCCCAATTGTAATTTAGTAACGCACGTACATATTCAATTAAATATAATGTACAGTAACGGAAATTATTTGTTCCATGCGTCAAATAAATGTTTTTTACATATGTGTCGAAAATCACATTTGCATCTTATGCCCATCACTGTAGTAATTCTTTGATATTCGGTTTAAAAATAATGTAAATATGTACGTTTATATTTTTGACATATTTTATGCATTGCTATCAATTATATTAGAAAACTAAAACCAAAATCGATCGGTTCGTTTAAAAACCTTTTCAAAAATCAATTAATTTTTTAGACGTCATTTTGACTGATATATATTAAGCATGACAGTATTAGACAGTCATCAATCAAACGAGGTTAATCCGCAAGGTATTAGATATAAAATAACCACGATGCCGCAAACAATAAATTTCAACAATCACCGTCTTATCACATATTTATGTTGATTATATGACGCACTAATATTTTTTAATGTAACTTACCCTTATGTAACGCATTTGCATAATGCTCTAGGTATGATGATGTCGGTGGAAATGGCGCCATTCCCAAATGTAGCGGCATAAGAAAATTTGATTTTTGTAAATCCAATAGCTGTGGATAGTACATAGCGGTTGGTTTACGAGGTTCCGGTTGGCTGGTTGATGAACTTATCACTTGTGAAGATGCTGTTGTTAAAATTTCACTAGGTGAAGAAGACAGTGACACTGAGCTAGGGCTCTGCGATGACGACACTAATGTCGACGACGTTAAGGGATTCGCTAATGTTTTATTTAAAATTGAATGTTCACTATTCACACTATTATTGCTATACTGGTGTTGTCGTAAGGCAGCTAAATGTTGTGAAATAAATTGATGGTTTTCAGTTTGTTGGTGCAGTATATCATCAATTCGAAACGAAGATTTTCGTTTAGAGGAACTCATGTTATTATTGTTAAATAGTTTATCACTTAGATACACCAATATGTCTTAATGCGGCACTCGATTAAGATAAAACTAAACTGTTCACTAAATTATTCTAAACAAAATATAATCAAACAACTAACCACTTCTTTAATCATCAATTTCAAATGTATAACTAAAATGGTTTTTATCAATTTGCTAGCATAATATTAAAGTAATAATATCAAAATGTCATTTTTAAATAATTTTTTTTTGATAAATTTTTTTTAAGATAACATTATTACAAAAAAAGTAATTTTGTGTTTATCGTGTTAATATTGTATGTGAGATATGTGTATTGTGTACATATTGTTGTATTTGGTTAAAGAGTAATATTTAGTGTTAATAATACGGTGATTAAATTTTTATTTTATTTTTGGTATATCTGGGATAGTCTCGACGAGTGAACCTAAAACTATCTTGCACTTTCGTTGAGTTCCTTAGCATTTGGAATATGTTAAAGCTATAAAACAAGAGTTTTGATGTTATACTTTCGAACGATATCCAAATTTTGTTTCTATAATTCAGAAACTTAACTGATTTTTATAAATATAGGTTAAACGTTCGTCAGATGAGAATTGAGGAAGACACTACGATACGATAAAAGGTTAATATCGTTTCTTTTTTTTAATTTTTTCATATACTGAATCTAAATGCAGCTCTATCTATCTAAATTTTATACATTCGATTTTTGTTTTAAATGTGTATCAATTAAATTTTAGGCATCAAGTCTCATTCGTGCCCAAAATTTAGTTTGGATGTTTCACTTTTAAAAAATGTAAAATTTGTAAAATAATTACAACAGAATCAGACTTAAAGGCTAAAATTCTAAACATTGCTCTAAAACAAAAATTAATTTAACTGCAAATGTTTAGCGGACAACATACATGAGAGAAATGAGTGAGATTTATAAAAAACGAAGCGGTGTTTTCAAGTGCGCATCACCGAAAGAGCCAAAAATGTCGGTTGCAAGTGTATCAAAATATATTATATTGGGACTACAATTTAAATCGGTCTGTTTTCAAAAAGTGGCTGTGACTATAATACTATTTTTATAGTGACTCTGATTTCCCTTATTTCAGACAGATTAGACATCTGTCGTTACCATTCAGTTTGCATTGCTATGAGTTTCATACGAAATGTGTTTTTTACGGAGTTGATTTTGTTGGATATTATGATAACTAAGCAACATTTGTGAGAAGTGCTAATTTTTTGTTTTAAAAGTGAAGACGAATGCTTGTGCAAGTTACGGTGACAATGCTCCAACCGATAAATCATGTCAGCCTCGCTTACGATGATCCGACTCAAACGCAAGAGGAGCTTACAAACAGTTTCTGTACGATTGAAATCTATCGGCATGATTCAAAAGCATGACAATTGGGTCCCTTATGAGCAGCTGCTTCAAAGGCAAATAAGAAAGGGGTTTTTACATCGGATAGTGACCGGTGACGTTAAGTGGATCTTCTATGGTAACCCCAAGAGGAAAAAATACTATGCTTTGTCTGGCCAATCGTTGCCATCTACCTCAACTTCAACACCAAAGACGAACATTCACGGTTCGAAGGTTATGCTGTGCATCTGGTGGGACCGAAGAGGTGTTGTGTACTACGAGCTGCTACAACATGGAGATTTAATTCGTTTGAGTTACAATTAATTCGTTTGAGTCGTGCATTACGAGAAAAACGACCGGAATATGAGGAAAGGCATGATAAAGCTATTCTTCTGCATGACAAAACTCGGCCGCACGTTGCAAAAGTCGTAAATAATATTTGGAAACGCTCAAGCTTACTGCACTCGCCGTATTTTGATTACTGGTTGTTCCGACGGATGTACTTAGTTCGTTGAATTTGAAAATTGGCTTCAAACTTGGATCGCCTCAAAAGACGAAACGTTTTTCAGAGATGGGATTCGAAAATTACCAGAGAGCGAGAGGTGGGAAAAAGTCGCAAGCAGCGATGGACAATATTTTAATTAATCTGTTCATTCATTTTATTTTAAAATTAAGAAAACGAAACTTAATTCGTTTCGTTTCATATACTACGAATAAAAAATTGAAAACATTTGTACAGAAGATGATTACACATTATTCAATGTATAAAAATGTGGACGATTGGCCAGATAGAGGCAAAATTCGAACCACTTCAAAAAAGGAGGATGAGGCGACCATACAGTTATTTGTTGAAAATTCTTCATTTGCGCTGGATGCAGCTGTGGAAAAATTGGCGATAAAGAATATTATTATACCAAAAATAACCATACGAAATAGAATTATAGAATATTTATTATATAATATTGTGTTACCGATGTGTCATTCTTTTGGAGTTTTAATGTTAAGAGGCGTATTTGGCCAACTAAGCAAAAAAGGATTGTCCGAACTGTGAAGCACCCCGCTCTAGCTCCATGTATGGCGATATTTCACCAAACAAGGTTTTGGTAAATTTATCGTTTCCACGCGGAACCTAAACGCACTTTACATGAAAAAAATTTATTTATATTAAGATATGGAGAAATTTATCACCACAGTATGCAGAAAATTTAGTTGATAGTATATGAACAAAAGGAGCCATTAACAGTGATGGTGACTTTACTAAGTATTAGTTGGTAGTGCCAATGCCACCTAAACTACAGGCCTCTTACTACTCTCATTCTTTTCGCATGACTTCAATTTATGTCTATACCTAGAGAGCGACATAATAATGTTAAGATATTTAAACTTTACTTCCGCATTGCGCTGAGGTCAAACAAAGATAAACAATCAAAAAATTTAAAAATAAATTCTTGAAAATTACGAAATGGCGTACTTAAAAATTTAAAATAAATTGTAAAATTAAAGTTAAACTAATTTTGTCGAAGTTCGACGTCTATTTCACAACTTTAAAATTTCATTAATCATCTAAAAAATAATTAATTCAAATTTTAATTTCCAGTAAAGCAATGTGTAATAATAGTTATACATGAAGTAAATTAAATTTGTATGCCATTTCGAAGAGCAATGCAAAAATGTATGGGCCGACATCAACATGTTTCTGTTTTTAATAATTATAACACGTCATCGTCGTGGATAAGCAAAACAAAAAATAAAGTATGTATTTCATTGGATGGTTCCACACTGGATATCAAAGAAACGATTTTTTTTCGTTTCTTTCCCCGTTTACCTATGATACCGGTTTTAATTGCGACTAAAATAAATTTTCGGTGAAATCACACTAACACAAACATAAATGAAATAAAAAATACTAACTGTTTGTAAACGAAGAGCTGTTACTTAAGAATTATTATTTTTGCATGACTGGAATGTCAATAAAAAAGGAAAAAAAACAATTGATTTCGTTAAAATTCTTATTTTTTTTTAAAGTTTTTAGTCCTTACTGGTTGAGGTTGAGGCTTTAGCGCAACTTACGACTATTGTCACATCGTTTACTTACGTGGATAAAAAATCGAGGCTTTCAAAACGTTAATATATTTTGTATTACATATTATATTTTTGTAAATTTTATAATTTTATTTATGTAAATAATTAACAAATAAAAAATATTATTGATTTTTTTTGTATTTGTTAAAAGTATTGTGCTGAATTGGTTTTTACAAAGGGTAAGTTATTTTGTGGTTGAATTTTCTTTTAAATAAAAACTTGTATACATTTGTTCTTAATTTATTGTTAGTAATAGTCACAAACTGCAAAAGGATTTTGACATTTTATATTTGTCAAAAATGAGCAAGCATTTTTAAATTTAAGCAATTTTTGGTATTACCCGATGGTATTTTATAGTTCCAGTCGTATTGACTGTGAGAATGGCAAATTTGAAGTGAAGTGACACGACTATTGTCACTTCACATGAAGTGATGCGACTATGGCATTTGGGATGTATTTTGTAATGTAAATTTCTATTTTAAAACTTATATGCCACCTGGATAATATATTTTGAACCGTCGACATAGCGTTTCGTCATCATTTGGTTTAAGCTTCCTGTACTTTAGGAGGTAGCGCTCAAATTGGTAGCGCTGGTAAAATACAATAAACTTTCATAATACAAACAAAAACAAATCGTAGTTTTATTTTTACTTCGTTTTTTGCCGTATACGTTCTTGTTGCACCTACTGTAAATAAAAAAATGTGTTTGTTGGCTGTGTGTTTGCATTGGATTGAAATTTTTATGGTTAGTAACGGACATGGATGACAGGTGGTTATTACCAGGTGTGATTCCCGGTACTTGCGATTTTTGGAACTATGAAGTAAAACAGTTCGTATATTGGGCCAATCACATGTGAGGCTGTAGCGCCAATTCGAACAAAGGGCCATTATGAGTAGTCGTTACTATTAGGTTTGAAACACTTTGTTTCCAGGAGCTAATAAAGCGAATCCTTGTCCAATGTGTCGGTCCATTCAACCTGTAACGCCAATCACAACGGTAGGATTATCTTGTTGTGATGACCAGTAACGGACATAATGAAAAGTGACCACTACCAGTTTTGGTTTCGGAAACTAGCGGTATCTGTGATCTATGAAATAAAACTCTTCACATATGGGGCCATATACTTGAAATTTTAATGGGGCGTACGAAACATAGTGAAGAGTCCTTACTATTAGGTTTGGTTTTCGGAACTCTATGTTTCGAGGGGTTATTAAAGTAAATCCCAGTCAAATGTATTGCCTCATTCAAATACGAAACTGTAACGCCATTCACAAAGGTCGGACTATCTTGAAATTTTTATGTTCAGTAACGGACATAATGGTTGGTGGTTACAACCAGGTTTGGCATTCGGAACTAACGGTTTCTGAGAACCTTGCACTAAAATAGTTCTTATATTGGGCCAAATACATGGGAGCCTGTAGCAACAAAAACATTTCATATATTGGGCCAAACTCGTGTGAGAATGTAGTACCAATCAGAATGGTACGATTGACATGAAATTTTTATAATAGTGTGAAGTCGTTCCTGTTAGGTTTAGTTTCCGGAACTCTGTTTCTAGGAGTTATTATATCATCCCTGTAAAATGTATTGCCTATTCAAACATGGCCCTGTAACGCCTATCCTAGTGGTAGAGAGATCACTGAATGGTTTAAAGTGATCGGAGATACGTTTGTAGGTAGCCAGCTGAACGAACGGTTTGAAAACATTGTATTTGTATATGATTCGGAATCCTCTGCAATATTAATAGTTTTGAATTAGCTGCGAGAATAGATTTCAAAGCAATCTGGCTTTACCAGCCATAAACGTTGATGGATAAATGGAAATTATGCGTTTTATTTTTTGAAATGTTTTGAAATGTTAATCTGATCTTCAATGAAATCTGATCACAAAAATAATCATATATTTTCCAAAACTCAATATAAATGGTAAAACATTGAGCCTTACTAGTTTATCCGAAAATTTATATTGTAATCTCTAATACATACACAGATTTTTACGATATAGGACAAACTTCACATATTTAAACAAAAACGTGAAGTTTGTCCTCACTGAAGCCTATTTTTTTTAGGACATATTTAGCACAAAGTCCACGCGAGCAAAACCAAAACAACTTTTGTGTAGAACGAGATATTTCACGCGGAAAGTGTTTAATGTATCACACTATATAAATTAAAAACACCAAGGCGGAATAATAAGCTTCACAAAGTCCTAATTATAATTTGCGTAGGTTTTTAAATTAGTTTGTGTTATCGTGTAAGTATCTTTGGCGTCATGCGGTATGGACTTGTTTAATGTACGTCTTATGAATATTGGTAGTTATTATTAATATATCCATAGAATCTGCTTCTTCTTCATTTAAATTTGAAATGCATTTTTTAAAAAAAATATTTTCAGATTAATGTACAATTTTTCTAGCTGTTTATATACCTAATGATACAATATCATAAATATTTTATATCTCGTAGCGAAACACAACGAAATATAACCCATAAAAAATAATATCATCTGGTTACAACACCCTCATAGATTAACTACAAAAATCAAAATATTATGTTCCATTTAAACAAACAGAATATTCAATTAATTTAATATACGTACAACCAACACAATTGAGTTAATTTTTTTAACAATTTATGTAAACTATCAGGCCCTGTTTTCTTTATCAAAGAATTGAAATTTTCAGGAAAAATTAATTTCAAAGTAGAAAGCAATATGTCAGAAACGAAAAATAAAAAATAAATCTTTTGATTGAAAAAATTATCAATTAGCCACAAAATGTTTGGATATTTTTAAACCAAAATTGTTTTTTCTAGTATGAGCGTAAGAAGGAAATAAGACATTATAAACTAAATACATACGAGTATACTACAGTTTGAGAATTATTAAAATAAGATTTAACTCAAATATTCAAGAAATATCTACTACCGGTATCAGACTATAAAATTATATACACATATGGTGCAAATCACACTGTTAAATTAAAAAGCAAACATTAAAAGCAAGTATCATAGGTTAACCTGTCAATCTTTGTTCCCATTTTTTGTATTGCTGTGTGTTCCCATCAACTCGGTATTTATTCTATATTACTTTAGTAAATACAATTAGTTTAATGATAAAAAATGGTTAAATGGTGTACAGCTGTATTTAATGATTTTGTTACCCAATTATTTTTATTGTAACATTTATTGTATTCGTGTTACAAGTCACAACCCATTGTGGGTGGTAAACTGTTACAAGATTATGTATTATCATGCAGCGGTTGCAATTGCTAAATTGCTACCCATATTGCGGGTGGTAAACTTTCACAAAAGTATACATCATCATGCGATGGATGTTTGTCCTTCAACATTATGTAAAGATTGACTGCTGCTTTAAAATTTGAAAAATAATTACCTCTCTGCCCATAAGATGCGCCAACGCCAATGCCACAAAATGTCAATCAAATCTTCTAAAAATCATGAAATTTAATACTTTATCTAAATAGAAAAGTAAAATATAATAATAATGCTAATTTAATTTCTAGTTGTTATATTTTAAATTTATAAATATGTTTCTTCCACTATTTTCAAGTGGTTATTATACACATAATATCTATAGACTTAGCTACTACTAAATGGATTCATCATCTTTATTTTGTTTTCTTTGTATTAATTTCCCTTTATTTTCTAGTAAGTAAACACGATAAAATTTTACTTTCACTGTGCGCATATTAATATCAATCCGACTCCGACACAGATTCAATTTACTTTTTTGTTTGTTATTTTTACATAAGAAAATTGAAATACTAATAATAATATGATCTATTTTAAATAGATTTATTTTGACAGTTAGAAATAAAAAATTATCTGTGTTGGTGGTCTAGAATAACGTATAGATTTAATTTTATTTGTTTAATATGCTATTATACGAGTAGTGTGCTAAGGACGATTTAAACTCAAAAATAATTATGAATCTATTAGGTTCCTTGACACGCATCGCTAAAACGGCCAGGACTTTGGGCCTGAAAAGGTCTCAGACCGAAAGACCTCTTAGATTATAAACACTGGAGAACGGCTTCTTATACTATTATAATGGTGCAAGATTAACAATTATACGTAACTAGCCTTGAAATCTGAGGACATATCTCCTTTCGAAAGAATTTCTCGCCATACTTGATACTAATCAAAATCTCAAATGTCTACTGTGCCGTAGGAAATATTGGTCCAAATTCTCGTGGCGTACAAATTGCTGTTTTGCTATTTTATTTCCCCGCTTCCTATTGGAATTTGTATTGAAGAAACAAAATTAACATAACATAACATAAAATTTTAGATCCTGGAATCGACCACATTAATAGAAAATACACAAACAAAATTGCAATCGCAACTTTTTTCTTATCATCTGTCATTTATTCCACTGCTTGCGACCAGTGGAAAAATTCTCATGATATATTTTTCTCAACCGATAGTGCACATTTATAGAATCGGATAAACATTTTGGCGAAGTTTCATGAGGATTTGACATACTCACAATGATGGCAAATGACAGCACGCAATATTAAAAGTGTATATTATAGACTGTATACGTGTTCAAATTCCTACTTGAATTGCCTGAGAAAAACGAACAGAATTCATGTCCAGGAAATAAAAAGTTTAATTCAGAAAATAAATAAAGAAATTCTCGAAAATTGAAACCAGTATAGTATGTATAGTCTAGCATAATCTAATTAAACCAAATATATACAAGTTGGTTTAGGTTTTAAGTTGGGGGCAACGTCCTAGATTTATACTTCCTCGTGGTGCTGTCTGGGTAACTGTAAATATATAAGGCGGTTCCACAGAGTAGATTCAATTCAGTTTTAAAGTCATTCACATTACATATCACGACAAATCATTGGAGCATTAAATCCAATACCAATTCAGCGTCTGCTCTTTTGGTTAGGGGCGGCTGAGGCAGACGATTGTCTTATTTATTTATTTCAATTAGCTAGTTACAGATATTATCCTATTACTATTACTAGCTCAAAGTAAAATAGATGGATATAATGTAAATTAATAATTATAAAATATAAAAAATAAAATTATACAATAAACAATACATAACAGTCATATATGTAAACCATATTAAAAAAAAATAAGTAAATCATTTACAATAAAAATTAAAAAGTTGAATTATATAAATTATTAAGAATACGTTTTTTATAAGATGATACTGAAAACGGAAACTGATCAAGATCATTAAAAAATAAATTATGATGTCTTTGCAGACGAACAATTGGTAAATTCAACATTAAATTATTTTTATAAATTGAAATATCAAAATACTCCAGGTTTCGAATAAAATAGTCGGATTTTGGTTTAATTTTAAAAGCATGTAGCAAGTCAATACCAATATTACCATTCAATAATTTTAGTAGAATTATTTCATCAATATAAATTCTCCTACTATTTAATGTCATCAAACCATATCTTTGCAAACGAACATTATACTGTTCATAACCATTTCTAAACTTATAATTGTAAATTTTCTCTGAATTTTCTCCAGACTATTTATTTAGATTTTATAGTGAGGATTCCAAATTGTTGATAGATATTCTAATTTAGTTCTAACAAGTGAATTAAAAAGTAAAATAAATGATTTTTGTAAAGAAAATTTAGCACATCGTATAACCATACCAAGTATTTTGTAAGGATTTTTGATAATGTGATCTTAATATGAATTTCAAATTTAAAAGTACTATCAACTGTAATACCTAAATCTAAAAAACTATCATACACTTTTAGAGGAACGCTATTTATATTATAATTAAAATTCACTTTGTAAACCATAGGCTTTATTTTTAAAACACCGCATTTACTAGCACTAATTATCATATGGTTTTTATTACACCATAACTGCAAATTATTTAAATTGTTTTGCAAAATATGACATTCATTTATTGATTTAATTGAATTAAACATTTTTAAATGATCAGTAAATAAAAGTACCTCATAATCTAGTACATCCACTACATACTCAATAAATAATAAAAATAAAAGCGGTCCCCAAATAGATCCCTGATGCACACCGGACGTTGGACTGAATTCTGAGTTGAGTATCAATTTTGTACGCAAAATGAAAGCGCGAGCTGGCGAGGTGAGTAAGAATTTCGTGTACATATGTGGTGTATAATAAACAATTTCATATTTGTATTGTGTATTTTCCTCTCTTGTATTTGTCATTTTTGTGATGGTAGGGACCAAAATCGGATTCGCATGAACCACGAGATAAAGCAAATACTTGGAGATTGCGATATTATCGGATTCATCAAATCCAATCGAGTGAGATGGCTTGGCCACGTTGCAAGGTCCCCACAACAACAGAAGACCAATAAAGTGTTCCCGACTGCGCTGGCGTGACGATGTCGAACAAGATCTACAGGCACTAGGATGTCGAAACTGGAGGTCGAGAGCGATGGACCGAGACGGCTGGAGGACCATAGTGCAGGCGGCAAAATCCCTTCATGGGATGTGAAGCTAGAGAGAGAGAGAGAGAGGGACCAAAATAAATGGATCCGGTTGAATCGGTTTAATTTTTTTGATACTGACGTCTACTCACCTCTTCTATTCGCTTGCTTTTGAGCGGTAGAATGAACTAGTATTTAATGTTTTTAGGATTTTATGTTTTAATATTAGTTTGTATGTTTATGGTTTAATATTTAAATCTGAGAATTATTTTCAAATTAATTCAAAAATATGAAAATCGTGAATTGTTTACGCATAGAAATGTCAATCAAAAAAAAAATCAAAACATGATCACGCGCATGCGTCTCGCCTACTAATACAATCAAGATGCTCAAAACTCTATTTTTCCGGTTTGCTCACCTCGCGCTTATCGCTTTTCGTACAAAATCGACACTCTGGAGTGATTCTTGCTGATTTCCAACGTAATGGGAACATATTATTACTCAATGAATGATCAAAAATAATCTTTAATGGATCGTTTATTGATTGCGTTACATTTTCTTGTATCAAGTGGCTTGCTATTTAAACTTGTTCAAGGAAGGACTGAATGCCTTAAGATTTTTCACCTGCACGTGACGCGCACGTAACAAGAGGCTAGCAAACTTCTCTCACAAAACAAAGGCATCACAAACACGGCCTCCGAAACTGTACACAGGCAAAGGTTTAAAAATCGGAACTGTAACGGCTACCTGGTAGGGGTTGGTGGAGAAACGTAAATAACGAGCGGTAGCGCGCGTTTAATCCTGCACTCGCAAGTTGGATTCGTGCAATCGCATGAACCGGCGTCGGATTCTCCTTTTAACTTTCCCTTCCTCGTTCTCCTACCTGGTCTCGATTTTAAAATTCCATTCCCACCTGAAAGACTCGTCTGTCGACAAATAAATAAAGTCGCAATTGTACCAAATTGTTGTTGTTGAAGATTGCGATTGCATGGATGCATTTTGTTTATAGTCCAGCCATAAAACAATAAAATTGTAAATTTTTTATTTTTTAATTCCATGATTATAAAATCAAATGAGTGCACACCATAAATGCAGACGTTGTGCAGCATGCATTCAGGCGAGAAAAATTGTCGAAATGACAAAAACTTTCAGCGATCATCAAAGGGGGTGAGATGACGTTGAGAAGGTGTTTCGCAAATGGAAGATGTAGTTTTCGGACATGGGTGAACAGCAGGGCGACAACACGGAAACACGAAATTTTGGGTGTGGAAATATAAGACGGAAAAGAAGAGGTGACGGGAGGACAGTCAAAATTTGACCGCCAAGTCGGGCGGATCGCAATAAAACAAAATTAATATATTTGAAACATGGAATGACAACGCCATTATTTTTTTGTTGCATTCCATAAGTATAAATTTAAGAGTTTTGAAGTCGATCGAGTGATCGTTGAGTTTTGTCAAATAATAAGATAATCAAAATAATAAAGCTGTATAATTGTTGTTAACTGTTCAATATTATTCTAGAGTTTTTTTGTGGTTTACCTATGTGTTCAATTAAATACAATTTGATTAAATAAATTCTCTGTGACTGTTATTTATTGTATTGTTGGTGCAATTTGTGGTGGTTTATTAAAGCAACGAACAAGAAAAGTTTGAACGGTCGTGTGTTTTTTTTTTGAGAGATAAACATACTCGTACGGAGAAGCGACGGAAGCGGCACACCGGTACCGAAGGTCGACAGGTGAGTCATCCTTTTATGTTATATATTGTCCGACGTATTGTGTCTTTAATTTATTCCGTGTGTTGTGCATTGGGCGAATTCACTTGCGAGTTGCTGCGGTGTTAGAGTGATCGCGTTTCATTTGTGTTGGGGTATTCTGTGGTATAACCTCGCCCGTGTCGCTCTGCTCAAATCTGAGCATAGCTGGGCTAAAACGTGCAGGTAGACTGGCGCCCAACCACCGTTTTTTTTAAACTGTTAATTTATTTTCGTCTACCCATACCCCGATAATTTGAGAGCACGTTACAGAACATGGAACGTACTTAGCCTCTTCGGACCTGGAGATCTCCAAAATCTTTCGAACACATTTTATGTACTCGCACTACAAAGCGGAGTTCTTGAAGTGGGATCTATGCAATAAAGGACAAGAATGGAGAACTGAGAACAAACGTGATTGATGTTCAGTATATAGTAAACCTTTTAAAATGTAAATCGAACTTGCGAAGTGACTCCTATTAGTAGATTGAAAAATGGGAAGGCATCCAGTATCTACTGCACTCTCGCAGAATTAATTAAATACGGAGAGACTGTTCCTGCGTTAAATTTATATGATCTCATCGTCGTTATTTGGGGCCAAGAAAAACTGCCATGGAATTGGAGGAGGCCTATATAGCCTAGCTATGTCGTGACTTAGCTTAATTTTACATTGCTTACAAAGTGTTGGCTAATGTTGTACTTGTCAGAGTTGTGCCTCTCACCCAAAAACAGCATCGGTTGGTAGCATTCAAACCGAACAACCACTGGCCAGTGCTTCGCCATGGGGTTGATTCTGGAAAATGTTGGGAGTACATAATAAACATTCAAGACTTTATAAATGG
>OW052220.1:137188482-137367482 GCA_932526605.1 Nephrotoma flavescens
TTGAATAGAAAGCAAAATGTTACTGATTATATTCATCTGGCATAGAATAGAAAACAAAAAAATGTATTCTCTATTCTCACTGTAGTGGGATATTCTATTATCCATTCAAACAAATATGAAAAGTAAAACAAAAGAAGAGAATAAAATTTTGTTTTAGTTCTCGCAAACAAAAACAATTGGGTAGTAAAATCAATTGCCACACGAAAAAAAAATTACTCTAAAATACAAATTTATAAAGTATTCGCCAACTATTCCTTTAGCAAGGAGCAGACGGTAGAAAAATATAATTTCTGATCTATTCAAAACATCAATCTCTTTGTTTTTTTCATTATTCGCTCACTATTCGTTAAAACTGAATAGCTATAATTCTTAATCTTTTATTTTAGTATTCACGATCGAAAAAATGGGGGAAAAAATTAAAAAATCATTAATTGAGATATAAATGGAATAGGAACAAAGTGAAGAGTATTTTTGAACGCTGGTAAATGTTTATTACTTAGTTCGCGACAGTTTCGTTCTAAATTGAAAGAGGTGAATGGATTTTTAAGGTAGCTAGTAAAATAAAACGTTTACGGTATTATACTAAAATATAATTATTATTTGACCTTATGGACTGTAGAACTTTTAGGTCATCATATATATAAATATATGTTATCACGTCCTTACAAACAAACATCCCTCGCGTTAAATGGTGTTGGTTAGATTTTAAAGCGGTTATAATATACAGCATGAGATGAGATGACCTCAAGATGCCAATTATTCCAGTCGTAATATGACAGATGACGATAGATACATATGATGAAATTTATAACATCGTATACCTTATTCTAATTAACACAAACTAATAAACAATAAATTCTCCTCCAAGGTGTGATATTTTTAGAATAACTAACTTAAATTTATTAACCTATCAATGTAGCTAGACAATAACTTTGCTGCGGTTATCGCCCTGGCTATTTCTGTGACTAACATCCTATCCCCATAAACCATTTATATCGCGGATGCAGGCAGGGCCTGGGTTCGCATAATTTTGGTATTGCGTATATTCCAGGAATGTCCTATGCATAACTAGGATCATCATTATGGTTGGCCTGTAAGTCTCTATCATATCATTTTTAAAATTTTAGAGTGATCGGTCATACGCTTAAATTTTTGAGCTTGTGATCTGTCATGTATTCATCACGGTTTTGTAAAGTTTGGGTTTTGTTGACTGGTGATGTTGCTGGGTGGGGGATCACTTGGGGATAGTAGAGGTTTCACAGAGAGAGTATTCGAGTCTATTGAGATCATTTCGGAAATAACTTTTGTGTTGCAGTTTGTTTGGTTCTTTATTTTAAAAGAACGAGTATCGAGTACTCCTGGGTAAACATTACATATTATTCTTAATACATTTTACTATGATTATTCATAAAAACGGTTCCTTCCACAGTTTGATTTCTGAGATTGGCTAATTTTAAGTAATATTCCTTCATCCAAGTATTAAGCGTTTGAGTAATAAATTATTACTAGCTGAACTGTGACTGAATAATCAGTCACGTGATTACATTTTATTGAATTTTTGGTTAAGAAATGATTAAGAAGATTTTTTAAGATGTAAATTTGATGCACTTTTATCAAAAATAAAGTGAATTCATATACGCTATTAAATATTTAATAAGAAATGTACAAAACGATAATACATGCGTGGAATCTCTACAAAAACAACATTCTTTGTTGTGATGCGCCCGTCCCGATCAGCTGATTGATCGCTTGTCTCTACCATAAATACCTTGAGTCCGTCAATACAGCTGACCGTGTGTAAATACGGGGGCTGGCAAGTACACTCATACCTTCTTCAAGCTTTGGCCCTGACTCTTTTTGATGGTTATGGCGAACGCGAGATGGACCGGAAATTGGAGGTGAGACATTTTAAATGAGAAGTTGCCTTCCGAGCGTGAGAGCTTCATGCGTGGGATGAGAACGCGCTCGCCTTTTGAGAAGCCAGTCAGCAAATCACATTCCAGACTGTAGTGGTTTACTTTTGCGATTCGTATGTGTGTTCTATTGATAAGATCCTTGCTAGTGTTTAGATTCCTCATAAAAAGAACGATCGCGTTTACCTTTAGCGGGATGGCATGGCGCGGAAGTCTGGACCCTTCAATCGTGTTGAGAAACTCGACGGGTAGGCGGAGTTCCTCATCCATGTCGTCACTCTCAACTTTATGAGGTGGTGCAAGGGTGCAAGGATGGCGCGCTCGTCGATGGTTCCCTCGGCTAGTGTTGTGTTGATGTCACCATATACGAAATCGATCACACTTTGAGAACTGGAACGGCGCGCGGGAAGTGTGATCGATTCGGTTTGAGCATTGCAGTTTCCAGCAGAATGTAAGTATTGCCCAAACTCGTCCTCACTCAATTTTCAAAGCGGGTTCAACATGATGGTCGATTGGCAAATTCGCGCGTGTCCTGCCTTTGGTACTACAGGCAAGCACTATCAGAAGTCACCACACATGAGGACATCCACTTTTTTATGGAACACCCTCTTCCTGTATACAAAACTCGTAATAGTGAGCGCTGCCCCTGGCATGATGCTGGCCTCATCTTTCATGATGAGTCGAGCGCTTTTCAACTTGGCAGCGTGCGAGGAGTTTGGCTTCATTGCGATGAAACTGATAACTCATCCATTGGAACCGGCAGTTTGAAAATGTTATGTAGCGGACGCCCACCTACGCCCAGAAAATGGACTCCAAGCCACGCCTTTTGGCAAATGCAATGAGTGATTGCAATACAAATGTCTTGCCACACCCGTCGGGAGCATCAACGTAGAAGACCTTTGCTGATAGGGTTTCAGATTCGAGCGCGCTTTGGACCACATTAATGACGCGCTTCCGGTCTTCATTTGCACTCGCATACATGTTGTCGAAACGCGCCATTTCTAAATATTAAAATCTCAAATGGAAAACCATACAATTGCTGAGGCGCGCAACTTTTATCTAAATATTTTAATAAGAAATGTATTTTAATAAAAATTTGATAAGAAAGATACACGCATATCGGGACGAAACTTCCCACTTAACCTTTTCACATAAATTAAGAGATCCCATGACTTTTGCCTGAAATCGGACGGAAATGATTATTCTAAACTTTTCATATGTTTGTGTAAGTATTAAGGTCGATCTTCAGTCGCAAAATTTTGTCTTGACGATAGAATGCCATGACAAAATTGTATTTTTACACTCACAACTTAACACCAAATTGTTTCTTAGTCTGTGATCCAAATGGTTAAAAAGTTAAATATTTTAACTGTGGTCAACTTACCTCATTTTTTAACCGATTTGCTGTTCCAAATGCAACTAGTTAAAAAGTTAAAATTTTGATCCGGATTGTTGTTTTTCATTTTGTCATGAACTAATTAAAATTAAAAATTTAATTTAAAAGTCAGAACAGCAGACAAGATTGGAATTATAATAACTACTGGATTTACTAATCAAATTTATTTTTTAGTGGATATTTGGTTTTTGAAATTACAGATAGCTTAGAAGCTACATAGTAAATTTGTAATGCAGTTAAATATTGCTGTACTTAGATAGTTTTTTGGGGATCATGGCATTATATAAATTTAATTTAATTATTTTGTAGGTTGTTCGGGAGGGAGACTGTAAATTGGTAAAGGATTTGGTTAGCTTGGTATAGGTTGGATAAATAATTATGCTGGTTATTCATTCAAACACAATCTTTAACTCATACTAATGACGTTTTATTTCAGGAAATTTACCATTATCAGGGCAACTTAATTAATAATAAATTTCTTTTAGAATGCTGATTGCTGAATAGTTATTGCCAATTTAACAATTTACTAACTATTGACTACTTATTTGCCTGTAACCGGGTCGAATCGGTCATATTTAAAATGCCTATCCTATCCTTCCATCTTGTTACATGTAATAAAGGTGTATGGCGGGCCCGGCGCTATCCGGGATTCTCGCTAAATTGCCTGGTCATACATTGCAATCAATCAATTCACAAATTTAATACACAGTACTACAACTTTTTACGTTAAATTTACAAAAATGTAATGCAATTTTTAAGTGATATCCATAAAATATATATTTTATTTGCAATCGTTAATCCTTGAATTTTTTTTTTTACAAAAAACACGAAAAATGGATTAAATGTTATCCAAAGGGAGTTTACTTGAGTTTTTAGGGGTTTCCCATGCAATATAAAACATATTCAGAAACGGTTAAAAATTCTTTAACACCAAAAGAGGTAACCAATTTTATTTTCAGAAATAATTATCTCATCAGATAAACTTAAATATTTATGGTATTAGCACCGCTTATTTTTTGTGTGTAAGGGACTTATGTGTGCAGATGATCTCAAATTTCTCTGTCGCATTGTTGATCCCTCGGATGCCACTAAACTACAATCTGACCTGGTTTCGGTATTTTTGTGGTGTAGCAGGAATCATTTAAAGTTAAATATGGATAATCTTCTTAATTTACATAGTTACAATACGAGATGTTTCGTTGTAAATTTAGAGCCCTTGTCCCAGCAATGGCTGATGTTTTGGAAGCAAGGAATGATTGTCCCTTTATACTTGAATATTTATGCTACCGCAAGACAACTTAGAACAACGTCATGATACCGGATTTTCATAGTTCCAATTACTCAGTTCACGAATCATTTAATTTTATGATTGCAAACTTTAACGATTTCTGTGATATTTTTGATTTCGAAATGACTAAAGCTTGTTTCAAAACTAAACTGAAACATAACTAAAAAATTTCTATATTTCAATTGACCTAATCTTCGTCGTGTTTTAATGAGATTTTCGTAATTTTATGTAATACAGATCAAATAAAAAATCTCTTAACGAGGTACATGTTCGAGTGACGAAACATAACTAAAAAATTTCTATATTTCAAGTGACCTAATCTTCGTCGTGTTTTAATGAGATTTTCGTAATTTTATGTAATACAGATCAAATAAAAAACCTCTTAACGAGGTAAATGTTCGAGTGACGAAAGCCGAATTCAATTCACAAAATTTCTGACATCAATTTTGTGCCGAAAAAACAATAACATTCGATTTGTCAACGATTTTTCGGAATGTTAGTGCAATCAGCGCGTTTGTTTACAATTTGCTAGTCTATACCTTTCCAATGATATGCATATGTCCGGGGTATGTCAAATAGCTTCAGCGCTGTAGGCGTGTCCGAAATGGCCCAAAATGGCCTTTGAGAGGCCGGCCGCGGCCAACATGGCGGCCAAATCAAAAAGTTGTAGAATAAAAGTTGCTTAGTTTTTCAAGTACTGCAAACCGTGAACATATGAGGTCAAATGAAAGAAGTACGGACAAACAAACATATATCAAAGCAAGATTATATCGAGACGCCATGGAAAAATTTCCAAATGTCATAGCTTTGGTCAAAATCATCCGTTTTGGACGTTTGAGGTGTCGTTGAATTGGTATTAACGTCTACAATCATAATTTGCTATATGCGTAAAAAATAATTGGGGCACTTTTTGGGGCAGTTATACCCGAAAAATTGATTTTTGAAATGCTGGTAGAAATTCATGCTTTTATACATTATTTGGGGCTACTTTTCAAGACCTTTCCAATGGTATATAACATGATCCTGGAGGCCTCAAAGGGAAAAAGTTCGAAACTAGCTGTATATATACGAGTTCGACTTCCAGCACAGTAGGAGCTTTCTTCACTCGTTTGGACTGCCGTTCAAAGTGATATAAATTTTGTAAATTTTGAGATTTTATGCAATCGACTTGTGATTAATTTATTTTTATTGTGTAATTTTAAGCTCTTGGAATTATATTTTAACAACTAACCATTAGGGATTTAAATAAATAAGTAAATTATAAAAATGGAATAATCCCATTATATTGTTCTTGACGTGGCTTATATCACAGATAAATATTTAATAACACTATCGTTCATTGTTTCTTTTATTATATTACACTAATATTTAAAAGTTTTTAAAACTATTTTTTTAACTTATACGAAGTTTAACAACTAAAATTTGTACAAGTTGTCGGAATGTTCCTTAGGGTTTAAAATAACATGTTCTACAATGAAAGCAACAAATTTTCTTTTCTGTCCTAGTTTGAAACTCATATAGGTTTTGTTATCGAAATAGAGATTAAAAAATGAAAATATACGGTGTTAGAGGTAGCTAGATGTGATTTGGTAAACGAACAATTTTCAACTAATACACAGTTTGCTTTAATCTAGGGTAGGTTTAATTTGAGCAAATGTTCAATATTTACATTTCCACAAAATTATAGGTATGGATGATCTCATTCGCCTTGTATTTATTTTGTTAAAGACATTATATAACGTTATCAACATTATGTGACTATTTAGTTGCTTAAATATTGAATAATAAATTGATAATAAATTTCCAAAATAAAATATATTAAGTTTCGATACTTTTATTTTTTGTTGTGTTATTAGTAATATTTGAACATATTTTAATTCTATTTGCTGAGACATTAATATATATTTTTTCGGAATAATTTATTATTTTTTTAAGCTTATTTTGTGTAATCTAAAATTCGGTTGGTTTAGACTTGACTTATACCAATATTTGTACCTTCCATAATTATCTGTGTAATACGGGCCTGCAAAGTGATTTTAAATACAATGACAATTTTCAAAAATATAACCTAATCGGCAGTGCAGATAAAATAAACTGCAACTAGGTTACTTTCAAACGTGATTCCTACAATATCTATAGGTTTAATATTATCTATCAGAATACTAATTTATAGTCCTAGCTTATAGTAAACAATACGTATTTAAATCTAAAAATTTCATAAATAAAACACCAGTAGGAAAACTTTATTTTACACTTGCCATTTTGTACTATTTATCTTATCAAGTCTCATTATAGTATTATCTCTGGCTAAACTAACGAGTATATGTATTTGTTGTACTTGAATTGTACGACTGGATAAACTGATATTAAAAATGCTTATAAATAAACAAAAAATTAAAAGAAATTCGAAGCGATATAGCTATGTGGAGGCGATATAGGCTTCATAACACCTTATTATTATTATTATAATTATTATTATTTTTATTATTATTATTATTATTAATAATAACAAACAATTTAATTCTAATCAACGCATTATTAAAATTAAATTAGAATTTGATTTTTATTTCTTGTTTAGTTTATTTTGGTTTAACCTTTTTTAAATTTTTATTATTAATTTAATTTTTGTTTTAAACTGAATGTTCGGTTTAAATTTGAAGGCATACATGTACTCACAGAATAGATTTCTTTAGAAATAAATAAATTTAACAATCCGTTTCTCTGTAATAAGAGATCTTCAATTTGTGAAAAATAAATCCCACCCCAACTAGAGAGGCCATACATAATTATCGATTCCACCAGAGCATAATAGAGTTTTCTTAATGTGGTTTGAGAGCAGCTACGGTTTCAGATTTTAAATACAGCAGCAATTACGTTAAAAATTTATTAAAATTTATATACAGCAGCAATTACGTTTTTCCTGACATTGTAAAATGTGAGAATCCCAATTTACCTACGAGTCAACAATTAGGCCCAAGTATTTAAATTGATTCACGTTAGGTCATGTAAAATTCAAAACTCTACATTTATCGCTTACATCCAACCGATGGTAATAGAACCATTTACTAAAATTTGATAAATCACTTTGTGATGCAATTTGAGATTCTAATGAATTGCAATCAAATGGATAACTCAAAGCCAAATCGTCGACGAACGCTGTGGTCTGGTCTGACCCAACAGATTGATTTCGAAAATGGATTTAAAGTAAATAAAAAATAGCAAGGGTCCAAGCACAGAGCCCTGGAAACATCATAACTCAAGTTACCTGGGTCACTAGAGCTTCCCACTTTATCCACTTGACGAAGATGTTTAAGATAACTTACAAACCAATCTAGTATGACGTCTCTTACCCTATAAACCTCAATTTCGTAAGCAGAATTTCGTGATCAACACTACCGAATGCTTTGGATATATTTAGAAATAAAACAGAAGGCTTTTGAGGCTTGTTTATGGCCAAATATTTATACATATATTATTTAGAAAGTGCAAAAATATTTGCTTTCCAATCGACCACCGCAAGTACTTGTAAGTGCGAAAAATGTGTATTGGCTAAAGTGTCGAATGGAAAGCACAACAAATTACAAAACAAAACATAACCTACAAATGTGTAGTTTATTTGTGATAACTTTATAATAAAAAAAAATCTGTACCGGTATTTTATTAGCGCTTCACATACGACATTCAATTATATTTTTGACAGAAAATACTACACACAATCACCCAGCGGACAAATTTATCGTAACTGCTTTCAACTACTCATAATAAAAGGTAGAATAGCTGTAAGTAGTTAATTTAGCAAAGACAAAAACCTTAAATGCTTGCAGTGGTCGATTGGAAAGTAACTAATGCTTCCTCAGTAGATTTGTCTTTTTTTATAAAGCGGTATTACCAGAGCTGGTTTAAATACGTCTGGAAAGATTTCCCAATCCAGTCTCAAATTAAACAGATATTTCAAAATATCTAACAAATACCAAGAACAATTTTTCACTAAAAATTGTCAATCTCATCAATACCTTCGGATGGTTTGTCTTCAATTTTTTTAATTTTGGATATACGTTCAACCGATTAGATTGGTTCAAAAACGCAAGATAACCATTAGAAGAGCCCGTTGTATATCTTGAGAATTCATGGAGATCGGTGGATAATATGGTATTGTTAAACACTGAGAACGTGGTGGATGTCACATTTATAAAAAAGTTATTAAACTCATTGGAAATGGCTAACGAACCAGAAACAACTAAATCTCTGTATAATTTTCTAGTGCGGGTTATTGGACTTTGGTCTAAGTTTTTTCCTATAGAATCTCATCAATTATAGTTTCCGCGTTTTCTTAGAGTTATTACCGAGGAAAGTTTATTTTTGTAATAATTATTCTTCGTAGCCTTGATATTGCTATTCACATTATTTGAGAGTTTTTTACCGAATTTTTGTAGACTACCATTGAATGGATTACACCTTAGTTTCTTCGAAAACTTTTGATGCTATTTTATTTGACTTAAAAGATTTGAATTCATCCATGGCTTGAATTTTCTATCGTCATCAACCTACTGTATAACGCGAAGGAGTGATATGCGCTTTATGAATGTTAAGACATTTTTCGAAGGCTAAGTTTCAGTCAATTTCGCAATTAACTGAATTCCAAGTATCGAATAGCAAAGAATTTTTAACGATATCATAATGTACTCTAGTATGATAATCCGCATTACTGCCTAACGAAATCTTGCGACAAGTAGAGCTTGATATTTTTAGTTTAAAAATTTGTGATCGGTAATACCCAAAGGTAGGTTATCAACTTCGAACGCACAATTCTTACCGATTTAACAAATACATGATCGAGACATGATTGAACTCTAGTTGGCGTATTTATTAAACCAAGGAAACCGTGAGCCGCTAGTATGTTGTTTGATATGCGTACCTTTCCGTACGGTTTAATAAATTGATATTAATATCGCTTAGTATTCTAATATTATTCTTGGTACTAGATTGCAGAAATATATCGAAGAGAAAATAAACGAACGTTCAAATTATGTTATCTTTTTGAAGATCAACAATAATAATATCAGCTGATGCACCAGTTTAAACAATTTATTGATGAAACGACTCAACTATTATGAATAAAACCACCAATACCACCAGAACGGTAATTATTGTTACAGCATGCGTTAACGTTATAATGAGGCAATAAATACCCAAGAAATTCAATTGAGTATATCCAAATTTCTGAAACAAAAATTAAATCGAACGGCCGGTTTTTAGACTTTCCAAATAAACGTTAAACGTATCGAAATTCTCTCTTAAACTACGAATATTTTGATGAGATACGCTAAGATAATGGCTAGTCATACACATGATAGCTAAACAAATTATAAACATCAGCAGTTCAAGCAAATTTTGGTCTTTTAATAACAAATGCAATAATGAAATGAATCGATACAATGTACATGTATAAAAAGGATACGCTAATAAATTGGATGGTTGAGCAATACACTAAAATATTATATATGGAATGTTCGCACTTTTTCATTAACTGCAATATCGATTCCGCCATTCTATACTTTAGCTGTATTTTGTTGGATGCGGTTCCACATTAGATAGCTAAGAAACGATTTTTTTCGTTTCTTTCCCCGTTTACCTATGATACAAGTTTTAAATGCGACTTAAATAAATTTTCGGTGAAATCACACTAATGCCTCACTCAACCAGTCAGACTTAAGAGCTTAAGTTACATGCCGATTGTACCACATCGGTTAGTGCTACAATCATCAAAATTTTATAGGCTTCTCGTCCCAAATAAACAACTGACCTCTAAAATTTTGGTGGTCGTACCGCTTTCCTAAGTGGTCCAAAACGGAGCACAACTTAAAAACTTAAGTCTGACTGGTTGAGGCATAACACAAACATAAATGAAACGAAAAATATTTCAAGGCCATTTTTGAACTTATTTTAGTTTAAATTTTATATTCAAGAGAGCAGAACAAAATAATATAAAACACACATACATATACATTATCTATTACGACTAGTTGGCCTTGAAAGAATAATCAAAAAACCAAAAATCTCATGTGGAGTGGGGCGTTGAGAAATAAAGCATTTTGCTTTCCAGCGCATCCCCAAAAGAATTCCTTTTCCTTTTTCTTTACAGAAAAGTATGAAATTTTTTTTGAGAAAATACATTTTTTTTCATACTTTTCTGTAAGGATGCGCGTTAGTTGTTTCAGCACTATTCAGCTATTTCAACTAATGCACATCTGCCTTATCTTCAGCTAAAGCAAACATTTTAAAATGTTTTAGTTTTTGCTTTAGCCATGGTGTTGTTGTTGTTGCAATTGTCTCAACAAAATAGAGCTTTTGATTCTTTACTCGCTTTCTTCCCCTTTAGCAATAAATTAAATACAGTTCGTATCTAAAGGGGAAGGAAACAAGGAAAGAATCACGACGAAAGAATCAAAGTATGGAACGGCAGATTATAGTGGTAAAATGTATATACGAAACGTAAACAAAAGTTCTCAACTTTATATTACAACAATAAGCAGTATTTTTTACAGAGAAGGCAATTTTAAAGACGACTGTTCGAGTGCGAACTTTTGTGCGGATATTTAGAATCACACTTTTCCAATAATCAAATTACGCCTATAAAAGATGAAATATTTTTAACTTTAAGAAAAATGTTCGAAGACGATCAATCTAATCACAAAAAAAAAAAAAATTGTGAGCTACATTGTGCTCAATAAATCGCTAGAAAAGTGTGATTCTAAATATTCGCACAAAAGTTCGCACTCGAACAGTCGCCTTAAGAGTTGACATTTTCCAGATAAATTTATAAAAGATAGGATTAGCTTGTTTAGAGTTAATAGTACTTGTACTTACATTATTTTTAATTGTAGATGCATCGGCAGCTCCTTAACCTTTTTGTGAATCATCAATCGGATGCCCATTATTGCGTATGAGAAAAATATCATTCATAGGCCCGTTCCACACTATCTCTTCTCTTGAAGTTACATACTTCTCTTTCGTCCCAATAAAACCGGTTTTAATTGAGCCTCTTTTTTGAATAAAATTTTTTTCGGTGAAGTAGGTTTAGGTTTCAGTGGTTTACACTTAGGCCATTTTTGGCCCATTGTGATACCACGCATTCATGCTACATCATTAACCCATTCACCTATTCACCTACTCACACAACTACAGTATACCACCTGCACATTGCAAGCTCCATGTCAACCTGTACATTGACATGGACAGTGGGTCGGCGCTGAATTCTGCACTCCATCAGAGGGTCTCAGTTGTGTTTATTAACATCACCGATTGTAGTTGATGATGAAAATTCGATTTGCATCTGGCCTCTGATGGGATTCGAACCCAGTACCTCCCGGTCCAAGTGCCGAAGCTTTAACCACTGCACCACTTGTCCGGTTAACCACTGCACCACTTGTCGGTGAAGTACCTTGGACATAAATAAAAATCAAATAAACAAAATTTAAGGCCATTTATGAGATGTAGATTTTATTTTGCAGAGTTACAAAATCGGGTGTGTTTGTCATCAAAATTATAAAATCGTGACTTTATTTGTTTGTCATGCAATCACGATTGGAAGAAATCGCGATAATTTTCTTGTTTGTCTACGGTATTAGTTTGAAAAAAAAACAAGTAACTTCAAAAGAAGTATAGTGTGGAACGGGCCATACGGTGAACATCACTTTCTGCTGATTTACGATTTTGACCAGATTTGCACCATAGATATTTGTAGTAAAATTTGACTTTATAATTTTAGCTTCATGGTAGAGTTGCGCTTGGTACTTTGTTAGTGGTTGCTTTACAAAATGAATATTTATTTGAAATTAAATTAATAATTTTAAATGAAAAATTTTGAATTATTTTAAATTAAAAAAGTATAAATTCTATTGCAACAAAGCATTGGTATTAAAGTGAATTTATAATCGGATGTACAGCTTTGACAAATACACCTTACATGTAATCATAAACAGATGTAGCCACATACGATTTAAGTTATTTTATTAACATAAATTAAATACAACTAAGATAAATCCCTCTTCCGGCCTGCGATCACAATTGTGTTAGTAAAAATCGTGTACGAACGCCATTTATGTTTTTTTACATACACGTTTGTGTACAATGGACTTAAATAAAAGCACTGGCCGGAGATGATTACTGGCCAGAAAAGGGGTATATAAAATAGTTTAAAATTCGTAGAATGCATTTCAAACCAAATTAAAGTTTTAGAAATTGTTAGTAAATATGATTTGTGTATAGAATAATAACATAAACTTCTTCACTTCCAAGAACCTACATAATAAAAATATGCCTTTATTACAAATATTTATTATTTATGAATTTGAAAGTAAAATATTGTTATCTATCTTACATTACACGAAGAAATATTTCTGTTAGAATAAACAAAATATAGATTTAATGTTAACATCAAATCAACTTTGGAACGGAAGACAAGATCTATTGACATACAAATAATTAAAGGTTCATTATGGTCTAATTAATTGGACTATTACAAATATTGCTCATGTTTTTGACACATACTTTGTTTACCCAAAAGCGGTACGAAAATCTAACAAGATTTATTGATATACAAATAATTAAAAGGTTATTATGTCCTAATCAAATGGCCCATTTGTAACTAAAATACATGCATTTTTAATATTTCATTAATAATTATGTTTATTTTTCGTTGTTAATTTAGCGGTTGGTTAGTATTATCGGTCGGTTATGCCAACCGTATCTGACCCATCATTTTGATTTCATGATATTGTTCTCAATGCGAGTAATTATTATCATAAAAAATTAAAATTTTTAAGTATGGGAAACATTAAAAAATCACATTTTAACTGCTGTGCTGCGCCAATCCAATCCGTTAAATATATTTTTAAAAATATCCTAATATCACACAGGTATTACGCCATATTCAAGTCGTTGTGTCGTATCAATTTAATGTAAGGAATGCCACAAGAGAAAAACTAAAAACAAATCAACAAAATAAAAAAATATTGTCACCAGTAACAATTGTGGTGATTATTTCACAGACTTATTTCAAACTAAAATTTAACAAGTCAGCCAATTTGCTTGGCGACACATATAATGTTCGTTTTCCACCCTGAAGTGTCCAACGGCTCACACAATGTATCCGTTCCACCAGTGTGGTTTTTATTTTTCAAAATTTCAATTTGTATAAAAACGGAAATATGTAAAAACACAATGGGAAAATCACTAAACCACCACCAAAACTAGAGCTCAAAATCTATCATCAATCTAGTGACTTATGAATAATTAACAGCTGTCTATATAGACTAATAAAACGCGTCGTTTATAATTTGTGAGCTTCACTTGTTTAAGTTTCATTTACCTAGTCTAAAAGTGAAGTCATCATGGAAAATTTGAACCTAGAGATTTTGCAGATTTACTATTCGTTATATCGCCGAAATATAAATAGTTTTTAATACAATTTATGTGTTTGTGTGTGAGCGTATGCGCGTGGTGTCACCTAAGTGAACAGCTCGAAATGTGTGTCTGTTCGGTTTTGAAGTCCGAATCTAAGCATTACCCAGCAAACAAACGCTGATAGCAGAATGAAATAGATGGAAACATTTGCACACGTCGAAGCGAGAAAACAAATAAATTTACTTCGGTTTCTTTTATACACTGCATTTTTACCCCCACCTAATCTCTTGTTTATCAATTTCATTTCAAAAATTGTTATTTCATTTCTATCAGTCTCCAGATTTCAGCTGAAGGTAATCACGTTTGTAAATATTTTTCAGGTGGAAATACATGGATAACATATAAAGTAAGTATACAAAATTAAAAAAATGTGTAGCTGTATCTGAATGACAATACACATTTGGTACATACAGTGCACCTAGATACTAATGGCCTCATTGCTTTAAAAATTTTGCTATATGACGTCATTTTATGTCAACGATTTCAATCTTTGGTATGGCACTAAAGTCAAATAAATGATCCGAGTTTTCTTGTGTTTGGTAAAAAATAATTTTCATATCATATTTTTATTAAAATGTTTAAACATTTCGTTAAACCCTTAAATGTTATGTATTTATTTAGACATAAATTTGATGACGTAGCAAGCAGTATTGCCTTGTCTTCTAGGTGCATTGGTACATACAACCAAAACCAAACACAATCAATAAAATATGATTGTGTTTGGTTTTGATACAACAAAATACATTAAAAAAATATTTTTTTCTGGTAAACCAACGGTTAACAGTTAAATTAATTTTTAGGGGAAACAAAGCCAATGGGTACATGGAACGTATTTACCCTCTTAAGGCCTGAAGATCTCCAGCACCTTTGGAACCAAGCAAAGAGTTACACCTTAGACGTACTTGCACTACAATAACTTAGATGGTCTGGGATGGGGATCCATGACACCACCAATAGTTACACTCTTCATTACAGCGGCCATTCGAATGGAGGAGAATTTTGAGTTGGCTTTTTTATTCATCGGCGCGTGAAGCATCATATCATCGACTTCCGCCCTATCAACATGCGGATATGCACGGTCAGACTCCGAAATTATAAATTTAACGTCACGATCGTTAATGTACATGCGCCTACCGAAGATAAATTAGATGGCATGAGAGATCTGTTCTTTGTCGAGCGGGAGGAAGTCAAACAACATACCGTCCCATGAAATTAAAATCTTCGTCGGTGAGTTTAATGCAAAAATCAGTAGGAGTGCAGAAACAACAACGGCCAACACATCACCGAAATGGCAATAATGCACTACTTAGTTGTATCAAGTACGCTTTTGCCACATAAGATATTCCAGAAAGAGACGTGGAGATCGAATGATGGGAGAATGGAAAACCAAATGGATCACGTCATCATGTGTATAGACACTCCAACAGCATATCAGGCGTTAAATTATACAAAGGTAGCTGACATGGACAGCGATCTTGTGCTTGTCATATTCAAATATAAGTGCAAACTGTCATCTATACGTTCAATAGACTAGCAAAAAAGACCGTTTGATAGAAAGTCGATGCTTTAGCGTCATTGCAAAGTTGCTAAGCGTCATAGCAAAGTTACCAACCAGTAAACACTAACTATTTAGACCTGCATAGTAACAACGAAGGAGCTCCTCCTAACATCCAGAAGCATGCGCATGTTATACAGTCAGCCACTACCACCGTGGCGTAAAATGCCATCGGAAGAAGACCTCCGTTTGGTAGCTTCGTGATAAATGGTTGGCTCACAACACTAGAAGCACTCTAGTAGAATATCTCCGCGCTAGGAAAGCCACGACTAAATACCTTACACAATAGAAGGAAAATGAATTTTGCTAACGCAAAATTCATTTTCCTTCTATTGTGTAAGGTGTAAGGAATTATTATTTATTGTGTAAGGAATCTCACTAAAGACTTCCACACTTCTTGAGTCCATTAACAATGGAAATGGAGAGCTGAGAACAAACGTCTCTAATGTTATCTCAGAATGGCAAACCTACTTTCAAAATCTGCTAAATCGGAATGACCAAGTGACCCCCATTAGAGTTATAGCTGCTCCTTGTGAATAGGTTTTTGTCAAATGTCCCACAGTGGTTTACAGCTATTAGTAGATTGAAAAATGGAAAGACACCCGGTTTCGCTATAATCTCCGCATAATTGATTGAGCTCGGAGGCTCTACCCGTTGCATCAAACTTTTTTTGGGACCAAGAAGAGCTGTCGGAGGATTGGAAAACCGCGCTCATATGTCCGTTTCATAAAAAAGGAGACCGTCTTTAATGTGGAAATTATCGTGGAATAGCTCTATTGAACACTACTTACAAAGTGTTGGCTAATGTTGTACTTGCCAGATTCAAGTGCATATTGTCCCGAAAAATATGAACTCACCAAATAATCCAATGCATCGACCTGTGGAAACATATTGGGCTGTGGTTAAGAAACAACTGAATCAGTCCCGAGGGGAAGCAAAAACGCTCAATGATTTCAAGAAAAAATGGAAAAAGGCAACCAATTGTGTAACTAATACCACAGTAAAAAGTATGATGAGCAGTATTAGCAGAAAATTCCAAACATTTAAAACATAAACAAAAAAACAATAAAGAATATTATTGTTAACTCTGTAATTAATATATTAATAATTAATCCAAAATAAAAAATTGATTAAAAAAGTATTGTCTCATTTATAGGGCTAGTTTTTTATTTCCCGATTTTAACGTATATACAGGTCTTAATAGCTCTATTGAACATTGCTTACAAAGTGTTGGCTAATGTCGTACTTGCCAGATTCATACCATTCCCCGATAACATGATTGGTGACTTATCAATGTGGTTTTTGACCCAACCGATCGACCACTGACCACCATGAGGATAATTTTGGAAAAATGTTGGGAGTACAACATAACCATACATCAAATATATATGTTACGGCTAAAGTGTATAATTGGTAATTATATATAATTACCGGTCATTATATATAATTACCAACTGCGTCTGTTAATATGTATAATTTTGTAGAATTATTCACTTTTACCGGTGATTATATATAATTACCAAACCCCTTTGGTAATTGCCGGTAAAAGTGAATAATTCTACACGTATACATCGAGAAAATCCGGCATCGAGTTAAAATTTAGAAATTTTTAAATGTAGGATTGTTTATCAAAATTTTTCACTTTTTTATATTTTCTAAAATGAGGTAAGAGCGTATCTTACTTTTTAGAAAGTACAAGCCAAATTTTCCGAGAAAATGTATCAATTTCTTCGATAATTTTACTTTTCCAAAATTTTTTTTTAATAAAGATCATGTTTACTCAATTTCCATGAAATATGAAACATGCGGCCATTCTATATCCAGGCAACCTTCATGAAATCCCTGACGAGGATCACAACCTTAATACAAATGAAAATGAAGATGAAGAACAAATACACGATAAATTCGATTTTGAATAAATTAAAATTGAAAGTTTGAATTAACAAACTATTTTTTATTTTATTTATTTTTATTAATAATAATTGCTTCGTCAACCGCAGACATAGATCAAAGAGTTTTTATCGTTCTTATCGCTTTTTCTGATAGTTCCACAAATGTTAAAAAAATCATCTTTTGTAAATATGAAAAAAAAATATTGCAATTTTAATTCGTTGTATACCTTAGACTTACAGGATGGGGGCTGCCCAAACCCCCGCTTTTCCAGAATTTATACAATTCTTAAAGTGTCAAATTCTAATTATAATTTTAAACTAAGTAAAAAAACTATCATAGTTGCTTTCCAATCGACCACCGCAAGTACTTGTAAGTGCGAAAAATGTGTATTGGCTAAAGTGTCGATTGGAAAGCACAAAAAATTACAAAAGCAAAACATAACCTTCAAACGTGTAGTTTGTGATAACTTTTTAATAAAAAAAATCTAACACATATCAAAAATTTATTAGCGCTTCACATACGACATTCAATTATATTTTTGACAGAAAAATACTACACTCAATCACCTAGCGGACAAATTTATCGTAACTGCTTTCAACTACTCATAATAAAATGGTAGAGCAGTTGTGAGTAGTTAAATTAGCAAAGACAAAAACCATAAGAGCTTATATGTACTTGCGGTGGTCGATTGGAAAGCAACTACCATTATTCACTTTAACCAAACGGGTTTGGTAATTATATATAACCGGTTAAAATGAAAAATTAAAGGAAAATCATTGATATTTCACAAATTGATCAAACGCACTGGTAATTATATGACCGGTAATTATATATAATCACAGGATTATACACTTTGACCGTAACATAGACTTCCGTCAGGCATATGACAGTATAAACCGCGAGAACCTATGACATATGTCTAGGAGTTCCAGAGAAACTCGTTTCTCTGTGTAAATTAACAACGTCTGGGTCTGTATGTAGAATCGTAATTGAAGGAAGTGTATCAATTACATCATTGAAATAACATCGGGTGTTCGAAAGGGTGATGCACTCGCACCTGTGCTATTCAATTTGACAAGTGACTACGTAGCTGATGATATCGTGCTTCTTATAGCAGAAGACCTAGCGATACCAAGGACAATTTCATACCGCTTGATCGCTGCGCAAGAAGACTTTGTTTTGAGGTAAAAAATATAAAAACCAAATTTTTAGCATCACCCAGGAACATCTCCATTACAAGTCTCGGAATTGGCGACCATAATTTTGATAGCGTTGAAAACTTTAACACGTTCGCGGACGTGAATGCTATAGCATTCATACAGTATTTTCGTTTTTTAACACTTTCGCGCAAATCAGTCATACAATTTTTTCGTTTTTTAAGAAATAAGGCGACATATTTGTCAATTCTCAATAATACATTCCTTTCCGCGACGAAATATTATTGCAATTACAAAAGTTATCAAATTTGTGTTAAACACATTTTGAATGCGTCCGTGAACGTGTTAAATACCTCAGTGGCACTATTCTGGCTTTCCCTGTGAATAGGGAATTGTTGCTGACGTTGATGTCCTGTCACTGATATAAGTTGATTACGCTAAGCATGCCTGTAAACGGCCACTCCACCGGCCGTATTGACCTTTTAATGGCCTTTTTGGCCTATTTGGTGCGACTTCCTATGCAAGCGAAAAGTGATATTTGTTTATACGAGAAAAAGCCTCATTCGATTTTATTATTATTTCATCATTTGTTATATTAATTGTAATCTAATTGAACATTTTACATAACCTCCAGTCGAATTATAGTCATATCTGAAGTTTATATTACATTAAAACTATAGTTATTTGAGAAGTCGATCGCCTTTCGCTTTAATTCCAAAATATTCCAACATATGTCAGCCACTTTGCGTTGAAAGGCAAATAATTTCTTAATTAAGTTTTCCCTAACTTTAATGAATGTGGAGATTAATGATTTTATTTTAATTAAATTAACCGCTAGCATCTTTTTACGTAAAATTTGATTCCAAAATTGGATCGAACAGTTGAAGCGTTCGTTCTCTCACTAGCTGACAACTCGCTTGATTTGATCATAAATATTACGAATAATGCTTTGAGACATAAAGTCGAGGTATGCAATGAAATACTTAAAATAAAATATTCCTATACTTAAAAAATAAAACGAATTGCCGAGCTTTAAAATCTTTTTGTCATTAATACGTGCTACTTTATAAAAAAATATATTGAAATATTACCTATTCACTTGGAATACCCGCATAGTAATAATATGCCCCATAACATGGCGCATTATTACAAAAGTGTAAAATACAAATACAATTTATTACGTAAATCATGAGTGGTTACGTATGAAATCACTCGTATTCTGCTTGTTTAAAATACATAAGTAATTAAAATGTATAACAAACTATTAAATCTAGTTTTATTTCGATTTACAAAGGTTTCATATTTCAAGTACAAATTGTATTAAACATAACATGTATGTAGGTATACACAAATTAAAAACTCTAATATACGATTTTATGTATTGTGCAAGTTTGATTGGTTATTTTATACTATCCAATCAAATTGCCTCAGTCATATTCTTCTTGCACAAAAAATATAATTTATCGTTAGCCACGCCTATAACCTATCATATCATTATTCATTATCTTCGTTCATACTACTAAATTGTATGTACAGTTAACCTAAAAATTACGATATACTTTTAAAGATACATAAAATGTGCAATATGATACTTTTTAATGGAGATTGGAATATTTGAGTCAAACTAGAAACACAATACATCTCCTGTTAATATAAAAATGTTATTTACTGAAAAAAAAAATGTTAGTTTTCCGAAAATATGAGATGAACAGAATGATACGTTTTTAAATAAAACAAATGAAACAGCATCTTTATACATACATTTTCTTCAAACAGAAAAAATAAAGAAAATATGTTTTTTGTTCTCGGCATCATCGTCAGTTGTTGTCATTCAGTTTGGTACAAACGTCGAGAAAAGATATAATCTTTCACCGTTGAAGAGATGATGCCGTTAAATAATTTAATTAAATCGTTCGACAGTTCATCTAACTGTTCGATCATCAGTGTTGGTGGTGGTGAACATGGTTCACCGAATAGTGTGATTAGTTGTAGTAGCAATAATATCAAAAATATGCGGAATAATGATAGTGGGAGTGGTAACAATAATAACTGTAATTTAATGTTAAAAAGTGAACCACATAAATCGCTTAATCCGCGTATACCGAAGTGTGCAAGGTGTCGAAATCATGGTGTGATTTCTGGATTACGCGGCCATAAAAAACATTGCACATATCGAAATTGTCGATGTGCAAAATGCGAGCTGATACATGAGCGGCAGAGGATTATGGCTGCTCAGGTAAGCTATGTGCATAATAATCGTAATAATGTGAAAACTTATTAATAAACTACGTAGTCTGTAAGTGATTTTATATGAACCATTTTATTAGTATTCGTTATGTACATATATCAACTTACCATTATTTATTCTAAAAGTATAATACAGGGTTTAAGGATTATTTGTCGATTTGCAGACTTAGTTTTCTTATGAGATATTTTTCAGCTTTAATTTCTATTTTTAATTTATCTATTTGAAAATGGAGCTGTTTGAAAAATAAAATTATATTAAAAACAAATCAAATGTACAAAATTTATAAACTCTTTAATAAGAATTTCATAAACATTGAATCGGCAATGAAATGTGGATAGAATGATGACGATTTAGAGTAAATTTCTCACACAAGGCCAATTTTAACCAATAAAAATATCTATTTAATTTCAAGCAAAATTATATAGGCCCTTGGTTTCAGAACAAATATTTTGGGTGTAAATTCTATGCTTTAATTTTTAAAGGTAAAATTTGTTAATAATGAAATAAATTTTTGAAAGAAAGTTGTAATAAGTTTTATAAGATATCGATAAAAAAAATGTTGAAAAGCTAAGGTTCTGGGTTGTCTTAGTATATCATCACTATTTTCAACTTAATTTATGTCTCATTTTTTACAGTTAAAATTGTAGTCCAATTTATACAATATTTTATTGAGATAATAGAAACAACCTTAAAGTGTTTATACATCTTTATATACATCGCGGAAAATGGGATGCATTTGAAAGGTGGGCTTCATTTGACACACCCTGAATTTCCTTTTCCTTCTTAATTAATCGTTCTGACATCTATTGTGTATTTTCCTTTTTAAAAAAATCTACTAAACCAAAAATGTCTCATGCCTGGATTCCACAGTGAAACAATTTTTTTCAGTAAAAAATACTGGGAAACCGAAAAGAGGAGAGTATACATATTAAAATTACGTTAGAGTGATAAAGACAAACAAATGTTGCCATAAAAAATATTGAGTTTCATACTTTTTATGGCAACATTTTCCCCGCTTACTGCCAGTAAATTTTACTGAAATTTTTTTTATTGTTTCTCTCTAACAAGTAAAGGATTTATATTTTTATCTCGTGTTAATTTTACTGAAAAAATTGTTTCACTGTGGAATTCACCCATCAATCGTAACATTCGTGAGGCGAGATACATGTGTTTTAGTAAGTCTTAAGGAGGATTCAGTGTTGCGTTCGTTCGTTCATTCATTCATTGAAACAATTTTTTCGCCCAACCATCTCTTGTGAAAAAATGCAGAACGTCATTTTGGGGCAATATGATTGGTCGAAAAAATTGTTTGAAAAAATACTGGGAAACCGAAAAGAGGAGAGTATACATATTAAAATTACGTTAGAGGGATAAAGACAAACAAATATTGCCATAAAAAGTATTGAGTTTCATACTTTTTATGGCAACATTTTCCCCGCTTAGTGCCAGTAAATTTTCCCGAAAAAATATTTTGTGTCTCTCTAACAAGTAAAGGATTTATATTTTTATATCGTGTTAATTTTACTGAAAAAAATTGTTTCACTGTGGAATTCACGCATTATTATACGCATTATTATGTTTTGGAGTTAAAAATTTACTATAAATGGTTGTTATAGTAAAATTGTAACTCCAAAAATATATGAAATTACAATTATTTAAAGTGATTGTACAATATTATTCATGAATAAAATATGAAAAATTAAAAAAAAACAATTGTGAACCACATTTAACGTCTTGCAATGAGGTACATTTTACGATATCAAAAGTACCACAATTGACATTGACAACTGTCCATATATCCCTTTAAATAGTATTTTAATTAATTGGTAATAATTTTAGACAATGGTTCGCAATACGGGAAAAATTTGATGAAACTGTCGTAAAGAATGCTCTTTTGGATATCACTCGGAAAAAACAAAATCGAGAGCATCTGCGAAATATGGAATTAACCCGAACACAGTGATAATGAGATTAAAAAAAATTTAAGTGTGCTTTAAACCACACTACTGAAGTAAAACTTCCAATATATATTTAATATTTATAATATAATATAGAAAAGTTATAATATTGAAAAAAAAATTGGTCACCCTGTGCGTTCTCGAGTGTCACCTAGCCGTTTATGTCTGATGCCACTGTAACGAGAGCGACTAAGTCGACAAAGGAGCTATCGGAAAGCTTCCACTTTGCCGGTTGATTTTCACTCCGTTCGCAGAATTCCCCTGTAATTCTATATAAGGTGACCTGCAGCACGTTTGCCGGCTAGGTGAAGACGGTGGGTGGGGTTTTTGTCACCAACTACAGAGGACGAGATGTGCTGCACTTTAATTATATTCACATTGATGACTCACTGATAATAACTATGCAAACATGGGACACGTTAGAAAGGAAGTTAAATTGTAATTAAGTAAACACAATAATGGATGAACTTCTAATCCATGGTTATACAATGCAAAACTGATAACGGGATAATTATTAATGAAAAGAAAAGGTACTGTTAGATACAACCGTGTTTGCCTGCTCGAGATATTATGACCACATGCTCACCACCCTCCCATTTGGCTATACCGCGCATCTATTTTGGTATGCCCCTATTAACATTTAACTCTGTGTCAGCCCATACTATCTAAAAAAGAATATATTTATCTACCCATCGTGATATTCGAGCAAGCTAAGTCCATAATCTGAACCATCAATAAAATCGAATTCCGACAAAATTTTTAAACCGATGATCGAGAAATACACTAATAAAATCAACAATTTAGCATTATATCAATCCGCCTGTTTACACGAGAGTTGAATTCAACACAAATTTCTTCGTTCCTTTCCCCCTTGCCTATAATCTAAAATTTTTTTTTGCGTACTTTTTCAACACGAATTTTAGGTGTTGAACGAATTGTAATTTACTAACACAAACAGAAAAGCTATTAAAAAAAAATTTCGGTCTAATTTTTTTTTTCTGAAATCAGGTTTTATTTTCAATTTGTCTTTCGTTCGCAAAACATAAAAACATCTACCGAACATAAAAAATAAATATTTATGTAGTTGCGTTGGGTTTTCAACAAAAAAAATATTTTTATTTTTTTTTGTATAACATAATTAATTCCTAAATATCAATTTATTTTTTATAAAAATTATAATAACAAATTTTATAAAGTAAAAATTATTTATTGAGCCAATAATAACTATAATAAAGTTGGTAATTGTTTAGGGCTCGTTTTTATTTTAAATAAAGTAAAACAAATTTAAAGACTGAGCTTTCGATGTCTCATCGACATCATTTTCAAAGCTAATGAAAAATTTTTTATATAAATTTCTTAAAAACAAATATAAAAAGCCTATACAGTAAATACAATTTTTTCAAATAGCAAATACAAAATTTTATAAACTATAATTATAAATTATTGTAAAGCATTGCTGTGCATTGCATAAAAAATATTAATCAAAATAGCTAATAAGTAGCTGTCAATTTGTTTTAAAAATTAAAATAATTTTTATTATTATTTATTTTTTTAACAACAGTTTGTTTTCAAAATTATCGTTAATGTAAATTACACAAAAAAAAAAATTATTGTATAACACAACCAAAAAAATATACGAATAAATTGACAACCGCTTTTACGATGCTTCTCCGAAGAAATTCAATATGAAATGAAAATAGTTTTACACATACATAAGTAAATAACATAAACTACGTTTTACCGTGTGAACGCAAATGTTGAATTATGATTGTTCAATTACTCTTCGTCTAAACAGGCCCAATAATCATTCGTATAACAGCTTTACAATTAAATTTTTACATATACAGTAGTTTATTTTTATAAATACATAGAAGTAGCAATAATAGAGATAAATTGTACTTAAAAAAACGAGGGAAAGAAATTTATAAGGATCCGCGGACCATTTTCTTATTAAGCATACATACTATATGTAAATTAATATATGATATAAATATATGATGAAACATAAGAAATAATATAAATAATAAATAGCATGCAAAATATTGATACAGTCTTAAAATAGAAGTAATGAAATAGACATACTTATGTCTATTGATATGTTTATATAATATAAATTTAAATAAATATAATATGCAAAAAAAAACAAAGAGAATATATAATGAATATAATATATATAAATAAATACTTTATGTGACGGATAAGCCACGTAATAAATTTTGATCCACTTAGCTGATTATATATAGATCCGTTAGTAATGATGATGATCTGGTACGATTAGTGATGACAAAGGTAGGCTCCGTTATTTGTCACGTATGAGCCACAATTTTATGCCACGCAAATATTGATAAAATACCGCTAAACACAACTGAAGCAAACGAACGCGTGCTTTTATACTCTCACAGTGGTAAATATCCTAGTCCGTTAACATTAGCTAGGATCGTTTAAGGCAGCTTGCAAGTTGCGATAGCAAACCGGTAAAAACAACTGTCGCGGAAAAAACCCCGTATAAGGCGCGGCCGGTAGTATTATATTCCACTTTAACTTGGCTATTATTGGCACTATACAAAATAAAAGAGAACAATAGTTGGCACTTTTTTTTCAAAAACTGATTACTGCACTGTTATGGTATAATAATATTGTTATGTGCAAGGTTTCAAAGCGAATGACAAAAATTATTGGCAATTCATTTTACGAGCTTTCTTCTTTCTTTTTGTTTTAATATTTTTTTTTATTTTTGATCAGCAATATACAAAAAAAAATATATCGCCCTAAACCAAGATCATCACCTTACGATTATCTACCTTACGATATTCAAATTATGCAATTATACCAAAAAAATATCAACATAAGGGCGATAGATTGAGTGCTTTTCTACGATCATATGAGTGAGAAAATCAACAAAAAAAAAACACTAACCAAACATAGGATTCACGATCTTATTATTAGCCTGCTGGAACATCTTAATGTTACACCACAAGAGGTAACCTTGTAACTTATTAACTTTTTCAAGGCCAACTAGTAATAGATAATGTTTATGTATGTGTAACTAAATGGACAAAAAAATCATTTTTGAAATCTCTTCGCATAGTAAAAATGGCCTTGAAATATTTTTTATTTCATTTATGTTTGTGTAGTGTGGTTTCATCGAAAATTTGTTTAAGTCGCATTAAAACCTGTATCATAGGCAAACAGGGAAAGAAACGAAGAAAGAATCGGTTTCTGTGATACCTCGTGTGGAATGGAGCTATAATATAGAAAAAAATACATATACCTAAAAAAATATCACACGGAAGAATTTTTTTTGGTCACCCTGTGCGTTCTGGAGTGAGTCAGTCAGTGACATAGAAGTCTATATTATGGCTTTCCAATTTTCCAGTTTTTCAATTTTCCTATTTTCAAATTTTCCAATTTTCCAATTTACCAACTTTCCAAATTTCCAATTTTCATATTTTCATATTTTCATATTTTCCTATTTTCCAGTTTTCCAATTTTCCATTTACCTATTTTCCAATTTTCTGATTTTCCAATTTTATAATTTTCCAATTTACAAATTTTCCAATTCTCCAATTTTGCAAATTTCAAAATTTCCAATTTTCCAATTTTCCAATTTTTCCAATTTTCCATTTACCAAATTTTCAATTTTCCTATTTTCTTATTTTCCAATTTGTTTAACCAATTATAAAAATAAAATGGTATCAACTAATGTTCCACCATTTGCCAGCTTAGTCCCCAAGTCAAGCGTGCCTAAAGAAGTTTTATTTCAAAAAAATTAATATTTCAACATTGGTAACGGTGAAATCATCATCAATTGCAACAATTCCAGCGACGATTTACCTTTAGTTACCTAAGAGAATATCAGTCCAAATTCATTGCTAAGAAAATCCTGATCAAGAAACTGAATTAGTAGAATATATATAAAAAAATGTTATCGATTGCAGTATGGTCTTACTTTATCTAATTGATCATCCATCTTCTCGAGATAATATTAATCGAGCAGGAGTTGGTTGGTTAAATGTTTTTTTTAAAAAGAAACAGCAACCTAATAAGTTAGTGCGTCGGATGAGCGTGGTCCGCTAATTACATTTGTTTACGTTGTAAATGCAATCGGGAATCACCCTCCACCTGTTTATGTTTTTCTAAGACGGATCCAGGATTTTTTTTTTGAGGATCGACCAGATGTGCTGGATTCGTAATCAAAAGTGAATGGATGACAGTATAGTGTTCTTAGACGTTTTACAACTCTTGATTATATTATAATCAGTTTTTGTTTGTCCAAAACACGAATGACGAATTCTTTTGATAGAAAAATTTGGTCTCAGATAATAAAATTCAGTGCTAGTTTTTTGCTCTAAGAACCTAATTTTGTTTGAAAATAGTTCGACATGAGAAATAATGTCAAAATGGTTGAAAAACTGTTCAATATTCTAAAATGTTTTGCTTCACGTCGAAACAATAAAAAATGTTGGGAACTTGTTTGAGTAGCGCATATTGACACTCTAACGATCAACACTAAAGTTTTGTTATTTAGATTTTATGATAAATACCTACAATTTATACGGCACACCAACTAAAATTACATATTTTATTGATTTTACGTTGTATGGAATCCCTTCAACACTTTTAGAATGGCAATCTAATCCCGTTATTGTTATCAGCTCAAATAACTTAGAAAATATGGCACATCTTTACACTGACACAATCGACAGAAATTCGCACATCACCATTTAATTTTAAATAGTGGAATCTGGAACTGGAAATTTAATAAGCTTAGTACCATCTGGGTGAAAATTTAAAAGAAATATTAGACCTAACCATTTGGTTAAAAGAACCTTACATATAGAACCTCACATATTCGTGGTGCATAAAAAACATTATTTTTTTAATTAAGTTAATTGTGTGCCTGCAGCTGCAATGACATATATCTAGTTGTAAGAAAATATACCATTACGAAATGTTTTCAACTTGCAGAGAGATATACATAGTATAAATATGCACCATATAAGTAATAAAAAATGTTCATAATTTATTAAAAATCCCTACGCTTTCATACATTTTGTCTAAACTATGAAAATCTGTATTTCCTCCCTACGCAATTAACTATACACACAAATTCCGTACAAGCATGGAATTTACACTACGTATACCACCACTGAGCATACCAATAGCGACGTTAACTGCCGCAAAAAAACCCCGATTCTTCAAATATTACGCCACTCTGTAGAGAAAATTGTATATTGTTCTACTTCCGTTGTCTCCGTTAGTTTGCGATTTAATAATGACCACTACAGTTGAATTTGATTAGTCCGGAATTCAAAGAAAATAATTTCAACTTAAATTCTAAAATTTTCGTACTATAGTATATTGTATAATTAGGAGGAAAAGTACTACCTTCCCGGACGATAGTGGAAATTGGCAACCACAGGAGTCCGGGAATTCACTTTTCCTCCGAATTGTACATACTATTTTTTCTCCGATCGGACTTTAAAACGAATATAAACCCAAAATAATTCTTAGTATTATTCATTAAATATCATATTAAGAAATCAAAACAAAGCAAAAAATCGAATTTAACATAAAATTAGTGCTAATTAGCCACGGCATCATAAGACATAAATAAATTTTGTTTTTTTTTTCAAAAGTTGTCAAGTTTGTGTACCTATTTGATTTATAAAAAACCATAGACATAATACTATATACATAGACCAGTAATATGCTTTTTCTCCATATAAAATCGTCTATTTCATGCGTGGACAGTTACGACGAGATGCACATATAAAACTTTATTTATATCTCTGTCTTTGATTTCTATATCATCCACAACTTAAAGCTTTTGTTTCTGGTTGTTTGTCTTTCAAAATAGAATTATTTGAATTTATGTAATTTATGATGAAATTTGTGTGTTGAATACAATTTGTGTGTTTCTAATTTGTGTGTTATTAAAATAAATGTATCGAAAAAAAAAAAAATATTTGTTGTGGATGATATGAATTATGCACAATAGATTCCACCAGTTCAGTACTGAAAACGTTTTCAATTATATATGTGGTAACAAAATAGCGCATTTTTTCAGTATTTTAAATATTTTAATTATAAAATATGTATAATTATAGTTAAATGCGATTCTAGGGTTAATTAATTATATTGATAATTGTTAAACAGTGAATAGTTCGGTTTTATGAATTATATAGAATAGTTGAATAGCTTTTTCGAAGTAATTTTATTGTATAAATTTGATTAACTATTTTGTATAAGACTCGTGAACCAGTTGTGGTTTAAAAAAATATTATAAAATTCTTGAATGTTGATAATTATTATAGACAAAATTCTTATTCTACAAGTAATAAACTTCATTCATATTCGTTAATGAAAATTCGTAATACAGTACTGATTATTTTTTGACTATCTCTTTTTTTCTTTGAAATTTACTCACTTGATATTTAGTTATTACTAGTCTATATAATATTATTAATGTCTTTAAAAAAACGTGTGAACGAAATTTAAGGGATATGGACAGTGAAAGCGAATTATCCTTATCTTGTACCCCGCCGGATATAGTGGAAGCAGCTAATTCAGCTACATGTGATTTATAAGTGTACTTTTATTTCTTCTAATTCCGAGTTCATACGACGGATAAAAATCTCGGATTTTACTATCCCATCGTTTTAACCAATTACATCACGTAAATTATACAACGGGCACGCCTCTTTTCATATAAAAAAGTTGAACATATTGAAAAAAAAATCTGGGATAGAAAAATCCGAGATTTTTATCCGTCGTATGAACTCGCAGTAAACAATTAAAAATCCATACAAAATATTCTCGTACTATTATTACTTGTTGCTTAGCAACAAATACAACATACTGAAATCATGAGCTTTTCGTTTCGAAAAAACAACGGAAAGATATATTTTTCCTACGATCGGAAAAAAAGTCTATTTTTCTAATTCGTGAAATTACCGAAAATTGTCATGTTGATATCAACAAAAATAAAAACAGGAGATCTTAATTATTATTTTCCTGAATTTCATGTTGTTATGTAGTAGCACAGACAATCAAATTAGATTTTTCATTTGAACTAAACAATAAAAACAAATTATATTTCTGATAATCCAATGTCATCGTTGTAGCTGTGATTTTTCGTTAAACTGCGTATACGTATACGCAAAAAAACAAAATATTTTTGATTGTATGCAGCTATTTATAGAAAATGAAATCGCAATTTCAATTTTTACGTTTACATAGGATGAAATATCTCTTTTAGGTTGTCTCTGGTAGTAGTTTATAGCATAACGGTAAACGATACAGCAATGCATATGTTGAAAACTACTGTACTATTATTAAACAAAGATGCCGAAATTTCCCTCTTATAAAGGTTACCTACTAAGGCACTATGTTTTATCAAAGAAATAAATGTGCGAAATGCTTTAATTTACAAACAATTAGTTTCCGAAATTTCCAAAATATATTTAAAACGGCATTTTCAAAAGGGATAGGGAGATTCATTAAAAGCTTTTGACATTATTAGTCAGAACAGCCACAAAGGTTAAAGAAAAATGAAAAAAAAAATGTGTGGTAATACTCGAGTGAGAAAGAAATTGGAAAGAAAACGATTTCGATTTTGGGAGTAACCCTATAGAACGAATTAAGGAAATATCATCAAGAAACATCGATTCAGGAACTTCTAAAATAAGTTCTTGCTCTTTATTGGAAAACGGAAGTCTCACTGATAGCTAGTTCAAAAATACTTGTACTTTCGACTCCTTTACCTTTACCTAATGCGCCATTAACTCATTTGAAACAAATAATATGAAAGACACAACAATGAAAACTCTGCTAATTACCTTAAGAGATAAAAATTTGCCACAAGCTTATAAGGTCGAAAATGAAATATTAGTCGACATTTATAAACATCAATACTTTTGCGATTGCAATATTTCAAAAATATCTGATTGTCTTATGAAAATGTATCCTAGCGTTCTTGTAATTTTTAAATGTAATATTTTGCAAGTAGTCCTTTTGAAGAAAGACAATACATTATACTCGTATATGTATTTAAATATTTTCGTACTTAAAAAAATACTCATAAAAGCTTTTGTAAAATACATAGAAAATTTGGTAAACTTGTGAGAAATATTTAGATATGCGTCCTCAATAAAACCTGTGAATGTAGTTGCGTGACAAACCGAATATACAAACCTAGAATCATCTATTACAATTAGCTCTATACAAATTCTTTTTACATATCATAATACAAACCACGAAATTTATTCGATAGTTGCTACATTCCATCAAATAGTCAGCCACATTATTGTAGCTGTAAAATTGATAATAGAAGTTGATTTGAAATCGTATCTACAGCAGATAGGGAAGCCAACAATATAGAAATGGTTTACTTCACATAACTTTATTATCAAAAAATTAATAAACCATTAAAATCTTAATAAATTTTTGAACAAATCTAAAATTAATTGGTTTCCGTTTCATCGTCACAAATTAACACTTCTTTCTATTTTAAGCAATTAATCGACATGAGGCAATCAGATTTTTTATCTACCTCGAATATTGCCTATTTACCTACTCATGCAATTACAGTATAAAACCTGTTACATTCATTCATATAGAAGATAGGTCGACACTGAGATTTTCACTCAACCAGGGAGCCATCGATGTGATTATTTACATCGTCAATAGTATATCTCTGGTTAAATTTCAATCCACCAACTCCCGATGCTTAACAATTGTATCACTATTCCGGTACCTTTAACATGATACTTAATGATTCCAAGATACATATTAAAATTAAATGGGACTTCTTATTCATTACAAGAAACTAAATACAATCAGAAGTAGCTACCTTTAATCAAAAGATAATTTTTTTTTGTTAAATATCAACGAATTTTTATACCTTTAAGTTTAAAACTCACCGACCAAATGGCACAGTGGTTAAAGCTCTAGCGTTTGGATCGGGAGGTACCGGGTTCAAATCCCGATAGGGACAGGATGCAAAGGCACTTTTCATGAACAGGTTACGATCTGTGATGAAATGAAACACATCTATGACCCCCTGTCGGAATGTAAAACTCATGGGCCAACCCATCTTCCATGCATTGTAGGCTGGCATGGAGCTAGGCAATGTACAGATAGTGATAAAGTCGGACCTATAGCCGTACGTCTTCGAATTATCTGGCAACAGCGTAAAAGAAAGGACGAAAAAAGCAAACCGCGAAAGAGTTGGGAGAGCCTTGGCCCCAGAACAGATTGCAGGGATAATAAAAAAAATAAAACATTTAAAATTCGATAAAAGTTTTAAAATATATACAGTTGTGCCCTTATAACTGTAATAAAAAGTTATTTAACCATCCCACAGTTAAAGCCGTCAAAAATCGGTACAGAGAAAACTATTACTCGGTTACATACCTACAATTAGAATGTGAATTTTATGATTACGAATGTGTCGAAGGGCCAAATGGGTCAAAGGGCCGAATGTCGAAAGGCCGAATGTGTCGAAGGGTCGAATGTATCGAAGGGCCGAATGTCGAAGAGCCGAATGTGTCGCAGGGCCCATTTTTTTTTTTTTGCTTTTAGAAATATAATTTTTTAAATTTGTTGTTTTATTGAATATTTTGTAATTTTTTTTTTATTAAACATAAATGAATTTCAAATGAATTTATGTATTTTACTATTTTTCATCACAGCGATACATTTTGGTGAATGAAAATTTTGTCATGCGTCACCAATAGGTATATCCCTTTTCCTGCCCGTTAACAACAAAAGTACCAACTTACGCATTTGTGCATTAATTTTAAAATTATTTTCGTCCAAAAGTATAAGTATATACACAATTGTGTTGGTTCTACTGGTTGGTATACATCGCCGAAATCGGGTAAGATGAAAATGTTTTTAAAAAATTTCTTTATAGGATTGTATACCTATCGTTTTTAGGAGGTGTAAGCCAAAAATTTCGGAAAAATCACCACATTTTCCTGGAAAATTTTCGGTTTTTCCAAAAATATTTTTTTGATTTTTTTTCATCCAAAAATTAAAAACCTGTTTTTATTTATCAAATCTTAATTTTAATGATAAAAATTCGAATTACACTGTTATGAAACGGGTAACAAATTACATTTTTGTGTTATTTTAATAAAACTTTTTGATTTCCGGAAAATTTTCCCTTTTTTTATTTTTTTAATATTTTTTTTAGTTTTTATTTATTTTTATTAATAATAATTGCTTCGTCAACCTTGCAGACACAGATCAAAGAGTTTTTATCGCTTCTGATAGTGCCACAAATGTTAAAAAAAATCAATTTTTGTAAATATAAATTTGTTTTAATGTAATTTTAATTCGTTGTTCACCTTAGATTGTCAAACCCCCGCTTTTCCAGAATTTATACAGTTCTTCAAGTGGCAAATTTTATTTATAATTTTAAACTAAGTAAAAAAAATTAAAAAAAATTCCTAAAAAAATTGCAAAATTTTCCCGGAAAAATTACTTGTTCTGTCGAAAAACTGTTACAATACAATGCTAATATCTAAATTTAAAAAACAAAATACACATTTGTACTATTTTGAATAAAATAATAAGCAATTTGTCACCAAAAAACATGAAAAGGTCAAAATTTTCCCGGAAAATGTGATAATTTTCTCGAAATTTTTGGCTTGCACTTCTTAAAAACGAGAGATGCACAATCCTACAAAGAAATTTTTTTAAAAAATTTTCACCTTACCCTATTTCCGCTATGTGTATGTCATCTACACTTTAGACAAATTTTTTATCAAAAACGCCATTGCATTCTATGATTTTTTAACCACACATTCGTGTGGTTTGGACTTAAATCGTGCAAACTTTTTTTTTTTTGGTTGAAAACGGGATATGTACAAAAAATAGTTAAATTGAATAAAAAAATAATTTTTAAAAACAAAAAATAAAATAAAAATTCGGTCCTTCGACCCATTCAGGCCCTCGACACATTCGGCACTTCGACCTATTCGGCCCTTCGACACATTCGGCCCTTCGAAACATTCGGCCCTTCGACATTCGGCCCTTCGACATTCGGCCCTTTGAAATTCGGCCCTTCGACATTCGGCCCTTCGACATTCGGCGCTTTGATATCATACCGAAGAAAACTATTATTATTTGTTTCACTTTTGATAACAATTTATATTTATATTATATTATTATGTTTATATTATATTTAGCGTTATTATTATTCTTATTATTATTATTGTTGTTATCCAATTATTATTTAGAATTGTTAATTTAGCATTTGATCAGTTTTGTCAATTTTGGTTTTAATTGCATAGTTTGGCACTTATTATAACCCGAAATTATTCAATTTACAAGAACTAGAAAAATAAAATAAAAAAATCTATTATTAATTTTAAGTATCAGCCACACAGAAAATTCTATTTTTTTTCTTCGCTCAATAATAATAATTTGTACGATATTGCTCACAACCAAATCATAGGAAAATTCTGATACTTTATGATTAGTTTTCTAAATGGTTCTTCTTCTTTGTTTATTAATATCAAGCTCACACCAGGGCATGGATTCCGTTGAGATTTTAGTTTCTGGTAACAAACTAAGTCGTAATAGATTTTTATTGTTAATTTAAACCTTTATTTTATATTAAAACACTAAATTTTATTCTATTGATTAGAGAACAGAATATCTCTCGAAAATAAAATATACACAAAAATCTACATCTCAAAAATGTCCTTAAATTTTTTTATTTTAATTTCTATTTTTTCATTTCGATTCGGACTCATGTAACATACATACCTGCGGAGTCGATTGCGGCAAAATTCTGTAGTTTTGAGTTGTAGTTAGTCATTGCTCAAAATATAAGTCTATTTGGTACGGCATTTTCCTTGGCAAATTTTTCATTTGTAATTTTCGCTTGGACGGTGAACACGCCATATAAATATTTCTCAGTAGGCGTAGTATTGAAGTAAGAATTTTATCTGCGCAGCAATATGAAAAATTGGTGAAACGAATGGTTTGTGAACTACACACAATTGGAGTTAAAAAATCATCAAGCCCTGGTTGATAATCATGTCGAAATGGTGGGAGAAAGTTAAGTGTTTTTTGCGAATATTGTTACAAGTAATTTTACTATAAAATACCCTGAATTCTTTATTTTATTTACTATATAAATAAATATTTAACCGTAGAGCGAAGTCAATCAAATTTACAGCAGAAGAATTTTAACTGCTTAATGACCAGTGCGGCTATGTCGGGTTACAAAACTTTATACGACGATGTGGACGTAGTCACAATTCGTGAGAACATAGAAGGTGAATACTCGGGTATTGAGCACGAAATTGTTGATGGTGTGGTTCTGAGTACAATATTGATGACGGAAGAGGCTTAGCCTGTCGCATAATTCACTTTTCAATATGTCAAAGACAATCATACGAATGTGACTGCGGTACATAAAGCCAATATTATGCGAATCTCTGATGGTGATTTTTTGCGCTGCTGTGGCATGGCCGTTAAATATCCCGAAGTGAAATTTGAAGAGCATTATTTGGATAATGTGTGCTTAAACATGGTGCAGGATCCACGTAAATATGATATGCTTATTATGCCAAATTGACATTTTTATTGTACGATGACATTTTAAGGGATATGTGCGCTTGTCTAGGCTCCAAACAGATATAAATCTCTAGCTTAGGCACCAAATAGATATAACCAGAACCGACATTGCGTAGAGCCAGACATTTTTTTCCTACCTTATTTTTTTACAACTATGTTATGGATTAAATCCAAGAATTTTTATCCTCTTAAAATTGAATAAACAGTTTGAATTTTAATAAAAAGTTTTAAGTTCTTATTTGTTACTTCATATCAACTCGTTGATACCGCGTGATGATGAATCTTGATGACATCCTCTTCATTGAATTGGGATCACTTCATAACATTAGAGCACCATATTTACCGGACACAACTAATAATTGCCCCGAATCACATGCAGCAATACAAAACAGTCGCGTATTTGCCGAATATGCTTGCCGTGATCGGTTTATAATGGCTATCTAATCCTGTATAAAATTTCGTTCGGGCAGTAGTATTCGACGAATGACGACAATGCAGTTGGTTGAATTTGTATATTAACCGATGATGAACTACTAGTCTAGTTGATGTGTCAAATCATTCGATGGGGATGATGGTCTACTCAGCAAACATGTGTTGCTATTTGGAATTATTGGAATTTCCGTTTTGCTTTTACGTTGCTTCCGTAAAATTCCTATCTCTTTTGTTCACTGGATCGGCCAGGGGCACATTATGACAAATCATTTTATTTCAATCAATTTTGTATTTTGACCTAAGATTACTAGTAGTTGCGTTTGAGATTTTAGTTTCTGGTTTCAAACTACGTCGCAATAGATTTTTATTGTTAATTTAAACCCTTATTTTATATTAAAACACCAAATTTTTTTGTATTGTTTTATTCTGTTCTCTCGAAAATAAAATTTAAACAAAAATCTTCATCTGAAAAATGGCCCTAATTTTTTTTATTTTCATTTCTCTTTTTTCATTTCGGATTCTCCGAAAAATTTAATGTCGCAGTTAAAATGGATTTTGTTGGTAAAAGGGGAAAGAAAGGAAGGTGAAGCCGGTCTTATGAGACTACGTCTAGCAAGCACGGATGATTCAAGTTGAATTTTGTATACGTTTTATATACACTTTTAATATTGTGTGCTGGTATTTTCTATCATTGTGTATGTCCAATGCCTCCTAAACTACAGGCCGCTTACACCAAATGATGACGACACGCTATGTCGACGTTTTTTGTTGCTTTCTCTAGTTGTTTTGTTAGTGTAAATATCTTAATATTATTATTGCGCAGTCTCGGTTTAGACATAAATTGACGTCATGTGCGAAAAATGAGAGTAGTAAGAGGCCTGTAGTTTAGGAGGCATTGGTGTGTCAAATCCACATGAAATTTCGCAAAAATGTTGACCCGATTTTATAAATGATACTATTGGTAGTGAAACAATACATCATGTGTATTTTTTCGTCTTCTCGCGAGCAAAGGAAAAATGACATGATAGAAAAATAGTTTCGATTTCAATTTTTTTCATTTATATTTAGATAAAACTTGAATAAAATAAATTTTATTGTTTTTAATAAATTTAATATTCCCCAGTTTAATTGTACATTTATCATAATTTTTATGTGTTATTTATTGAAATATTAGAGAAGAAAAAGTTTAATAAATTATAAAGTGGATGAACACTTTAATGGCCGCTCACACAGCATGTGATAGCCGGAACATCTATTAGACGTGCGGCCATTAACGTGTTAATTGGGGAAATGTAAATAAATTTGAAAAATAAAAAAAATTTATTCTCCTTTATCTCCCTTGTTCTCTCTTCATATTTTTTTTATTATCGTGTCGATCGCATCCACGATGAACAAACATTTAAAAACGTTCTCTTTCCATCGTGGATCGCATCGGTTTTTTTGTTTTGTTATTTTGTTTAGTAGAAATATGGAAATGATAGAGGGAAGACGAACAAATACATAAAAAAATATTTTTTATTTTTGCTTTTGAAGATAATGAAACTACTTTTAGATTTATTTAGTAGGAATTAGCAAATTAACATAACACTTTATTAATATAACTCTTATGGTGAAATTTAATAAATTCACAAATTATGTACCTAACATATTATTTTGTGTTCTTAAATGACATCAAAAACACAAAGCAAAAGAAAACATATATACCAATATGCACACCACTACAATGACGTCACGGTAAAATTCAACTTGAATTGTAAAAAAGCGAACGGAATCCATGCCCAGCAATGACATAATAAAGGGTGTTTCATCTGCTGGTTTTTTTTAGCTCAAAAAGAATATTTATTGTGCAGATGAAAGATGTTGGCAGATGGCAGATGTTGAAAATGTTGGCCATACTATGCCATTTTTAGTCATGTGTTCGTTTACAACACAACAACGCGTTCAGGTTATCCAAACTTATGCTCTAACAAAATCAGGGTTTTTCATCGAAACCATCTTTCAGATAAAGCCTAATTTTCCACTCAACAGTTGCCCTGACAAACAAAACTGTCGCATTTGGGGGACAGAAACATCTCATGTTATTCATGAACAAATAATTAATCCAAATAAAGTTACTAGTTGGTGTGGATTGTGGGCTGGTGGCATCATTGGACCCTATTTTTCGCAAATGAGCGTGAGGATGCAGTAAAGTGAATGGTGAGCGCTAGAGCGTGGTAAGTGGATTTTAGTGGCCAAAATTGGATGAAATTGTTTTAAAGGATCGTTGGTCTCAAGAAAGCGGTACTACATGTCAGTGTCACACAAATCGTCAATTGGTGACCAATATCCCAATATGCAATGCCGACGGAATTCCATTTACATTCGCGTTCTAAAACCACACTGCTTCTATGGAAAGAACCATGTGTAGCACACGGAAATTCATACTACCAGCTAAAGAAAAGTGTCACAAAAATTCCGGTGTCGGTGTGAATCCCAACTAAAAAGAGAAAAAAATCACAGAAACAAAAGGCACGTGTTTGTATATATTTTCCAATTGGAATAAATAATAATTCTTATCCTAAATAAAACAAAATTTTCCATTTATAATAAAATAAATATTAATATTTTATTCACATTATTTTTTATTTGTGTACAAAAAAACATAGAAAATTTATTTACATATTTAAATTTCATAAATTGAGTTTTGTATTGCATCCGCCAGGTTGTATTGCATCCGCCACGTTGTATTGCATCCGCCAGCATATTGAGATCTTGAAAAAAAATCATTGAAAATTTACTACGTAAATGTATTTCGCGACGACGCCATTGTGAGACAGATCTCTATTACCTTTTTAGTAAAAATTTGCACATCGCGATCACTAAATAAGTTAATACATAATTATTATTATATATTTAAATTTAAAATTATTTACTTTAACAAATCGAAAAATATGATAATGAAACACAACACTTTAAAGTAAAAAAACTAATTATGTAGTGCAACCGTGCACGTCGACTTGTCAGAAGATACTGAAAATAAAAGATACAATCGAAACTTACATCAAACTCTTTGGGAAAAATGAAAAGAGATCAATTATTTTTTGCTCCAAAGAACACGAAAAAAGAAAAAAATGGTTTGTTTACATTTGTTTAAAGTAAGGCTGCCAGATATCAAAATGGCCAAAGCATGACAATTTATGGATATTTGACATCTAGGAGGGACAGGGAGGGACATATTTTAAATTTTATTTTGCGACACATTAACATAAAACAGTAATTTTCAGTGTTTTTTAAATTCATTTATTGTATTTATAACAAAATTATTAAATAAATAATATAAAATAATTGATGAATCAATTTATAAAATTTCAGATAAATACTTAAATTATGAAAACGTAAAAATAGGAACATTCATTGTTTCTTTAAAAAAATAGTTAATTCTGAGTAGTTAAATATCAAATAAAAAACCTCTTAACGACGAGGTAAATGTTCGAGTGACGAAAGCCGAATTCAATTCACAAAATTTCTGATATCAAATTTGTGCCGAAAAAAACAATTGTATTCGATTTGTCAACGATTTTTCGGAATGTCAGTGCATTCAGCGCGTTGTTGTTTAACATTCAAAAAACCGTTGACAAGTTGTTGTTTTTGACAGCTAGAAAGAAAAATGTAAACAAACGCGCCGAATGCACTAACATTCCGAAAAATCGTTGACAAATCGAATACAATTGTTTTTTTCGGCACAAATTTGATATCAGAAATTTTGTGAATTGAATTCGGCTTTCGTCACTCGAACATTTACCTCGTCGTTAAGAGGTTTTTTATTTGATATCAATGATTTTGGCACGGCAAATTGAAAATGAATTGAATTGCGATTCGTTTTATTGTTGTCAGTCGTTTTGACTTCGACTTTGAGTTCACACACACACGATAGCACACAAGTGGCCGCTACGTGTTATTGCGCCTCATACACAGATGCGCGGCATTGAAATGACCAAAACGAACAACAAAGCCATGCTAATGCAACAAATACAGAAAAAACTACACTATAGATAGTTGTATTAGAATATATGTGTACATCGTATGTGCGCACTAGTTTAAGTAGTGGTGCGAAAGAAAAAAATTAACATGAGATTGTTAGTGTAACCAATACAATCTTCTGTAGTTTGTTGAATATTGGCATCTGCGTTGCAGACTTTGTTCAGAGCTTAATTGTTGTTCGTTTCGCGAAAAACGAATTACGCATACTCTCACACAGCTGCCGGCTGCGTGTTACGGAGTGGGAATGATTCGTTCTTCTTCTCTCGATATTCGTCACTCCAGTGGCCTGCGTCTGTGTATGAGGCACAATAGAACGTAAAACAATAGAACGAAACTGTTGCAATAAAAAAATGGAAAACAATAAAACAAAATTGTTTCTATTGAAGAATGGTTCAATACGATTTATGTTTGGAAAGTATATGCTCTTGTCCTCGAAATAGTAAAGACTTATATTTTTTCTTTTTTATGTTGAAAAGTAGGGTCAGGTCTCATCATTAGGTTCAGGTAGGTAGTTTTTTTTTATTATGTCCAGCACGATAACCTACGTTCTGGTGTACTGTTTCTAGTGTGTGGAAGACGATTCTATTTCTTCATTTTGCATGCAATTTTTCAATCTTCATTTTATAGTCTTTTAGTAGATTTTATTTCAGAATCCTTTACCACATGCCACAAACAGGTCATGTCGGGTGTGATTTTATTACACACCCGGTTCTCGTAGGCTATCGTCTGAACATTTGTAGTTTAGTTTTTAGTGTATGTTACAGAGTAGTAAAAATTTAGACCGAGTGTAGATGCATGTGTTTGTGGTAGAAATTCGATTGAGTAATTCAACAATTTTTTTTGCATGTTTCTTGCTGTTTTGTCACTAACTGCATGCGGCTACCATTCATCATTCATTTTTGACTCCTTAAACAATACAATAAAATATACATATTTTAGTGTGTTAGTTGGAAATAAAAGTTAATATTGATTGATGATATTCCATCTTCATGCGAAGGGAGGGGAGATAAGATCTATTTTTCAAAGAAATCAACATAATGATAAAAAAATATCGATTTTATGCAAGGAGACTCAAATGTTCAATGTTTTTGGTGATTTTTTCGACCACATCAATTTGTCAGTTTTTTCATTTTTTTTGTTATGAAAAAAGAGTCACTGGTAAAAATTCTCTTAGCAATGATAATAATATGATGTATTTATATTTGTTTCATTATAATACGTTGATTCACTATCATTATGAACCGCAACGGACCGATATTAGGGGGCATTTGAGCCAAAAAATAAAATTTTGCAAAAAAATTAGGGTAGATTTTAAGTTATGGAGGTCAATATCTAAAATATACGAGTTTTCTGGGACAAACGATTGATGTCATATTGTAGGTGAGATTTGTGGCTAATAATCCTGAAAATATGAACCAAAAGTCTTGGGCTCATTTTTTAGCAATTCTTCAGTTTTTTGGCCAAAATGACCCTCCAACCTAATTTTTTGAATTTTTTTTTGCTATTTGATAGCTGGCGTAAATACCTTTCCAACGATATGCATATGTCCAGGGTATGTCGAATAGATTCAGCACTGTGGACGTGGCAAAATGGCCAAAAATGGCCGTTCAGAGGCCGGCCGCGGCCAACATGGCGATCAAATCAAAAAGTTGTAGAACAAAAATTGCTTAGTTTTTTAAGTACTACAACCCCTGAAAATATGAGATCAAATAAAAGAGGTACGGACAAACAACCATATATACCAAAGCAAGATTATATGGTGACGTCATAGAAAAATTTAAAATTGTCATAACTTTGGTCAAAATCATCTGTTTTGGACGTTTGAGGTGTCGTTGAATTGGTATTGACGTCTACAATCATAATTTGCCAGTTAGAAAATAATTTTGGCATTTTTTGGGGCAGTTATACGCGAAAAACTGATTTTTTGGGGCAATTTTTGGAAGGTCATACCTCCACTCAATGTTGGTAGAAATTCATGCTTTTATAAATTATTTAAGTTTTTTTTTCAAGACCTTTCCAATGGTATATAACATGATCCTGGCGGCCTCAAAGTGAAAAAGTTCGAAACTTGCTGTATAATATACTTCGTTCGACTTCCAGCACAGTAGGTGCTTTCGTCACTCGTTTGGACTGCCGTCCAAAGTGATATTTATTGCTGTTTTGTACTTGTTTAGTAAGTCATCATTGTGTTCCACTTCCATCATTAACTCATGGCAGCTCTTATTGCTATTGACCTTAATTACTGACTGTGCAGTCAACGTATCAAGTCCCAAAGCTGTTTATCACCTGTTCATATATTATTGATAATCGAAAAACTCCGTTCTAATGCCGCATTTGTTGCAGGTAAACACAAGCATATTTCTAGCAATTTCAATAAATATCAATACAATCCTATAACAAATATAGTGTTGGTTGATGAAATTAAATTTCCCTAATAAATTATGAAAAATAGTTTGTATTTCCAAACAAAAACATAAAGAAGGGCAAACTGTACAAAAATCATGAAAACGGGACAAAGAGGGACATAATTTATCGGACTGACAAAGGCTGCCAAAACTGGACTGTCCCTCCCAAAACGGGATGTATGGCAGCCTTATTTAAAGGGAAATCAAAACAAACAACAACAACAAAAACGTTTGTTGTGAGGTTAGGTTTTCTGTTAAATGTAATTTAATTTGCTGGCAATTTATCTTTTATTTTAAACGTAACAAAAAAATAACACTTTTAATTAAACCAAATTCACTTTAAATTACCCAAAAACTAATATTATTTATAATATTTAATTTAAAAAAACACTTATAACGCACGTAAATATAAACACCAAATTATAATGCCGATAATGAAAATGGCGCGTTTTTAGTTTCTTTGTTTTTGTTGTACACGTAAAAACACTTTTAATTACACCAAATTCACTTTAAAGTACACAAAAATTAATATTATTTATAATATTTAATTTAAATAAACACTTATAACGCACAAAAAAATATGAACACCAAAATTATAATGCCGATAATGAAAATGGCGCGTTTTTTGTTTCTTTGCTTTGACACTGATGTTTTTCTTTTTTTTTTGATCACAAAACAAATCCTCCAAAAAATTAGGATTTCGAAATTTGATCACTGATCAAAAAAAATCAATTATTTGCTTCCAAAGAACATGATCAGGTATTTCTAATCAAAATTTTTTGATTATAATCATTTTTTTTTTGGTCATTTTTCGTCCAAAGAATTTGATGTTATAAAACGAAAAAAATATAATATTACCGCGAACAATTATTTTTCTCCAAAATCAATATTTTTGTGTCTTTGTTATTTTGTAGTACGGAGTTTTGTACGACATTTGAGCAGTTTTTTCCACACAGTGGAATAATTGCATACTGGGATCATGCGATTGGACACACGAGTGCAAATGCGCGTCATTTATGTTTTTGAAGTTAAACTTCTTTAGGCACGCTTGACTTGGGGACTAAGCTGGCAAATGCGTTACGAAAAATGTAATCGAACGAGGCGAACGAAACAATAACAATGCACAACAACAACAATAAACGAAAACGAAATCATTTTCCTTTAGTATCAGGATGTGCCATAACAATTCATGAATCCCTAGGTGGAACATTAGTTGATACCATTTTATTTTAATAATTGGTTAAAAAAATTGGAAAATAAGAAAATAGGAAAATTTGAAAATTGGAAAATGGAAAATTGGATATTTCGAAATTTGCAAAATTGGAAAATTTAAAAATTTGTAAATTGGAAAATTTTAAAATTGGAAAATTAGAAAATTGGAAAACAGGTAAATGGTAAATTGGAAACTAGGAATATATGAAAATATGAAAATATGAAAATATGAAAATATGAAAATATGAAAATATGAAAATATGAAAATATGAAAATATGAAAATATGAAAATATGAAAATATGAAAATATGAAAATATGAAAATATGAAAATATGAAAATATGAAAATATGAAAATATGAAAATATGAAAATATGAAAATATGAAAATATGAAAATATGAAAATATGAAAATATGAAAATATGAAAATATGAAAATATGAAAATATGAAAATATGAAAATATGAAAATATGAAAATATGAAAATATGAAAATATGAAAATATGAAAATATGAAAATATGAAAATATGAAAATATGAAAATATGAAAATATGAAAATATGAAAATATGAAAATATGAAAATATGAAAATATGAAAATATGAAAATATGAAAATATGAAAATATGAAAATATGAAAATATGAAAATATGAAAATATGAAAATATGAAAATATGAAAATATGAAAATATGAAAATATGAAAATATGAAAATATGAAAATATGAAAATATGAAAATATGAAAATATGAAAATATGAAAATATGAAAATATGAAAATATGAAAATATGAAAATATGAAAATATGAAAATATGAAAATATGAAAATATGAAAATATGAAAATATGAAAATATGAAAATATGAAAATATGAAAATATGAAAATATGAAAATATGAAAATATGAAAATATGAAAATATGAAAATATGAAAATATGAAAATATGAAAATATGAAAATATGAAAATATGAAAATATGAAAATATGAAAATATGAAAATATGAAAATATGAAAATATGAAAATATGAAAATATGAAAATATGAAAATATGAAAATATGAAAATATGAAAATATGAAAATATGAAAATATGAAAATATGAAAATATGAAAATATGAAAATATGAAAATATGAAAATATGAAAATATGAAAATATGAAAATATGAAAATATGAAAATATGAAAATATGAAAATATGAAAATATGAAAATATGAAAATATGAAAATATGAAAATATGAAAATATGAAAATATGAAAATATGAAAATATGAAAATATGAAAATATGAAAATATGAAAATATGAAAATATGAAAATATGAAAATATGAAAATATGAAAATATGAAAATATGAAAATATGAAAATATGAAAATATGAAAATATGAAAATATGAAAATATGAAAATATGAAAATATGAAAATATGAAAATATGAAAATATGAAAATATGAAAATATGAAAATATGAAAATATGAAAATATGAAAATATGAAAATATGAAAATATGAAAATATGAAAATATGAAAATATGAAAATATGAAAATATGAAAATATGAAAATATGAAAATATGAAAATATGAAAATATGAAAATATGAAAATATGAAAATATGAAAATATGAAAATATGAAAATATGAAAATATGAAAATATGAAAATATGAAAATATGAAAATATGAAAATATGAAAATATGAAAATATGAAAATATGAAAATATGAAAATATGAAAATATGAAAATATGAAAATATGAAAATATGAAAATATGAAAATATGAAAATATGAAAATATGAAAATATGAAAATATGAAAATATGAAAATATGAAAATATGAAAATATGAAAATATGAAAATATGAAAATATGAAAATATGAAAATATGAAAATATGAAAATATGAAAATATGAAAATATGAAAATATGAAAATATGAAAATATGAAAATATGAAAATATGAAAATATGAAAATATGAAAATATGAAAATATGAAAATATGAAAATATGAAAATATGAAAATATGAAAATATGAAAATATGAAAATATGAAAATATGAAAATATGAAAATATGAAAATATGAAAATATGAAAATATGAAAATATGAAAATATGAAAATATGAAAATATGAAAATATGAAAATATGAAAATATGAAAATATGAAAATATGAAAATATGAAAATATGAAAATATGAAAATATGAAAATATGAAAATATGAAAATATGAAAATATGAAAATATGAAAATATGAAAATATGAAAATATGAAAATATGAAAATATGAAAATATGAAAATATGAAAATATGAAAATATGAAAATATGAAAATATGAAAATATGAAAATATGAAAATATGAAAATATGAAAATATGAAAATATGAAAATATGAAAATATGAAAATATGAAAATATGAAAATATGAAAATATGAAAATATGAAAATATGAAAATATGAAAATATGAAAATATGAAAATATGAAAATATGAAAATATGAAAATATGAAAATATGAAAATATGAAAATATGAAAATATGAAAATATGAAAATATGAAAATATGAAAATATGAAAATATGAAAATATGAAAATATGAAAATATGAAAATATGAAAATATGAAAATATGAAAATATGAAAATATGAAAATATGAAAATATGAAAATATGAAAATATGAAAATATGAAAATATGAAAATATGAAAATATGAAAATATGAAAATATGAAAATATGAAAATATGAAAATATGAAAATATGAAAATATGAAAATATGAAAATATGAAAATATGAAAATATGAAAATATGAAAATATGAAAATATGAAAATATGAAAATATGAAAATATGAAAATATGAAAATATGAAAATATGAAAATATGAAAATATGAAAATATGAAAATATGAAAATATGAAAATATGAAAATATGAAAATATGAAAATATGAAAATATGAAAATATGAAAATATGAAAATATGAAAATATGAAAATATGAAAATATGAAAATATGAAAATATGAAAATATGAAAATATGAAAATATGAAAATATGAAAATATGAAAATATGAAAATATGAAAATATGAAAATATGAAAATATGAAAATATGAAAATATGAAAATATGAAAATATGAAAATATGAAAATATGAAAATATGAAAATATGAAAATATGAAAATATGAAAATATGAAAATATGAAAATATGAAAATATGAAAATATGAAAATATGAAAATATGAAAATATGAAAATATGAAAATATGAAAATATGAAAATATGAAAATATGAAAATATGAAAATATGAAAATATGAAAATATGAAAATATGAAAATATGAAAATATGAAAATATGAAAATATGAAAATATGAAAATATGAAAATATGAAAATATGAAAATATGAAAATATGAAAATATGAAAATATGAAAATATGAAAATATGAAAATATGAAAATATGAAAATATGAAAATATGAAAATATGAAAATATGAAAATATGAAAATATGAAAATATGAAAATATGAAAATATGAAAATATGAAAATATGAAAATATGAAAATATGAAAATATGAAAATATGAAAATATGAAAATATGAAAATATGAAAATATGAAAATATGAAAATATGAAAATATGAAAATATGAAAATATGAAAATATGAAAATATGAAAATATGAAAATATGAAAATATGAAAATATGAAAATATGAAAATATGAAAATATGAAAATATGAAAATATGAAAATATGAAAATATGAAAATATGAAAATATGAAAATATGAAAATATGAAAATATGAAAATATGAAAATATGAAAATATGAAAATATGAAAATATGAAAATATGAAAATATGAAAATATGAAAATATGAAAATATGAAAATATGAAAATATGAAAATATGAAAATATGAAAATATGAAAATATGAAAATATGAAAATATGAAAATATGAAAATATGAAAATATGAAAATATGAAAATATGAAAATATGAAAATATGAAAATATGAAAATATGAAAATATGAAAATATGAAAATATGAAAATATGAAAATATGAAAATATGAAAATATGAAAATATGAAAATATGAAAATATGAAAATATGAAAATATGAAAATATGAAAATATGAAAATATGAAAATATGAAAATATGAAAATATGAAAATATGAAAATATGAAAATATGAAAATATGAAAATATGAAAATATGAAAATATGAAAATATGAAAATATGAAAATATGAAAATATGAAAATATGAAAATATGAAAATATGAAAATATGAAAATATGAAAATATGAAAATATGAAAATATGAAAATATGAAAATATGAAAATATGAAAATATGAAAATATGAAAATATGAAAATATGAAAATATGAAAATATGAAAATATGAAAATATGAAAATATGAAAATATGAAAATATGAAAATATGAAAATATGAAAATATGAAAATATGAAAATATGAAAATATGAAAATATGAAAATATGAAAATATGAAAATATGAAAATATGAAAATATGAAAATATGAAAATATGAAAATATGAAAATATGAAAATATGAAAATATGAAAATATGAAAATATGAAAATATGAAAATATGAAAATATGAAAATATGAAAATATGAAAATATGAAAATATGAAAATATGAAAATATGAAAATATGAAAATATGAAAATATGAAAATATGAAAATATGAAAATATGAAAATATGAAAATATGAAAATATGAAAATATGAAAATATGAAAATATGAAAATATGAAAATATGAAAATATGAAAATATGAAAATATGAAAATATGAAAATATGAAAATATGAAAATATGAAAATATGAAAATATGAAAATATGAAAATATGAAAATATGAAAATATGAAAATATGAAAATATGAAAATATGAAAATATGAAAATATGAAAATATGAAAATATGAAAATATGAAAATATGAAAATATGAAAATATGAAAATATGAAAATATGAAAATATGAAAATATGAAAATATGAAAATATGAAAATATGAAAATATGAAAATATGAAAATATGAAAATATGAAAATATGAAAATATGAAAATATGAAAATATGAAAATATGAAAATATGAAAATATGAAAATATGAAAATATGAAAATATGAAAATATGAAAATATGAAAATATGAAAATATGAAAATATGAAAATATGAAAATATGAAAATATGAAAATATGAAAATATGAAAATATGAAAATATGAAAATATGAAAATATGAAAATATGAAAATATGAAAATATGAAAATATGAAAATATGAAAATATGAAAATATGAAAATATGAAAATATGAAAATATGAAAATATGAAAATATGAAAATATGAAAATATGAAAATATGAAAATATGAAAATATGAAAATATGAAAATATGAAAATATGAAAATATGAAAATATGAAAATATGAAAATATGAAAATATGAAAATATGAAAATATGAAAATATGAAAATATGAAAATATGAAAATATGAAAATATGAAAATATGAAAATATGAAAATATGAAAATATGAAAATATGAAAATATGAAAATATGAAAATATGAAAATATGAAAATATGAAAATATGAAAATATGAAAATATGAAAATATGAAAATATGAAAATATGAAAATATGAAAATATGAAAATATGAAAATATGAAAATATGAAAATATGAAAATATGAAAATATGAAAATATGAAAATATGAAAATATGAAAATATGAAAATATGAAAATATGAAAATATGAAAATATGAAAATATGAAAATATGAAAATATGAAAATATGAAAATATGAAAATATGAAAATATGAAAATATGAAAATATGAAAATATGAAAATATGAAAATATGAAAATATGAAAATATGAAAATATGAAAATATGAAAATATGAAAATATGAAAATATGAAAATATGAAAATATGAAAATATGAAAATATGAAAATATGAAAATATGAAAATATGAAAATATGAAAATATGAAAATATGAAAATATGAAAATATGAAAATATGAAAATATGAAAATATGAAAATATGAAAATATGAAAATATGAAAATATGAAAATATGAAAATATGAAAATATGAAAATATGAAAATATGAAAATATGAAAATATGAAAATATGAAAATATGAAAATATGAAAATATGAAAATATGAAAATATGAAAATATGAAAATATGAAAATATGAAAATATGAAAATATGAAAATATGAAAATATGAAAATATGAAAATATGAAAATATGAAAATATGAAAATATGAAAATATGAAAATATGAAAATATGAAAATATGAAAATATGAAAATATGAAAATATGAAAATATGAAAATATGAAAATATGAAAATATGAAAATATGAAAATATGAAAATATGAAAATATGAAAATATGAAAATATGAAAATATGAAAATATGAAAATATGAAAATATGAAAATATGAAAATATGAAAATATGAAAATATGAAAATATGAAAATATGAAAATATGAAAATATGAAAATATGAAAATATGAAAATATGAAAATATGAAAATATGAAAATATGAAAATATGAAAATATGAAAATATGAAAATATGAAAATATGAAAATATGAAAATATGAAAATATGAAAATATGAAAATATGAAAATATGAAAATATGAAAATATGAAAATATGAAAATATGAAAATATGAAAATATGAAAATATGAAAATATGAAAATATGAAAATATGAAAATATGAAAATATGAAAATATGAAAATATGAAAATATGAAAATATGAAAATATGAAAATATGAAAATATGAAAATATGAAAATATGAAAATATGAAAATATGAAAATATGAAAATATGAAAATATGAAAATATGAAAATATGAAAATATGAAAATATGAAAATATGAAAATATGAAAATATGAAAATATGAAAATATGAAAATATGAAAATATGAAAATATGAAAATATGAAAATATGAAAATATGAAAATATGAAAATATGAAAATATGAAAATATGAAAATATGAAAATATGAAAATATGAAAATATGAAAATATGAAAATATGAAAATATGAAAATATGAAAATATGAAAATATGAAAATATGAAAATATGAAAATATGAAAATATGAAAATATGAAAATATGAAAATATGAAAATATGAAAATATGAAAATATGAAAATATGAAAATATGAAAATATGAAAATATGAAAATATGAAAATATGAAAATATGAAAATATGAAAATATGAAAATATGAAAATATGAAAATATGAAAATATGAAAATATGAAAATATGAAAATATGAAAATATGAAAATATGAAAATATGAAAATATGAAAATATGAAAATATGAAAATATGAAAATATGAAAATATGAAAATATGAAAATATGAAAATATGAAAATATGAAAATATGAAAATATGAAAATATGAAAATATGAAAATATGAAAATATGAAAATATGAAAATATGAAAATATGAAAATATGAAAATATGAAAATATGAAAATATGAAAATATGAAAATATGAAAATATGAAAATATGAAAATATGAAAATATGAAAATATGAAAATATGAAAATATGAAAATATGAAAATATGAAAATATGAAAATATGAAAATATGAAAATATGAAAATATGAAAATATGAAAATATGAAAATATGAAAATATGAAAATATGAAAATATGAAGATATGAAGATATGAAGATATGAAGATATGAAGATATGAAGATATGAAGATATGAAGATATGAAGATATGAAGATATGAAGATATTGAAGATATGAAGATATGAAGATATGAAGATATGAAGATATGAAGATATAAAGATATGAAGATATGAAGATATGAAGATATGAAGATATGAAGATATGAAAATATGAAAATTGGAAATTTGTAAAATTGTTAAATTGGAAAACTGGTAAATTGGAAAATTGGTAAATTGAAAAATTGGAAAATATGAAAATAAAAAAATATGAAAATAGGAAATTTGGAAAGTTGGTAAAATGAAAAATTTGTAAATTGGAAAATTGAAAAACTGGAAAAATTGGAAAGTCATAATATAGACTTCTAGGTCACTGACTGACTCACTGGAGAACGCACAGGGTGACCAAAAAATTGTTTTTTTCTCTATATTATAACATCTATGTCACTCACTAACTTACTCCCTCCAAAACGCACAGGGTGACCAAAAAAATCGTCCGTGTGATATATTTTATCTAAGTGTTTTTTCTATATTATAGCTCCATTTCACACGAGGTATCACAGAAACCGATTCTTTCTTCGTTTCTTTCCCCGTTTGCCTATGATACAGGTTTTAATGCGACTTAAACAAGTTTTCGATGAAACCACATTGTGTACTGTGGTTATACATAAATGAAATAAAAAATATTTCAAGGCCATTTTTACTATACGAAGAGATTTCAAAAATGGTTTATTTGTCCATTTTGTGACACATACATAAACATTATCTATTACGAATAGTTGGCCTTGAAAAAGTTACCAAGTTACAAGGTTCCTCTTGTGGCATCAGACATAAATGGCTAGGTGACACTCGAGAACGCACAGGGTGACCAATTTCCTTTTTCAATATTATAATTTTTCTATATCATATTATAAATATTAAATATATATTAGAAGTTTTACTTCAGTAGTGTGGTCTAAAGCACTAATTTTTTTTTGATTAATTCTAGTTTTAAAATAATTGCAAATTCTGTCTTTCTGCGGTCGTTTGCTTATTAACTAAATATTTGGAAGGGGTGTCTTGGCTCGATTGGATGTTTGTTAATTGATTCAATGATTGATTGATTTGCGAGTTATAAATTAGATTATGAGCGTCTTGGCTCGTTTACTTATGAACTAAATATGTTAAACGGACATCTGGGCTCGATTGATTGTTTAATAATTGATTTGATGATTGATTGAGATTATGAGCGTCATGGCCTTGGCTCGTCGTTTGCTTATAAACTAATTTTGTTGATTTGACGTCTTGGGATAGTTTGAACTATTTTGTTTGGTTTGGTCGATTTATGAATTAATGGATTCGTTGGTTTCTTAGCTATATATATGATGAATGACTTTTTGAATTCGATCGATTTATGTCTTTGGTTTGGATTTATGTTTGTTTTAAACTTAGGTTTTCAATGATTTAGTTCTTGTTTGTAAATTTGGATCCTCTTTGCTACCGTAATTTTGTGATGATTTGATTTGACATAAATTAGTTTGAAGAAATCTGTATTTGCTTGATTTGTGTTTAAGTTGTATAATTGTGTGAACTGGGTGTTTCCGTTTATTTGATAAAAATCCTCACTCAGTTTCTCAATTCCAAAAATTGATGGTTTGGTTATTATTACCGATTTGTATGTCAATATTGATTTTTTTGCTGATTGAAAAACTATTACTTGTTTCTGGAAAAACAATTTCGCTTATGGATTTGTAAGTATGTCTTTCTGGCTCATACTTTTAGGTATATAGTTTCGCGGTTGTGTTTGACTGTTTATGTTGGTTAAAATTGGCGTTTTGGAGCAACTAATTCGCTGCTCTTGGTTGTTGATATATTTGCTTTTTTCTCTTTGTGTTTATTCTTGTCTGGAAAATGTCCCAAGTATGATTAAATTTTTCACAGTAGTTACATCTGAATTGATATGATCATGGATATACTTGTTGACTTTCGATCGTTGGTAGGGCGGGTGTTGATGTTTCGTTTAGCTGTGTTGTTGTTATGCATATTACCGAGTTGAGCATATGCTCAGTTTCTTCTGTTTCGTTTATAATTTCCGTGATACTTTCGACTTTGCTGGTTATTATTTTAATTTTGATTATGGTATTGTATAGTCCTCGTTTGAATGTTTGTAATGTAATTCTACTGTAATTCTACTATTTTTTCGAATAATTGCTTTTCTATATTGATATAAGTGTTTCCTAAATACTGTCTGCAATGGTCAAAAAATGGTTGAGTTCATTCAGTCTGTCTTTCTGGAATAAGAGCGGTGCACTTTAAAGTTTGTAGCTGGTTTATTTTGACGTCTCGAAGTTTGGTTTCGATAAGAATGGTCGTTATGCTTGCGATGGTTCTGTTTCCATTTTATTATTTTTGGTTGAAGTTGATGGTCGACCTTTGGTTGAGGTTGAAGTTCATGTTTCAAATATTGTCGTTGATTTGATTTTAAAAAAATGTACATTCGATTTAAATAATTAATATTGTTGACGAGTTGATAATGATGATTTTCTGGATCTCCGTTTGTGTTATTTGGCCCATGATTTGCTCTCAATGACGATCTAGAGATAGTAGTTTTTGTTTTTGATGTTGAAAATTGGTAAGGCTCGTTCTGCATTGTTTACAGCCCAGCTGTTCTTGTTTTATATTGTGGTTAGATTCTACTTTGTGTCTTGTGAAAAGTATATGCGTGTGTGCCCACGGGATCCTGTCTACAGCGCCTATGTTGTGCAGAGCGGTTTGGGGATAGGGTATTTTTAACTTTATTTCACTGCTTATTGTTACATTTTTATTAACAATAAACTCACATATAACTGAAATTTTAACACTTAAAATAATGTTTGATGATGTCTGATGATTATTAATTATTAATTTCACATTACTTAAAACTGATAATGGCTATCTATAATTTCTGCTAATGACTATGTATAATAACCACTTATGACTATATTTTAAATGTTCCGTCTTACATACTAAAATTTGGAGGAAATGAAAATGTTGTACAAGCACTACGGAAAATAAATGTACATTTTCCGAGGTTACTAGATTGCAATTTCATATTTTGATCGAAATTGTGTTTATTTTGTTAAAATTTAGTGGCCTTACTAACAATGCGGAAAAGTAATAATTAAATCGACTTTTTCGTGTATATTATGGTGTTATGACACTGACTAGTTTTCCAAATTTTTCATGTGATTAAAAATAAAAATAGAAAGAATGAGTGTATATGTTACGGTTAAAGTGTATAATTGGTTATTATATATAATTACCGGTCATTATACATAATTACCAACTGCGTCGGTTAATATGTATAATTTTTTAGAATTATACACTTTTACCGGTGATTATATATAATTACCAAACTCTTTTGGTAATTATATATAATTATTGGTAAAAGTGAATAATTCTAACTTCGGAAAGTTTAAAACTATAATAATATGTTAATAATAATGGCGTAATTTTACTTTACGTATACATCGAGCAAATCATGTAACGAGTTAAAATTAAGAAATTTTTAAATGTAGGATTGTTTATCAAAATTTTTCACTTTTTTTTATTTTCTAAAATAAGGTAAGAGCATATCTTACTTTTTAGAAAGTACAAGCGAAATTTTCCGAGAAAATGTATCAATTTCCTCCATAATTTTACTTTTCCAAATTTTTTTTTAAAAAATAAAAATCATGTTTACTCAATTTTCATGAAACATGAAACATGCGGGTATTCTATATCCAGGCAACCTTCATGAAATTCCTGACGAGGACCACAACCTTAATACTTTTTACACTATTTGCCGTAGGCATTTGGCGAAACACACTTAGACTTAATAAACTCATTTTATTAAACAATGTTTTTTTTTTCTCGCAAAAATTAGATTTTTGAATATTTTAATTAAAAAATTTGTTCAAAAAGTTTAAAAACACTCGATCGATTTCGACTTGTTAGGTCATCGTATTTGCATCTGTAGATACTCCTGATGATAACCTAACAAGTGCGAAATCGATCGAGTGATTTTTTAAACTTTTTGAACAAATTGTTTAAATAAAATATTTAGAAATCTAACAACGCATTCCCCCAATAGAATTTCAAAGATGGAAGATTCTTTGATGGAAGCCCCAAAATGGTTAGTTATTCAATATATAACAATAAATAATGATATCTTACTAGTAATTTTAATAGTTTGTTTAACATTAATTACATTATTTTATTATATTCGAATCTGTTATGCTTCTTTGTTATGATTGATTTTCCCCCAATAGAATTTTCCATCAAGCTAAATTTTTTTTTGATCAAGTTTTGTAACAGAAGTAATATCCAGTTTCGATATGATAAGATCATGAAAAAATTCAATCATCTCATCCCACCATAACGACTGAATACTACTACTACACAATGACCACACCTTGTGTTCTACATATACAGACCACCCGTGTATCATTAACTCTAGTGAATTATATGATAACTCACTAAATCTATTCTTACAAACTTATATCTCATTCACATTTTGGGTTCGTCGAATCCTATTGAGTAATTTTTATATTTTTAATATTTTTCCCTTACCAATTAATACTGAATTAATTAATTAATTCAAAGCGATATATCGAACATATCGGCCCCTAAGGCCATTTATGTTGTGTTTTCAGATAACACGGAATATATTCGAATCGCTGAACAATTATATAAATGCTCTAATATGGTGTTCTGTAACACAAAGTGTGATCATTGTGTAGTAGTATTCAGTCGCCATGGCCTGATGAGATGAATGAATTTTTTAATGATCTTATCAGATTGAAACTGGATATTACAACAAAACTTCATCGAAAAAAAATTAAGCTTCAACTTTGATCATAAAATTAAAATAAAATGGGGGTTGGTTATATTAGAGCATTTATATAATTGTTCAGCGATTCGAATATATTCCGTGTTATCTGAAAACACAACATAAATGGCCTTAGGGCCGATATATGTTCGATATATCGCTTTGAATTAATTAATTCAGCAGCCCTATTCCTGAATACGATACGAAAACGAAAATGCAAAATTCATATTTGAATTGAATCAGATTCGTACGATTCTTATTTAAAATTGAATAGGAATCTTATACTTTCGTTTTCGTATCGTATTCAGGAATAGGGGGGCAGTATTAATTGGTAAGGGAAAAATATTACCAATAGAATTCCTTATGACTTTTTCGTTACAGAAAAGTATGAAAAAAACTTTTCTGTAACGAAAAAGTCATAAGGAATTCTATTGGGGATGCGTTGTAATTTTTGCGAAATAAAGAACAAGTGTTTAATAAAATGTGTTTATTAAGTACAATCTTAATACAAATGGAAATGAAGAACAAAATGACGATAAATTCGATTTTGAATAAATTAAAATTGAACTTTTGGATTAACAAATTACTTTTTATTTTATTTATTTTTATTATCAACCTTGCAGACACAGATCAAAGAGTTTTTATCGCTCTTGTCGCTGTTTCTGATAGTGCCACAAATGTTAAAAATCAACTTTTGTAAATATGAAATTGCAATTTTTTTTATTTATATTTTTTTATTGCAATTTTAATTCGTTGTACACCTTAAAGGATGGGGCTCCCGCCCCAAACCCCCGCTTTTCCAGAATTTATACAATTCTTAAACTGTCAAATTTTAATTAAAATTTTAAACTAAGTAAAAACACTTTCATATTATTCACTTTAACCAAAGGAGTTTGGTAATTAATTATGTACATATAATAACCGGATAAAATGCAAAATTAAAGCAAAACATATAAACAAAAAATAGAAATAATTTCATCAATAAATGATATAGCTTACTTTTGCAGCAATTTAATTTGGGCAAATCTATAAAAAATAAATCAACTTTAATTATTTTTTTTTGCGTAGTCATTTTTTAGTAATGTGATTTTGTGTGTACATGTATAGTACAAACATATTTCAAAACAAAATATTGCAGCGCACGCTTTTTCGCCTTAATAGTTTTACAGCACTTGAAAACTAGTCAGTATCATAACACCATTACACAACATGTGTAATGCCTTTCTGTTTCTCTTTATTACATGAATTTGAGCTATTGTGCGATATTTTGTTTGGAGCTTTAAGCGTTCGAGGAAAATAAAACGCCTTATTTTCGTTTAAGTAATGATGTTAAATCAAAAATTCACGGCAAAAATTATAGAAATATTATGTTCAATAGATTTTAACAAATAGTAAAATGGTTTTGAAATACTTTTAATTGAAAACCATACCAAGCTCGATTGATCACTGCGGCTCACTGCGGATCATGTCCCTTCTGTTAATTCAAAGATTGTAGTAATATTATTGTAGTTAACATAAAATGGTAAATCCGGAGTCGTTACAAGGTCATTCTGTAACACTTTCGTTAAATAACTGAAAACATTTCATATTAAAATTGCTTCAAAAATTTATGGAGCGTCATAGACGCAGGTGTTTTTTTATGTTTTGCCATGTATTTGCTTTATGGCAATTATCGTAAATTAGTGTATTTGGAGAGATCTTACATTGTATGTTCAAGCGTGTTTGCGAACGTTCCAAAAAGTTTATAACATATAATGGGGTCGATTCCGGGATCTAAAATTTTATGTTATGTTATGCTATTTTTGTTTTTCCAATACAAATTCCAATAGGAGGCGGCGAAATAAAATAACATAACAGTAATTTTATGCCACGAGCATCGGCCATTATTCCTTCTGTTTTATTTTATTCCGACTATTGCATAAATATTTAAAATTTAGAAATCTTTTTGCTGACAAATTTTTTTTTATAGATAATCGGTTTTAGAAATTTATTAATGCTCTATACTTGCTTGGTAGATTTAGTATATAAAATATTTGTGTTAAATGTTTTATTTCTTTATTGGTTTTAATGGACACCTGTTCAGCTAGAGTTACATACTTCCTTATATACTATTGTGTCATCTACGTTTTCCTATATTACTGATTTGGTTGCAATTGAACCTTGAAGATGATCATAAATATTGATCGGAACCGGTTGGTACAAATATTTTTTTTCTAGAATTAAATTGGTGTGTTTGATTTACAACTCCAAAATCTCTTAATTATTGAGTTGTTTAAAATTTTCATAAATTTTCTGTCGGTCTCCAAATTAATAGGAAAAAAATTTTCATTATTGTGATGCTGTTGCTTTTGGCAGTGAATGGGAGAAACGCCTAATTCTGCTGAACATGTTCTGCTTTCATCTACAGCATGATGTCATAATCTAATAAGGCTTCCGTTTCATCTTCTACTGTATTCTGTTTCATGTTTTTTTTCGGGCCAAAAGGTTTTAATCGTATTTAATGGAGACTCAACTCAATTTTTGAAATGGGGATGGTTTTCGGACTATCTTCACATACGTGATAAAAAGACGGGGTTAATACGTGATACTAAGGTTGCAACGGTACGATTTTTTCGTGTTTTACTAAATATGAGATATGTGTTTTCCGTTTTATTATCATAGTCTGACCAATTTATAAGCCAAATAAAAATTATTTTACTTCATTTTATTAAATTATTACATTTATTTTGTTTTTTTTTTCGAATTAAAATAATTTTAATAAACAGTTTTAATTTTCCAATAATAAAATTCGGGGACAACTTCATAATTTCTTCAGTTTGAAATTTTTGGTAACACAAAAGAGGAAACGGTTCTACTAAGAGAAAATAAGAGGAAGTTAAATTTCTTAGAAGCAGAACCCTGAAAATAATACCTATATCGATCGGTGTTCTACCTATAATCATCATCGTACACTGCCTCCACATCTCGATTTGCGAAAAACAAAAACCAATAAAGTAATCAGTTCCCCGAAAATCACCCCATATCTGCGTTATAAGTAGATAGTAGGTAGGTAACAAAACCTCCTTTTCGACTTGCGAAAAATGAAAGTCAAAAATAGCATTATAGGCGCAATTAGTATACATAATATACCAAAATCCATCATTTCGATTTGCGAAAAACAAAAGTCAGTAACGTATTCAGTGCCCCGAAAATAATACCCATGGTAGACATGCATGTCTGCATTATAGGCGTAGATAGTAGGTCGATGCCAAAATTGATAAAGCCTCCTGATGGAGGGACCATGCGAACAACAAATGTGGGTAATGTAATCAGGACCTCCGAAATTGACACCCACATTGGCGTTGATAGTATAGGTGGGCACCAAAAAGGACACCGCTCCGCATCTCAAATTCAGAGACAGAAAAGTTGGACACTCATATCGGCATTATCGGCGTAGATGGTATTTAGGTGCCAAAACAACACGGTTGCCTCCTCTCTCCATCACGACTTGCGAAAAACAAAAGCCAGTAACGTAATCAGTTAGGTACCAAAAATGTCACCGCCCTCATCTCGCCGTGTATAAAACAAAATTTAGACTTCTCGGATCTTAAAATGAAGCTATATTCCTAATTAGCACTCCCGAAAACCAGGAAAAGGTCATCATTGGAGAAAACCAAATCACAGGCCGAATTTTTGTTGAAAAACAGTTTCGTGTCAAAAATCGTCATTTCCGCTTAAATTTTGAAAACTCGATTTGGAGCGGTATCGTTGCAATATTACTTTAGAACCGTTTTGTTCTTAGTAGTTTCCCTTGTAAATGATATACTTTTCAATATAATTGCAAAAAAAGAAAAAGCTGCCACTTCCGGTGGACCGTTTCCTTTCAAAAATTACAGAACCACTCCTCACGACCCATAGAACATATATACTTAGGCCGTTTGATAAATATTGTGCCTAATGATAGCTCCAAAAAACAAATTGTACTAGAATATTCCATTCTTTATATAAACGCATGAAAGATTTCAAATTGATCTATTATTCCATTTTTGGTTTACAAGCCATTTGAAATTTCCAGGTTTGTGTTTTTTTTTATAATGGAAAATTTTAAAAATCGTACAGTCGTTGAATATTTATTTAAAAAAGGTTTATCCAATCAAAAAATTCATACCGAGATGGTAAATGTGTATGGTTAATGTGTTCCTTCATAAACAACAGTAAAAGATGGGTTACTGAATTTAAACGTGGTCGTATAAGCCTTACAGATAAACCACTCAGTGGACGGCCAAAAATTATTCGAAAAGTCCATGATATGGTATTCGATGATCGTCGAGTGAAAGTGCGTGAGATAGCTAATGCCATAGACATTTCAACAGAAAGAGTAGTTTATATTTTGCATGAAGAATTACAGATGAAAATACTTTGTGCAAGATAGGTGACGCATTTCAAGAGTCGTTTGGAGAACGTTGGATAGACCATTGGAGAACGTTGGATACACCAGAACAAAAAAACAGTTAAAAACAATTGATTGAAGCTGGTGGAAGTGCACCAAAGAAGGCAAAGTCACTTCCAACAGCAGGAAAAGTTATGGCAACAGTTTTTTTAGGATTACAAAAGTAGATCATTAAATCCAAATAAAAAAGATCTTGAATTTAACTTACTTCAAATATTAATACAATAACGTATTACACCACCTATCCTAGGCGTTCAAGATTTTCATTAAACAAATCGGATGAAAATTTAAAAAATGCAACTAATATTGTGAAATATCAAGAAAATGATAGAGTAGCCGCTAGAAATTACATGGGTAAAACGAAATGGAAATTCGGTAATGCAAGGAGATAAGAAGGGAAATTACATTATCAAATAAAACTAGACAATGGAAAAAATTGGAAAAGACATTCGGATCAAGGAGGAAGGCGAATAGGAAATAAAGTGACGGATGAAGAAGATCAATTACCACTGAATGACCAAGTTATTCAAAGCTCATCAAAATGTTCGCAAAATTTAAAACAGGGTAGCGATAATGGAACAGAATTCAAAAATGGTACTTTACCAGATTTCAATGAAATTGAAACCACAAATTAACCATCAATTGAATCAGTATTTGAGTTTTCAAGAAATCAGTTAAATGAATCTAAAATACTAAAACAAAATAATGGAAGCAAATATGAAGTGCAAAGAGGTACAAGAATTCGGAAACCTATTGATAAATTAAATTTATAATTTTAGATGTATCCTAAGTTTGCAATGTTAAGAATTCTGTAAAGAGAGACGACTGTTATGATTATAGTAGATTACATCGGGTAATCGGGGAAATATTAGAAAATCTGGTAACACTCCTCCCTCTATAAAAAATGACAATAATGATGACATGAAGTCACTTCCTGTATTGCTCTTGGGTAAATAAAATGTAAGGTGAAATAAAAGAATTAAATCAAAAGTAATCTCGAGTATTGGTCTTTTATTTGAATATATAGAAACGTAAAATGCAATATTTTTATTGTTAAAGTATTAACAATCAAAAAATCTTATAACAAATATTATTTTGTTTATTCATTGTGAGATATTCCAACTCTAAATAATATTGGAAGTAATTTATCGTCCCAAAATCTGTTGATTAGTGCTTCTATCTACAAGGTTCTATCTCGTATTATAATAAATGTATATTTGCCATAATTTATTTTCATACTAATCCAAACGTTGCACACTTTGATTCTTTCGTCGAGATTCTTTGCTCGTTCCCTTCCTTCACCTACAAACTAATTTTGTGGAGGGGAAATTTTTAATTCTTTTATCAGAAACATTTTTTTCCGGTTCTCCTGATTTTCGCACTACTACAAAGATAAAATATTTCAAGGACACCTTGTTTATTTATCCTTTTTGGATAACTTTAGGTTAATTTTTGTTTCAAGTGGAAAAATATTTTTTTTTTCAAACAAGGAAGCAGTTTTCGCAGCAAATAATAAACTTTTTTTACAATACGAATAAATCAAAAAACATAATTTTACGCACATATATAAAGAAACGCGCAAAGATATTAAATGTGAATGTCGATTGATTTTTTGTAGTGATGGAATCACAACGTTTTGAGAGGCTCAATCGCGTAAAATTGAACGTAGCTATTGATTCACATTAGCCGTGTTTTATTATTCGAGCACAATCCGGCGCCGAATGGGAAATTTCTACTGAAACTGCAGCTATTATTCACTGGTTGCGCTATACCATAAAAATGAAAAATAAATACATCCATAAAACAAACATTTATCACCTGAAATATACTAATTAACATTTATTTTGATATGACGTTATAAACAAGAATTCATTTTGCTGCGTTTTAAATTTTTATTGTACGATTAAGCTTCTAATAGTTTCAGGGGTTTACAAAATAAACGCCTTTTCAAATTTCCCATTGAAATGGATAGCGCTCCCGATAGCGGCTCCGCCTAAAATGTTGAATTAAAAATCTTAGTTTAGGGTTAAATAAATTAATTATATTCAAAAATAGCGCGCTAAATATAAGTTTTGACATAAAAAATTGGCTGCTCCTGATACATCTATCGGGCGCTATTAAAGAAGCACGGCTATTGGCCTATTGGTGATGTATAGACTGGTGCATGGAATTGGTCTACCATTGACAAATATTATGTCAATACGATTTGATAAATGCTGGTTGAGCACGCATTTCATCCCTTTGATGGGTCTATATACCGCCTATTTGGCATATGTTGGCCCATGCAAATATTGGTTGACATTGATCACGTGAAACAAATGTTGGCCCATATTTGTATAAATACACGTTCGTGTGGAGCGGCTGCTGTACCTAAATGAACTTAATAATCAGTTTAAATAATGACAAATTTTCTCATTGTTTTCAAGATGTTAAGTGTTAACCCATCGAATTAATTCAGTAATTATTCAGTTCAGTAGGTTAATTGCAGCAACAAAAAACGGAAGAGATGTCAACTTAAATTGAAAGAAAAAACATTTTTAAAAACGTTTCCTATTTCACTCAAACCTTTTGATTTATATCATAACATGTATGTTGTTCCTTAATTGAAACGGTAATGTTATACAAGTATAAATATAACCTAAAGAGAAATGGAAAAATCAAACAAAACACAATCACATTTTCAAATTTTCCTCTACATTTACTTTTTGTTGTACCATTCTACCAAATTGATTTTATATTTTTTGGTTTTAATTCATAAGTAAATATTTATCTTTTCTATTTCGTTGTGGTTTAGATGGGGATATAAGTTTTGTTATTAAATTAAATGAAAACGAAGAAGATGATAAAGATTTGTCTTTGTGTATGATCTCTATATACTCTGTAATACTAAAGTATTACACTACTCCATTACTAGCATCTCACCAACTATTGTTGTTATTTAGTTTTTTTATTCCAGCTTGAGCCAATAATGATAAAATCAACAGTAGCATTTAGATTAATGCCCTGGAGTAAAGTGTCAAGTGGATGAATTGATTTCATTTTGTTGGATTTATATACATTACACTGTTTGGCTATGTTTTTATTAAATTAACTTCATATTGTTTTTACTTATACGATTCCATTTATGTATTTGAAATGGTAACATATAAAAATGACAAGACTATATACTGGCGTAGATACCATACTGCAAATAAACTGAAAATAAATACGAATAAACCTTATTTCTATAGTATATTAGAAGAAATTTATTTACCAAAACCTTTTTTTAAATTTTAAAGGTGGCGCTAAAACGACAACAGGCGGTCGAGGATGCCATCGCACTGAGATTGGCGTCAAACGAAACCGGTAAATCGATGGAGACACTACCACCTGGCAAAATATTTGGTATGACCATAACAGAACCATGTACAACACCGCCACCGTCTACAAATAAAACTCCAACACCTCCACCATCCGTATCGCCGTCTCCATCAATCACATCATCATCAATAAATACATCGGCCAGTCAAACTTCCATAATAACATCAACATCTGCCGATTCTATGTGTGATATGAACGAAAAACCAATTATAACCTCATCATCATCTGCGCATGTTAATTCAACCAATAAGAATGTATCACAAAGTGCCATCGACATGCTGTCACAACTATTTCCACACCGTAAACGATCGGTACTTGAATTGGTATTAAAGCGATGTGATCTAGATTTGTTGCGAGCAATCGAACAATGTAGTTCGGCACCAAGTGCATTTCGTCCACCTATTTCATCATCACAAGTAAGTAAAACTATCATAAATAAATTTATATCAAATGAGTATTCAAATAAATTTTTAATATGCAGACACAACAACAAATTGCAAGTTCCCACCAGCCGCCACCACTGCCACAGTCACATTCGCTTCAAATACCACAATCAATTGTACCATCACCAACATCACAACCATCACACTATACATCGTTAATTGCCTATCCAAAATGGTTGCTTCCAATGTCATTTCCCGTTACAATGGGCCATTTACCAAATATTGCCACACCACGTTGTACCCTACCAAATTGTCCGATGTGCTTGCACCCAATTTAATCATGGAGTGTGTACTAAAATTTAATGAGATTCGTTTCGTTTAATCTATTTGGTAATAGATGTCGCGATCAAAATTATTTGTGTCTACGATAATTTTTAACGAAATAAAAAAATACTAGGTAGCGCATTATTGATAAAAAATCGAATGTATTCGTTTGTTTTTAAATATGTATGTATGTATTTTTCCAATGATGTGGTGACATGTATGTGTAGTGTAGTAATTTATTTATACAGTTGCAGTTAAGTAATTACGTTCCAAACTTATTTGTGTAATATTTATGTGTAAATATTTATACAGTTTTAGCAAATGGAAAAAATAATTAACGCATCAATATAATGTTTGTGAAATTTTGGAAAATCACATGGTTAATGTACAAGCATGGAATTTCTTTAAACGAAAAATAAATTTGCAACGATTAAAATCGTTGAAAAGAGAAATAACTGGAGTTTTCTTTATTTTCATCGGCTTGTGTGAATTATATGATATTTTTAAATTTTCAAACATCATTGACTATTTCAACTGAAAGTCTTATCATACCGTAAACATTGCACTAAAATAATAAAGTTCCAATGATATGAAGTGCTGCTTCGCTCAACCCGTTGCATCGACTTTACCAATCAAGGTTTCTTCATAAAAATTATTCTCGTTATAGTTATTTGTAATAATAATTATTCATTTTTGCTACAAAACTGTGTAGATTTATAATTATTAACAGCCTTTTAACCGAAAAGTGGTTTGCATTACTGCATGTGCTTTACACATAACTTCATGGCAGTTTATTAATGGTTTTTTGGATTTATAACTTAAAAATGTATAGTTGATTTTTTAAATACCTCGAGTTATTTCTATAAAATTTAATATTTTTAATCAAAATAAAATGAATTTAATCAAATAAAAATTAAATAACGAATTTTCATTTGTGAAGTTCAGCAAACGCAACAGGTATGCGTTTGCTGTTTGAATGCTTTGAACGCGGCCTGAATACAGTTCCGATTGATGAGACTATTTCTTGGTTAAATTAAAATTAAATATTCTAATTTTATGTTTTTATCGTATATATTAATACGCTTAATTTTTAGTTTGTGCTCCCTTTTGGTGTTAAGAGGCGTGAGTGTAAAAATACAATTTTGTGGCGCTCTATCGTCATGACAAAATTTTGCGAGTGAAGAACCTCAATACTTACACAAACATAATATCTATGGAAAGTTTGGAGTAATCATTTGCGTCCGATTTCAGGCAAAAGTTATGGGATCTCTTAATTTATGCGAAAAGGTTAAGTGGGAAGTTTCGTCCCGATATGCGGTTGATTTGTGTCCCAGTATATTTCGTAACCGGATAATTTATTAAGCTCTTAATTTCATGCTTGAACTAGCGTGACGTGCATCTCCTTTTTGTGTGGTGGTAAATCGACTATATAATCTACATAAGTTCATTAGTTTTGGTTATGTTATTAATACGAGATTTGTTTTGGAAAACGTCAAAATAATTCATATGCAAATGAAAATAACACACAAATACATCGGTCCTTTTGTACATTTCTTATTAAATATTTAGATTAAAGTTGCGCGCTACGGCAATTGTGTGCTTTTCCCTTTTGAGATTTTAATATTTAGAAATGGCGCGTTTCGACAACATGTATGCGAAGCGCGCCATTAATGAGGTCCGAAGCGCGCTCGAATCTGAAACCCTGTCAGCAAAGGTCTTTTACGTTGACGCTCCCGACGGGTGTGGCAAGATATTTGTATTGCAATCACTCATTGCACTTGCCAAGAGGCGTGGCTTGGAGTCCAATTGCTCCGCCATCACTGGAATCACCACGAGCTTGATGGAAGGTGGGCATACGCTACATAACATTTTTAAACTGCCGGTTCCAATGGATGAGTCATTAGTTTCATCAATAAGAGATGAGGCCAGCATCCTGCCAGGGGCAGCGCTCACAATTTGTACAAAGCAAAGCCGGAAGAGGGTGTTCCATTCGCTGGAAAAATCATCCACATGTGTGGTGACTTCCGAAAATGCTTGCCTGTAGTACCAAAGGCGAGACGCGCGCGAACTTGCGAATCGACCAACAAGTTGAACCCTCTTAGGAAATTGGCAAACAAGTTTACACTCACCAAGAACATGCGCATCGATGAAGGTGAGGACGAGTTTGGGCAATACTTACTTTCTCTTGGAAACGGCAATGCTCGAACCGAATCGATTACACTTCCGGCGCGCAGTTCCATTTCTCAAAGTGTGATCGATTTCGTGTATTTTGACATCAACACAACATTAGCCAAGGAAACCATCGAGGAGCGCGCCATCCTTGCACCCAAGAATGATGATTGCGCGCTAATCAATCAGTAGGTGCTTGACCTTCTGCCTGGCAGACAAGAAGTCAAACTTAGTGTTGATAAAGTTGAGAGTGACGACAAGAATGAGGAATTACGCCTACCCGTCGAGTTTCTCAACAAGATTCAAGGGTCCGGACTACCGCGCCATGCCATCCCGCTAAAGGTTAACGCGATTGTTCTTTTGATGAAGAATCTAAACACTAGCAAGAGTCTTATCAATGGAACACACGGTCAGCTGTATGTGGCCTTTTCACGATGCGCTCATCTTACAGACTCAAGGTGTACAAGCGATCAATCAGCTGATCGGGACGGGCGCATCACAACAAAGAATGTTGTTTTTGTAGAGATTCTACGTATGTAAATTCATACTTTATTATCCTTTTGTACATTTCTTATTAAATATTTAATAGCGTCTATGAATTTACTTTATTTTTGATAAAAGTGCATCAAATTTACATCTTAAAAAATCTTCTTAATCATTTCTTAACCAAAAATTCAATAAAATGTAATCACATGACTGATTATTCAGTCACAGATCAGCTAGTATTAAATAAATAGTGACATTTTGGGTTATTTTGGGTGATAGCCAGGTTGTGGCTTACATCAGAAGTTTGGTTTCGAACTAATGAAATGTTGAATTCTATAAATTAAAAAAATCGGTGGTCTGTAGTGACCGAATTATTATATTTCGCTACGCATTGATTACCTTCTTTTTTGTTGTATTTCATTCATATGTGCGTTAAATACGGTTTTAGTGTAAAACACTTTAACAACCTCACTTTTCATTGTAATAAATGTTTTACAAAAAAATTTTTGAAAAAACTTTATAGAAGAAGTTTTTACTGAAGCAACTTTTGCTCGGTAGGCTCCGTAAACCTTGTGCTATATGAAATAGTAAATAAAAATAACAACGCAGGAAACTCAGCATTAATGAACAATCAATTTCAAGTACTCACAGATCAAAACGGAAGATGACCTTGAAAGGGAAACCAATTGGATACTACAGAAATCCAAGACAGTAAACAAGAAACCAACCTAAGCAAGAGGAAACCTGAATCATCACCAGAAATTGCACCAATTCAAACTCACATTAAAACTGCCAATGCAACTAATGCATTTAAAGTGCATGAGTCAGAAAAGAAAAAACAGGCTCCACCCCGATCAATATTCTAGGAATTGTAACGGTATAACCTAGTGTCAACTAATGTGGGATTTCACGCAACAGTTTAGTGGGGTGTTTATTATACCGTTAACAGAAAAATTTCTCTGCAGTCCTACATCGGTGACGTGCAGCACGTTTGCCGGCTAGAACCAGAAGGTGGGCGTGGATGTTGTCACCGACTGCAAAGAACAAGGTTGTGCTGCGAGATTTGCATACCTAGATGAGCCTGGAACACAAAAACAACGCCAAACATGGAACGCTTTGAAAATACAGTTATGTCATTGAGCCGTATAACACTACCAAGTCACAGTCATGTTTCCTCTCGATGGTCCGTTTGGTAGACCACGTGTGCACTCCTCCCCCCCGATGGCAGTATCATGCACAACATTTTTGATATGCCCCTTAGTGTTGAATGATGGATTAGCCCCATACCACGCAGTTAGGTTTAATCACGCATTGTGATTTCCAAGCAAGCAGCAAAGTACAATGTTACGATAAAAATAATAATCAAAAAAAAACTCTCGAAATTCGTTAAACTGAATAATTATTGGTACATTTCTTAATAATATTGTAATATTGTACGAACACAAACAACACAAGGTTACATGAAGAAATATAGTATGCAAAACAAAAAAAAACTGTATATAACAAATTAACATTGGTAAATATAGGGTTATTTAATATATAAAGAAAAATATGACATATTTGTTTCAATATAGCTTATACCTAGAAGAATTATAGTACATATCTATTATGAAATATTTATACTAATTAATACATATACAAATAAATAGGCAGTCGTATATAATCTAATAAATATACAAAAAAAAAACACTTAGCTCTTAGTGGTTCCGTTATAAGGTGATGACCGTGGTTTACCGTTCGCGCGCCTCATGCAAATAGCCGAAATTATGAATCGAATTTGTAAAATAATCTCCCTTTAGCGGAAATCACCAAGGAGAGGAGTCTTCAGCGTGTAAATACTCGGATGCCCGCGGATACTCGTCTTGTTGGCACAGTTTAATTCATAGACGCCGTGGTGTTCACTGTATAACAAACAAAATTGCCGGCGTCTCGCAAGTTTTTGTATATTTATATATATGTATATACAACACGAAAAAAAAGGTATGTCGCGGAAAAACCCGTTTCGCGTGGCCCCGGACGTCTTGATGTTATGTTAGTATACTTTTCCCCCTTCACTCTTTATTTCACGTGGCTCTAATAAAAATAAAGGGAAAACGAATAATCTTTAACAAAGCTGCCCGAGAATTGCACGCCGACGTACAAACAATATTTATTTAATCCACAATAGGAAATTAGATTTACACTTTAAGCCCGAAATATATAAACATACCTGTTTTCCCGCGACTATACAAAACAAATGTTATGCACCGGTTATACACAGCTACAACTGATTTTGTAATTGATAATCTATATCAATTACCTTTTCTTTATAATTGTTATTAACAAACAACAATTCACAACACTTTTTTTTTTATTTATTTTTTTTTTTATTGATGCGATATGTATTGTGACTGGCTCCAAAATGAAAATGACCGATAAAGCAATGTTATTATAAAAATTCGATGAACACCAAAAAAAAATAATTCATTGTCATCCAACGAACATCACCCTCTATGGAACGATATATAAGTTAATTAATTATACCAATAATGATTCAGGTCAACCAGGCACACACAATAATTATATATTATACCAATTACGCTTCTATGATAGTATATGGTGTACTGTCTTCTATACGACATCTGCTAGCCTATACAAAATTACCATTCAGGCCGCTGGAACGTCACAACCGTTACAATCGTGGGGCCGCCCCAGACCCTTGAGAAGGTCTCAAAAGCCGGGCATTCAACGTGAGATAATTATATCTATAATACAATATAGTATTCGAAACACGTACAAATCACAACTAGGGAATATTGAAATTACTACAAGCGAAAATCATCATTCACCTTATGTCCTTCGCATGATATACTCCAAGATTCTTTCCGGTTTCATCCACTATTTCGTAAAGTACTGTCCCTATGCGTTTCTGAATCTTCGCTTTCACAAATTTTTGAGCCAACTTGCTCGAAAAATTCTTTTGAGCGCAGCTTTGCGTAAAGTTGCGGACGTAAACTGTTTCCCCTGGGCCAAATGTTCGCGGCCTACTTCGTAAATTATAGTTCGACGTATGCCGTTCGTGAGCTGTCTTGAGATTCCTTAATACGAGGTTTTGGGCTATTGATAACCGATCTGGTGGGGAGAAAACTTCCACATTATTGCTATCCACTCCACTTAGTTTACGAATTAATTCAAACATAGAGCCGTGATTAATTTTGTGTTGGCCAAAGACTAAGTAATGTGGTGAAAATCCTGTAGAACTATGGACTACATTCCTTAACGCTCCAGCGATCTCGTCTAAATGTATGTCCCAGCTCTTGTGGTCTTCCTGTATATATGATCTAATTGCAGATATAATAGATCGGTTAACGCGTTCCGATATGTTCGATTGAGGAGCGTAGATTGCTGAAAATTGATGTTTCACTCCATATTTTTGGAGTAAGTTAGCCAATAGAACCGATTTAAACTGCGGCCCGTTATCCGAAACTAAAACCTCGGGTACCCCATACAAATGGAAACATTTTCTTTCTAAAAATTGGCAAACTTTCTCTGCCGAAGCGGAACGCATAGGCTCTAAGATAGGAAATCGTGAATAGTGATCCAATACGATTAGAATATACGCAAACCCATTATAAGTTCGAGGATAAGGACCCAAGAAATCGATATATATCCTTTGAAAAGGTCTGGTTGTCTCGAAAGGTTTGCCCATCTCGGGTCGGGTTGAGAAGTTTACTGGCTTGCTACTTTTACAAATTTCGCATTTATTCACGAAGTCTCTAACCTCACATGCCATTTTCGGCCAATAAAATTGCCGTCTTAATACTTCTAGTGTTTTTGAAATCCCTTGGTGAGCAGCGGATGGTGGATTGTGCGCTTTTTCGATTAAGGTTTGTGTAAGCACTGTCGGTATCACCAATTTCCATGGGGAGATATCCGTGTCGGTTGTACCCGGTTCGTTGACTTGGATAAATAACTTTCCATCACAGGCTTTAAAATTAGTAGCAACTTTTGGATTTTCAACCAGAGCGGTGACTTTATCCTGATATTCTGGATCCTGGAATGCTGGAGATTCCAAATCTATATGAAGTGGCTCATCTGTCGTCTTGTTTAATTCGTCCATGTTTATTCGGGACAGACTATCTGGAACTGTATTTTGTGTCCCCTTTCGGTATTCGATAGTGAAGCGGTGCGGCTGTAACTTCAACGCCCATCTTGCCAAACGACCAGAGAGGTCCTTTTGATCCATAAGCCATTTTAAACTGGAGTGATCGGTTATGATGGTGAATGGGTATCCCTCAATATAAGGCCTAAATTTTTTTATGCTCATCACTGCAGCCAAGCACTCTAATTCGGTGATTGTATAGTTCCGCTGAGCCTTATTTAACTTCGAAGACATAAAGGCAATAGGATGTTCTTCTTCGCCATTTTTCTGAAATAAAACACTACCTATTCCGGTCGTGCTTGCGTCACATTGCACGTAAAAATGCTTGTTGAAATCGGGATTAACTAACACCGGTGCAGATATTAGCGACTGTTTCAGTAGATCGAACGCATCCTGGGCTTTTTCATTCCACTTCGGCTTGACACCCTTCTTCAGCAAGTCACTGATTGGAGCCGCTAATGTAGAATAATTTGGGATAAACCTTCTGTACCATCCGGTCATCCCCAGGAATCGACGAATTTGTTGAGTAGTGCGAGGTGCGGGGTATTCGGCTACTGCCTGGACCTTAGAGGGGTCCACTCTAAGGCATCCGTCACCAACCACATAACCTAGGTACTTTGTTTCCTTGAGTAAGAACTTGCTCTTCTCTACATTTATAGTGAGATTTGCTTGTCGCAATAATCTCGCTACTTCAGACAGCAGGTGAATATGATCTTCAAAGGTCGCAGACACGACAAGAAGATCATCAAGGTAAACAAAGACCCGATCATGTAGCTGGTGAGGGATAACCTTATGCATAAGTCGACACATCGTTTGGGCTGCATTACACAACCCAAACGGCATGACGACAAACTGGTAGAGTGGACGCCCTGGGACGGTGAAAGCTGTCTTATCCTTCGCCTCTTGATCTAAGGGTATTTGCCAAAACGCATCTTTTAAGTCGACTGAACTTATATAGCGCGTCTGATCCAGTCGGCTTAGCAACCCGTCGATTAAGGGCAAAGGATAAGCATCAGTCACCGTCACCGCATTTAACTTTCTAGCGTCCAGGCAGAGCCGAACTTTTCCGTTGGACTTACTGACGAGGCTCACTGGGGATGACCAGGAACTTTGGCTCTCCTCGATTACTCCTAGCGCTAGCATCCGATCCAGTTCTGTGTAGAGCTCTTGCTGTTTAGCGGGCGATATGGCATAATATCTTTGTTTCACAGGTGCTGCTTGACCGACATCAATTTTGTGTGAAACAAGATGTGTTCGTCCCAAACCCAACTTCTCACAGGAAGGAAACTGATTGATAACTCTGGTTAGCGTGGCTTGCTGATGCTCGTTTAATTCATGTTTCTGTGGCTCTACTGGTGCAGTCGGACTAAAATCATATACTTCACTGACCATCATAGGGGCTAAACCAAACTCATCCCAGAAGTCGATCCCTAAATACAATGGCTGGCTCAGTCCTGGTGAAATGTGAATACGCAGGGTCTTGGTTTTTCCACCGTACGATACTCGTGCCATGATGTGACCAATCACACGTTGCATCTGGCCGCTTGCTGTTCGTAAATTTGATGGGAGATAATTTATTTTAATTTTATTGATTTCAAGGAACTCTTCAGAGCCGTATCCCAAAACCGACACATTTGCACCACTGTCTAAAAGCCCCCTGTATGGCACCCCATTAATAAGAATTTTGGCGTAAGGCCTAGCGTCACTGGTATCGATAACAGCCTCATTAACCATCTTTTGTAAATGCTTTCTAAACCTAAAATATTCTAACGCTCGATCTGTTCTTGACTTTTTATAAGTTGGTGTTTGGGTGGCTTGGTGCATGTAACTTATTACTAATCCTTTCGGCCATTTGCCTCCTTCTTCAGGATGTAGCGATATAGCTCGGGATCGGTATTCGTCGCCACGTCTTCTTGGACTTGTCTGGGTGCTGGACTGGTTATAGTTGTTCGGGAATTCAGAGTCCCAGGATTTCTGAAATTCCCCATCAAGTTTCCCTTCGGTAAACAATTACTACATTGAGTTTTTAGTATATTGTGGGCCCCACAGCCAAAACAAAACCGATGTTTTATGGTTAATGGACAATCCTTAAAGAAATGATCTTTAGAAAAGCAATTCCAACAAGCATTAGGTGGCGATGACTTTTGAGGCGATGAGGGAATCCCTTTTGGTACATATGATGTGTTGAAGTGTTTCCGGCCTGAAATTTCACAAACAGAATCAGAGTAATGAGGCTGCTCAGCACTATTAAACCCAAAGGCCATACTGCACTCATCTTCACCAATCACATCCAGCTCATTGACGTTACGCGATCTCGTTTGATGGAATATTTCAGGAGTCCAGCCTAGTCTGTTCCATGTATCTTCTACTTTCACACACTGTCTCACCATCTCCGCGACATTCGAGAAGTGTTGCCCTGCGAAGTTTGCCTGCAATCCACCGCGCATATTTCGTGAAATTAAATTTATCAGCTCGTTATCTGACATGGGTCTCAATAACGACAGCGCCGTGCTTCGGAGAGAATGATAAAAATCGAGGAACGGTTCCTTAAACTTCTGCTTCCTGCGTTCCATCTCTTGTTTCACATCGTCGTCCGTTCTTCTGGTTTTAAAGCGCTCGATCATGGCGTCTTTTAACATCTCCCAACTAACTGCCCCGTAGGTTTCTTGATAGTCCCAATACCAATTCAGTGCACCTTCTTTGAGTAACACACTAAAATTAGCTGTTAACCTCTCTTTTGCTAAACCGTTCTCAGCTGCCATGCGTTGGACCCGATACAGGAATCTCTCGATCGGCAACTCGTCCTTCCCATCACCGTGATATACCAGCTTCCAATTGTGAATATCTAAATATTGTTTTGGTAACCTCATGTTCGAGAATTGTGGTAATAAACATGTACTATGCTGTTCCTGCTGGCCTCCAAAATGGGGTGGGGGTATCGTCGGATTAAAAGGGTGAGGTATTTGAGCTTGGTTCGAACTTCCTGTAAAGTAAGGATTTCCTTCGTTGTTTTCTGTCCTATGTAACACGTTCTTCTGTCTGCTAGTTGTTGCCGTACTACTAAGGTTTAGTTTTGCACACACTCTTTCAACGATCAGCTCCATCTTTTCATCTTCTGTTAGCTCCGCGGCCTGTTTCGGCGGGTCGATGGCAGGATTAATAACTTGCTGCGATGTAGAAGGTTGCTGTATTCCCTTGTCATAGGCCTCACTATTATCACTGTCGTTGCTTGTCTCGTCTTCTTCCATTATAATTTCGTTAAAAACCTCCTTAAGCGAATTTTCCATACTGGGAGATACGGTTTGTTCAGTACGAATCTCTAATAGAACACTTAATAATTTTTGACAGGCGTCCAATAGTTTTAACGAAACTGTTTCTACTGTTTTGGAATGGGTAATGCGCCCTAGTCGATCTCCGACATGAAGAGCCACCGTAGTAAGTTCCGATATTTTATCTGCTTCGTAATCCTGTGTTTCTGATAGGGTAATGAGTTGACCTTCGATATTTCGTAATTTGTCGCTGCATATCTGAATTTCCTTCTTCGGACTTTTCAAAGCCGCTACATGCGCTCGTGTTGGTGGATCAAGTTCTTTTGATTTCTCCTTTTCCAAGAGCTCCTGTAATTTGGACAGTTTCGTTGAAATATTTCCCGTTATGTTTCTTACTTGACACTCAACCGAAAGCTCATCACAATCTAAGTATTTTACTTCCATTTGTGTTCCTGCGAATTTGGCCATATTTGGTTCACGATATTCTAGTTGCAGTAATTTCACCAATTATATAACTTTATCACGACAAAACAATAAGTGTATTAAATATAATAATCTCAAATTTATAAGTTTTTCCTTTTTTTTCGACACGAAACGATATATTTTATTTAATTAGTTAGATAACTAGTTTTTTATTTTTTTATTTTTTTTATTGTATAAGTTGATAGTTGGGCTAAAACATCATCCACACGATAAATAGTTAAGAGAGAAAATAGACTGTGACTGTTGAAATAAAAAATCTTTACAATTAGCGTTCCATGTTTGTTGTAAATGTAAATATGAGGAGTACCACAGTTTCCCATGAACACGAAGTCATGAGGAATAAAAAGTATTTCTCAACGCTTCTTAGCGGAATTCGTAGTCCATAAAAGGAATAAGCGGTTATAAAAGAAAATTATTCGTCAAAGCGGTCAACACAATCTGAACTTCTTAGAGTGAATGTATCACCAAACGAAATAAATTTAATTTTAAGCTGAAACTATTTATGTTAAAACCATCGATATAAGAATGTTGCAAAAATCATGGTCAGTGAATTATAACCAACAATTTTTATCCTAAATTGGAAATTCGCAAGATATATCGAGCATTCTTTACCTAGAATTCTGGATCTCATCCTAACACTACCATCAAAACACCTAAGTGGAAAAATAATGCGAAGATCCGAACTCCAAATAGTATAAATGTTAAATTAAATGACTTAAACAACAAATTTAATTATTAGGACACACAAAAATAAAATTAAAGAAAACGCATCTATCTAGGTATGCAGAACCTAATTCACACTCCTTCGAGTAAAATTAGGGAATAATAAAAAAAATATTTACTTAAATTTCGATCCGATTGGGCGCCACTGTAACGGTATAACCTAGTGTCAACTAATGTGGGATTTCACGCAACAGTTTAGTGGGGTGTTTATTATACCGTTAACAGAAAAATTTCTCTGCAGTCCTACATCGGTGACGTGCAGCACGTTTGCCGGCTAGAACCAGAAGGTGGGCGTGGATGTTGTCACCGACTGCAAAGAACAAGGTTGTGCTGCGAGATTTGCATACCTAGATGAGCCTGGAACACAAAAACAACGCCAAACATGGAACGCTTTGAAAATACAGTTATGTCATTGAGCCGTATAACACTACCAAGTCACAGTCATGTTTCCTCTCGATGGTCCGTTTGGTAGACCACGTGTGCACTCCTCCCCCCCGATGGCAGTATCATGCACAACATTTTTGATATGCCCCTTAGTGTTGAATGATGGATTAGCCCCATACCACGCAGTTAGGTTTAATCACGCATTGTGATTTCCAAGCAAGCAGCAAAGTACAATGTTACGATAAAAATAATAATCAAAAAAAAACTCTCGAAATTCGTTAAACTGAATAATTATTGGTACATTTCTTAATAATATTGTAATATTGTACGAACACAAACAACACAAGGTTACATGAAGAAATATAGTATGCAAAACAAAAAAAAACTGTATATAACAAATTAACATTGGTAAATATAGGGTTATTTAATATATAAAGAAAAATATGACATATTTGTTTCAATATAGCTTATACCTAGAAGAATTATAGTACATATCTATTATGAAATATTTATACTAATTAATACATATACAAATAAATAGGCAGTCGTATATAATCTAATAAATATACAAAAAAAAAACACTTAGCTCTTAGTGGTTCCGTTATAAGGTGATGACCGTGGTTTACCGTTCGCGCGCCTCATGCAAATAGCCGAAATTATGAATCGAATTTGTAAAATAATCTCCCTTTAGCGGAAATCACCAAGGAGAGGAGTCTTCAGCGTGTAAATACTCGGATGCCCGCGGATACTCGTCTTGTTGGCACAGTTTAATTCATAGACGCCGTGGTGTTCACTGTATAACAAACAAAATTGCCGGCGTCTCGCAAGTTTTTGTATATTTATATATATGTATATACAACACGAAAAAAAAGGTATGTCGCGGAAAAACCCGTTTCGCGTGGCCCCGGACGTCTTGATGTTATGTTAGTATACTTTTCCCCCTTCACTCTTTATTTCACGTGGCTCTAATAAAAATAAAGGGAAAACGAATAATCTTTAACAAAGCTGCCCGAGAATTGCACGCCGACGTACAAACAATATTTATTTAATCCACAATAGGAAATTAGATTTACACTTTAAGCCCGAAATATATAAACATACCTGTTTTCCCGCGACTATACAAAACAAATGTTATGCACCGGTTATACACAGCTACAACTGATTTTGTAATTGATAATCTATATCAATTACCTTTTCTTTATAATTGTTATTAACAAACAACAATTCACAACACTTTTTTTTTTATTTATTTTTTTTTTTATTGATGCGATATGTATTGTGACTGGTTCCAAAATGAAAATGACCGATAAAGCAATGTTATTATAAAAATTCGATGAACACCAAAAAAAAATAATTCATTGTCATCCAACGAACATCACCCTCTATGGAACGATATATAAGTTAATTAATTATACCAATAATGATTCAGGTCAACCAGGCACACACAATAATTATATATTATACCAATTACGCTTCTATGATAGTATATGGTGTACTGTCTTCTATACGACATCTGCTAGCCTATACAAAATTACCATTCAGGCCGCTGGAACGTCACAACCGTTACAGAATAACAAATCACGGTAGTATTTAGAAACTGATGAAAAAAGTAGTACGAAATGACTACAAGGTAGTATCGCTCAGTAGTAATATTTGGAAAATAAACACAACAGAGCCTGAAGATTATAAAGCTCTAGCTAGCAAATTAAATTCTGATGGTCACAAGTGGTATACCTACGAGGATAAAAATGATCGACCAATTAAAGTAATGGCAAGAGGTCTCCATCCAACTTGTTCAAAAGATGAAATTATTGAGGACATGCAAAACAAAGGCCTGAAAACAATCGATGCAGTCAACATCATTAGAAAAGAGAGACGAGAAAACAGAGAGTGAAATGTTGAAATAATGAGAAGAGGTCTTCCACTATTCATGCTAACCTTCGGCAACCAAGAAAAAATCGAAAATATTTATAATATTAAGGGTATCCTCAACCTCAGAGTTAAAATAGAAACACCGAAAAAGGTCACTCGACTAATACCTCAATGTAAAAACTACCAAGATTATAATCATACACAAAAGTACTGGCATCGTGAAGCAAAATGTGTTAAATGTGCAGGAAAACACGCAGGAAACGACTGCACAGTTCCCCGAATTACAACATCGAAGTGTATCAACTATGCAATGGCCAGCATGCAGCCAACTACAGAGGATCACGCAAACCAGATACACCAAGAAATGTACAATCTATAAAATAAAAACACGGAACTTAAATCGTCAAATGCTAATTTTAACATACAAAGAGAGCGAGTAAATGAAAACGTTACTTATGCACAAATAGTTCGGCCATCAGAGCAGAAACAATCACAATTGGATCTCGTTTTACAGGACATACTGAGAAATCTAGAGAACCTCAACAAAAGGCTTATTTCGCAAGAAATGAGTCTGCAGAACACACTAGAAGAAATGAAATCACAAAATAGTTTCAATAAAACAGTAGAAGAAAACCTTGATCGATTGTATCAAAGTGTAAATTATATAAAATCGAATTAGAAACAAAAGAAATGAATAAAACATTACGAATTGTAACAGTAAATTTCCTGATATAAAATGCCATTATTATGAGTTAAATTATACTTGAATAATATAAATGTAATGTTATGATTAGTATTAACTAAATTAATTTTGTTCTCTTAAAACAAATTAAACCAAAATAAATTAAATCAAATCGAATCCGGAAATCACGAAATATTGTAGTACCCGTATCAAAGCAGGAAAGGAACACACGACCTTTTTATCTTCAACGGATAGAATCTTTGTGAATCTGTTGATTTAATGGGTTTATTTATAAAAAAATAGTTAAATAAAAAAATTATATAGTGTGAAGGATCAATTGTCCTTCTAATACAAATATGTTATTTATAAAAATAATAATGACCAAATGAAATCTGGTTTCAAAAATAGCTAATCTGAAATGTGTAAAGTAATATATCAATAATGAATGTTTGGCAAAGTATTAGAACTTAAATACGTAAACAAATTAAACCCGGATTAAATAAAACTTGTAAAGCAATCAGGAATCTCTAAGATGGCAGAATTAATAATAAGTAACTATAGCACAACTGTGAAATCCTTGATAACCAAATAACCTAATCGTATTAAATGAATCATAAAAAGAACAACCAGCGATAATTATTTATCCAATCTAGAACAAGCGAATCAAAACCTTCACCAATTCCAAGATATCTGTAATTTCAAAAATTAAAAATCCGCTGAAATATCAAATTTATTAGAAACCCGATAGCCATTGTGATTCTTAACTTGTCTGTTCTTCTGACTTTTAAATTAAAATTATATTTTTAATTAGAAAGTATTACGACTTCAAACATATTCTGTAATCAAAAATCTTTATTAGAACTAAATAAATTAGCTTAATCAGGAACTGTATTGAATAATAGTATTAATAATAAACACCTGATATAACTCGATAACTCTAAATTGCTCATCAAATTAAAATATAATAATTTAATACTCAAACGCTGAATAGTTGGATGAAGGAATATTAGTAAAATTAGTTAATCCCTGTAATTACATTGTGTAAAGAATCATTTTCATAAATAATCATAGTAAAATGTACCAAAAAAATATGAAATTTTTATCCAGAAGTACTCGAAACCGGCCCCTTCTAGAACAAAAAACCGAACACACAAAGTTATTTCCGAAACAATCCCAATAGACGGTTCGAACCCTCTTTGCGAGAAACCTCTTCCATTCACCAAGCGAACTCCCGCCAACATCACTAATCAACAACACCCATGCTTCACAAAGCCTGATGAATCCATGACAGATTATAAAAGTATCGTGGCAATCCTATAGCTCAAAACACCCAGCGTACGACCGATCATCCTAAAATTTCAAAAATGACTCCACTCCCACGAAACTGATGACAAACTACAACTAAAACATCAATAATATTCAGCAAAGAGACCAACCTGGACACACAAATCTAAACCTCAGACAAAGTTTCCATGCAAAACTGAAAATTTGCCTTCTTATATCAATAATTGATAACCACATCAACTCCCAAACAAAACAATTAGAATAGCCAAAACTAGCTTACAAATACAGGTAAGGACATAGCGTATTATATGAATGAATACAACCCTCCGTAAGTTGAGAAACACAATTTTCAATGAACAACCAAATTAAAATCATACTGGCTCATGTATAGAAATTCTGAACTCACAATACACAACAAATTTCTTCCGTACTGATTTAAGATAGATAAATTACTAGATGGTATATGAATCAGTTGTAATATTGAATAAATAAAACAAAATATTAAAAAAAACATATATTGGAGAAATAATGATAGCAATTGATATAATCATTCACAAAATGTGTCAGGGTTATTTTTTTCGATTTATTCATCATACTGTTTATGTAAAAGCTAACACATGCATTTGCTCTATAGCATCAAAGCACACAATTTGCAGGAATCCATAAACTTAGGGATTATTTCTGCCGCAGAGCTTTAGATATTATTTGAAAAATTTCAATAGAAATTCAATTTTATTGAGCTTCACCAATATACGTAATATCGTATCTTTACGTAAGAAAACTTGTCTTGTATGATCTGCTTGTTTCCTCTGTTTTAATTATTATCTGATCCATGTAATTCAATTTAGGATATAAACAGTTTCGTAATATGATATGACAAGATAATGATTGTACAGCAACAACACCTATAGTTGCAATTTGTTGAAAATTTATTTTAACATTTTTATTTTGTACAACAACATTTGATTTCGACCAAAAATCACTGGGATAACTCAATCAATCCATCTGAGTAGTGCAGGGGCCGAATTTTTGTTAAAAACAGTATTTTGCCAAAAATCGTTACTTTCGATTTAATTTTGAAAACCGAATTTCTATTTAATTTTGGAGGGATTTCGGCCCAAAGATCACTGCGATCTCAAAATGTATGGAGAAAGATTAAGTGGAAGTTTACCACGATCCGTATCAATCTATCCGTACAGACATTAAGTCTGCACGGCACTACATACAGCCATACAGAGATTTTTTAAAAACTACTCCTTTGACTTTTATTTTATTTCGTAATAGCAATTAAAAAAGGTGTGTATGGTGACCAACCCACGACTTAAGCGAGAAATTAAACGAATGCGGATTTTCATGAAAACTGTCTCGATTAACCAAAAATAGCATTCCCGATTAAATTCCAGCAAACTGTACAATCTTTCATTTTTAACATAATTGCAAAAATGCAAGAGGTTCTACTGAATCTGCGCCTTCCGTTCCGGTATCCGATGTCCACCAAATTTCACTAAGATCTCCCAATTTATGTAAAAGTTTATATATGAAATTCATTTTGTATAAATAAAAGCTTTTATCAAAAACTATATCAACTTAAAACAAATTTTGTACCTAATTTATTTAGAATATGCATAAGTTTTTTCTCTGATATCTATACAATATTTACAAAACATAAACTTAAACTCCAGTACGCAGATTTCCTCGTTTTTCCGCTTAAATTTTGGAAAATTGATGGAGTCCGATATTATTGCAAATTAGGTTTAGAATTGTTAGTTCATACATCGTTTCGCTCATAAATGGAATCTGCAATTTCCGATGGCTGATTTCGACAAAAAATCACTGGCACTTCCAAATTAATGGAAAAACCTTAAGTACAAGATTTCATCCCGGTTAGTCAATCCATCAACGCTGTAGAGAGGACACAGACATTTAGTCTGCACGGCACCACAGACACACACAGAAATTAGTTTGCCAAAAACTCAAACACAAACACGGTCAACACAAACTAACAAAAGTAAATTTTAAACTTTTAAATTCGCCTTTTGATTATGTTATTGTATTTGGCTAACCGGTATTGGTGAATTTACATGGAGAAAGTCGTATGTACTTTCGCACAATCATGGAAAGCATTGAGAAACAGTTCATTAATTCAGTAAATCTAGACTAACTAGTATATTTTTTTGATTTCCAAAGTATTATAAAGGTGCACTCAAGTATGATGATCATTTTATTCCCGATTTTGAATGGTATTCTCAGTCAATTAAATTACTTGAAATTTAAAAAACCGACCAGTAGATCGTGATCGACCTTATGAACACCTGTGGTGCAAATGATGCGGTAAGGACCTCTAAGGCATCAGCAGAAAATAAAATTTGGTCCTGCGCAACAAAAAAAAAATGTTGAAATTATATTCAAACGTTCTCGGATATTTTTGATACAAATTTCATTTAATAAAGAAACACGATTATTTTATGTGTTATTTATCATAATTGTTCGTTGACCGATAAGATAATTGAAATTAGATTAAATAAACCGTTCATTGCTTTGTCCATTACTTTGCTTTTTATGTGTTGATGTTGAAAAGGTGTTATTGATTTACTAAGTATATGTTCTTAAATTGATTACAATTAATTCTGTGTTGAAAAATAGATAGCACATAACCACTGACAATAAATCAATTAAATATTTACTAAAACGTAAACAAACACGATTTTATATTGATTGTCTTTAATTCATATTTTTGTTTGTTTACTTATCTTACGAATTAAGAATTCCTCACTTAAACCATTTTTTATACGCATTTTATTTTACCATATAGACAATAACATGTTTTTACTTGTAGGATATTTTTATAATATGTCGCGCACGTGAGCATATTCACGATGGTGTAACATGTATAGTCACGTCAATAAGAATACATATTGTAAGTTGTATTGTAACATTAGATTAGTTATTCGGTCTCATTTCTTTAGTAACGAAATGGCTGACATCTATTACAATATAATTTAATGCGTGGTGGTTAGCTAATTTTAATTTATTCCTAGTGTTAGTCCATAATATCATGCTATCACATTTATGATATCGAGGCGCAACCAAATAACCAGATAACAATATTGACCTAATTTAATTTACTATAATCAAATTGCCGCTAATATGTTGTATTTTTTGCGTAACTTAGTGTGCAAGCTAATTTTTATCTGTCAAGTGTGCGTTAATATAATTATGTTCGCGTCAGTTGATTACGACCTTAATTTGGACATTCACCATACTCGATCGAGTATGAAAAGTACTTTATCCCAAAAATATTAGGGAATTCTTTAATATCAGTATGATTAGTGTGATGAAAAATCTCATACCATCTCACACTCTTCTTTAGTGACAAAAGTAAATTCAGGCATATTAAAACATCTTGTTTAAACGTTTTAAGTTTATTTTTAAATATTAAATCTGATGATAAGATAATGCAGAACTTACCGAAAATTAGTTGAACTTGTAGAAATCAGTTCACCAGCAGTGGCCATTTCTATAGAATTTTTTTCCAAGTTTCGCAAACACTTTGAAACAGCATTTAAAAAAATGTTAAGAGCATAGTTTCAAATTTAAAATGTTGGTAAGCGTTAGTTTTCACGGTTAGAAATCAAATGAGTCTTGATAGACATCATTTAAGAACGGAAATGTTATAAGGGCGGGCACGAGGCCAAGGAAAGCAACTGACCAAATTTAAAATGATTGACCTTACCTCTTTATCTCACTCTTAAAGCTTTTAACTTCTCATTATGAAAATATCAAAACCAATTGATCGCAAGCAAAAATTTGAACGAAAATAAAAGAAAAAAAGCGAAAAGAAACGACAGAAAAATCAGAAAAGATGTTTAGTGAAACTGGAAGAAAATATTCTTGAAATAAAAACAGAAAATGTTTGCATAATTTGAAAACAATTCAACCAAATATTCGTTTTTCTAATTTTTAAAAATTAATTTTGATTACGGGAAAATCCGTACTATCAAGAACTTAATCGAAATTAACTATTTTAATCAATGAATTTTAATTTAGTAAAAACACTGGTATACCATATAAAAAAACTACTTCTAACTAAGTCTAACCAACACCAAGAAAAATGTATAGACAAAATTTTATAAAAGAACTGATTATCCTACTCCGAAAAATTGAACAGCATATTCAAGTTTCGTGATCCCCTGCAGACGTTATGTACTCGCATTAGTATAATTACTGATGATCATCAATAACAACAATTCAATTAATTTGTCAGGGGTATGAACAAGAATTGTTCTTGTAACCGATCACAGAATGTGGTTGTTACAAGCTGAAACAAGTTAAAAAGCTGCTCTCATTTTTTGCATATGGATCAGGTATGAAATTGACAACATCTCGGTTATTACAAATGTTCTCCTTCGAAAAAACCTCTCAATTTAGACTCTTAGAAATCAAATAATATACTAATAAGAGATAACGTTATTACGCTCGTCGTTTTATTTTTCTCAAAATGGTATTACTTTTTTTATAAACGTGTGAAGTTTCAGTTTATTAGCTGTTCAATATGATATGAATACATACCTGCCTACTAGTTCCTTACTCGAGTTAAAATATTTTTAACTTTGTTGTTGTTTTAATACATTTGTGCCGCACTCACTCTCGCAGGTATGTATTCAGCTTCAAAGTTGACGTGTCACAGTAATTTTTTACAATGGAAAATATTGCAATATTGATTCATGAATATGGTGCAGTGGTAAAATTACGCTGTTCTAATTGAAGGTGAAGAGTCCTTGTACACTTTTAACAATCGTTCCTGAATTTGTTTTGGTGCTACACCTTCAATTAGAACAGTAGAATTTTATCACTGCGCGATATTTAATTGTGTCCATTGTAAAAAATAGCGTGCTACGTCAACTTTGAACAGCGGAACGAGTTCACAGATCTACATGAAGCTTCACACGTGTTCATAAAAAAGTAATACCATTTTTAGAAAAAGAAAACGGACAACCTAATAGCGCTATCTCTTATCGAACGACAAAACTTACTGAACAACCTACTATAATGCGCCTACCATGAATTCCATAAAACAAAACTTTTTTCAAACCACAGCTACTTAGAAGTAGAACTAACAATTTATTATTGAAACGATTCTTGTCGTTGATGATGTATTCAAGAATTTATTGACATTTCTAGATCTAAGAGAAAACAAAACTAAACAAAATTGCTTTTACGTTGTAAAATAAAATGAAGTAATTATGAAAAATGTTGACCTTGTGAATTTTGCAGAAATACTATTCGCTACATCGCCGAAATCAAAAAAGTAGTACGTACGTGTGGGCCAGTGTGTCTGCATGCGTGCGTATGTTGGGTTCGGTGCAGGCTAAACTATGTAGCTCCCTGCAGCCCAGATGGAGTGACTAATAAAATTAAAATTTAATAATTAAGTTCTTCTCATAAATGGGCAAATTCCAATGATTTTTCGCAGAAATCGATACACCGGAAGAGACAGTTCCCATAGAACCTTTTTCGTTTTTTTCGAATATTTTGGAAAGTATACCATTTACAAGAAAAACAAATTTGAACTAAACTATTCTAAATTAATTTTGAACAATATCTGCCCAGACGATGACCAACACCAAACACTTGTGTTTTAACAAAAATTCGACCACTATACAGCCTGAAGGATTGATTGATCGTAATGGAACTTCATACCTAAACTTTTCCAGAAATTGGGAGATCCCAATGTCAAATATTTGCTAATATTCAAATATTTAGAAAAATATAAAGAATTTAAAAAAAAAACGATTTTAAACAAAACAATTGTAAATTAAAATTCAAACAAAATTAGTTCACATCGTGTTTTAAATTTTACCGGAAATGACGAGTTTTGATTCAAAATCTTATTTTTGAACTCTATTTCACCAAAATTGGGAGATGCTTGCGAAATTTGGTGGAGAATTGGGTACCGGAAGTGGCAGCTTCAATGGGAACTTTTTAAATTTTTGTAGTAAAGCATAGTTTTGTTTGACATATAAAAAGGCAGCGGCTGTTGGATGATATCAATAAAAACCAGTTTTGATAGAAACAATTTTTCTATCACATTATCTTAAAACAATTCTTAGAATATCAAGATCGCAACATTATTTACTTCAAATAATCACAAATATCTAATTTTCCGGTATGTTGTTCTTTGGTTCTTATTTTATTCATAACACCCTCATCATTAGTATTATGGATTAAAGTTAATGATTAAGTGGAGCTTGTCGGGCATTTTATGCATTATTCGGGTGTTGTACAATTAACGCAAATTTCACGACGGCATTTTAGTATTTTGACACAAGTTTTCGATCGTTAGTTTATTTGTTATGGGCCAAATATTTTACAATATACGATATAATATACGATTTACGTTGCATAGTAAATATGTATACACGTCGTCAACAATGGCATACCACATTTTCGGTGATGCGGAGAAAATGTTTTGGTTATCAAAACTAAAAAATACTTTTGTATTACACGGCTGGGTCATTGTATATCTGTTTTGGATACAAATCTTCAAGAAAAAATCAACGAGCAAATGGGTTCCAATGAAGTACCAGAAGCAAACGACATAGAAGCAGCTGTCGCAGATATTCCACCGGATGGAGGTTATTATACGAGTTTGTATGAATTTGCAAGTCAAATTGTAAAAAAATAACATAATTGAAATGCATATTAAACCGTGGCGATACTGTCAAGTTATGCAGAGAGAAGTACAGTAAACGTTTAAGGAAATACCCAAGGAGAGATGGCGTTGGAGTAGGCATTTTCGAAAGAAAAATTAGAAAATGTATAATGGAAGAGCGAAAAAAAAGAGAAGAAAAAGGAAGAGCGAAGTGAGGTTGCTGGTTTCGGGAATCGCGTTTGAGCTGAGGAGGAAAAACGTCACGACGTAGGCATACGACACAAAAAAAAGGTTGTAAGGGATCGAGATAGTAAACGAGATTATTCGATCCCGGGTAAAATTTCGTGTATTAATAAAAAAAAAATAAATGAAATAAAGGTAAATAAAAAAGACGAATATATATCTAAAACTAAAAAAGAAATTGCGGTTACAGTGGAGAGAGGAGAAAAGAGCCCCAGGGAAGCATCACGAAGCCAGGAACATCCCCGAAAAGCAGCGACAGAAGGGGGCGGTAAGTACATCCAACCAGGTGAGTCAAGTTTGGGATCGCCCTAGTTATTTTACGTTCATTCCCATCCCACACTGCTATCCGACACGCGGTCACAGCGCTTTTTTTTGATCGGTACTCCGAAAAGTTAGAGGAAGACCCATCTTGGTCGCTTTGCTCTCGAAACACATTACCCGGCGAGACGTGCCAGGTAGACTGGCGCCCGAGCGAAGAAGAAATCGTGGTCTACCTGCGCGACCATCGCGCTCGGCACGTTACAATGTAAATGAGGAATTAAACTAATTTATACAATAGTTACCTTAACCCAACATACACATGACATTTTGTACGCATCACTCAGTTCAGCAGGCATAGACGAATTTTACATTTATTATCCAAAAATGAAATTCATTTCATGAGCGATTTATTGTCGTTCTCTACGATTTTTTGACATTACAAGGATATTACAATCAGTCTAGAATTATCCTTAGTATACAGATTCCGCTCTATACGAACCAATATTTTTGTCTTAAGCAATCACTACAATCAATAAGCAACTATACCTAGCATCACCTCACAATAACCAGAAACAAAAAATTGTACGTAGCCACCAGGAGGTGGAACTTACATCTAAATGTCACCAACTTGCGAAGTCCATCAAAAGTAAAGCGTTAACCAAATTGATAATTGTGATGGTATGTTAACATCAGGCATCACCTACAGCTGAACGAAATACATCCAGCAAGAAGACCAAATCATCATTATAACGTATAACGACCCAGTTGTTGTCAATATTAGAAATGACTAATTCGACCATACTGTAATATTTCTATTGGTTTTTATTCATAATAATTAATAAAACGGCACGGAAATTATAACACACTCAGATTTTATTTATTCATTCTTTACTAGTTACATTTTTATTACTTTACACCTGCTCTGCTTTATTCACAAGAATCTTTTTTATTCATAATTTTGACCAACGTTCGATTTATATAAAGAAACCCGCGGAGAACTCAGCGTTCTTCAACATTGTCCCTCGTACGTTTACCTTCTTTTTTTATCAATTTTGTTAATTGAAATATTAAGCAGTTTAAGCTAATTTAACTTATTGGCAATTGTTATGATTTTGTTAATGTATTATATATGGCTCCCTGAATTAAAAAAGGCTAAAATTAAAAAGGTGGACTTAAGAAATGTGTTTTTATATTAAAAAATAAGACCTCTTTTAAGTCATACTTTTAACAAATTTTCTGACTTAACAAAGATGTTTTAAAAAACTAATGTAATTTCAAAAGGACACAAGAAAGGCATATTTTATGTCATTTTACAAATATATTTTTTAATTCATTTTCAAAATGATTTAAAAAAGGCATATTTTATTCACATTATAAAAATAAAATTTACATTTATTTTTAATACACATAGAAATGCATGCGCGTTCACGTTTTTAAGAAAATGGTTTCTTGTTTTTCTTGTTACAGTTTTTTGTTGTATTGTAGAGAAAGGCAAAAACGAAGAAATGCATTTTCATAAATTTCAATTGTGAATTATTATTTGTGTATTAATTATGAATTAAAATATGCATTTTTTAATTCATTTTCAAATTTGCAATTGTTTTTTGCACATTTTCATTAATAAATGCATTAAATGAAAATCATGAATGGCTTTAATTTGTATATTACAGTAAAAGCCCGATTATCCCCAATTCAATTAACCGGAACACTCAGTAAACCGGAATTTTAACTTTAGGATTTTGTTTGCTTGCTTCTCTTTCATATGCATTTATTAATTCATTTTGAAATTTGCAATTGTTTTTGCACAGTTTCATTAATGAAAGCATTAGTTGAAAATTTGGAATGGCTTTATTTTTCAAATTACAGTAAAAGTTCGATTATCCGGCATTCAATTAACCGGAACACTCAGTAAACCGGAATTTATATTTAGGATTTTGTTTGCTTGTTTCTGTTTCATATGCATTTATTAATTCATTTTGAAATTTGCAATTGTTTTTTGCACAGTTTCATTAATGAAAGCATTAGTTGAAAATTTGGAATGACTTTAAGTTTCAAATTACAGTAAAAGCCCGATTATCCGGCATCCAACTAACCGGAACACTGAGTTAATCGGAATTTTAATTTTTAGGAATATTTTTTGTTTTTCTCTCTTTATTTTCATGCATTTTTTTATTTCATATTGAAATTTACAATTCTTTGTTGAATTTTTGAGTTTTTTCACATTTCCATTAATGAATGCATTAGTTGAAAATTTTGAATGGCTGTAATTTTCATATTACAGTAAAAGCCCGATTATCCAAGTTAACCGGAATTTAATTTTTTGGGATTTTTTTTTTGTTTGTCCTCTCTTTGAAAAGAGAAATTATTTGTTTTATTATTCGGGGATTCATAGAAAATATACTTTCCTTTATTTTTTTCTATTTTATGCATTATTCTATTTGAATTGAATGTGTAAAGTTGTACCCAACTAGGGTTAGGCAAATATTGTATTATTCAATTTAGGGTACTCGTATGGGTGTATTCGTATACATAATATGTATGTATTTATTATTTGCAATAAATAAAATAAAATGAAATATAAAAAAATGTTTTCTGGTACATAATTTGAGCGAAATAGACGAGAATCCTAAAAAATAATTTTCGCGAAATTCTTGTAAAATCTCTAGTTTTAATGAAACATTCAGTTATCCGGAAATTTCGATTATCCGGAATATTCTCAATTTCCAAGCATTCTGGATAACAGGGCTTTTACTAACAGGGCTTTAACCCTGTTATCAGAAATGCTTGGGGATGAGAGCATTCCGGATAATCGAAAATTCCGGATAATTAAATGTTTCATCAAAACTAGAAATTTTACAAGAATTTCTTTATTTTTTAAGAGTTTATTTATTTTGAAATTATGTACCAAAAACTAATTTTTTATACATCAGTTCATTGAATTTATTGCAAATAATAAATACATACATATTATGTATACATACATACATATATACATATTATGTACATCCATACGAGTACCCAAAATTTAATAATACATATATTCAATATTTCAATAACCTCTAGCTATATAATACAACTTTACACATTCAATTCAAATAGAATAATGCATAAAACAGAAGGAAAGCAAAAAAAGTATATTTCCTATGAATTCCCGAATAATAAAAAAACAATATCCCTCGTGAAAAAGAAAAAGTAAACAAATCATAAAAATTAAAATTAAGGTTAACTGAGCAAAAATTAAAGTCCTCCCAAATTTTCAACTAATTTAATGAAAATGTTCAACTAATGCTTTCATTAATGAAAAAAGTAAACAATATCATATAAATTAAAATTCCGGTCAACTTAGTGTTCCGGTTAATTGAATGCCGGATAATTGGGCTTCTCCTTTAAAATGAAAATTAAAGCCATTCAAAACTGTCAACTAATGCTTTCATTAATAAAATGATCAAAAAAATTCAAAATGAATTAATAAATGCATATGAAAGAGAAGGGAAAGAGCAAAAAAAACGAAATCATAAAAATTAAACTTCCGGTTAAGGGGCTGTTCCGGTTAATTGGATACCGGATAATCGGGCTTTTACTGTAATATGAAAATTAAAGCCATTTAAATGTTTCATCTAATGCATTTATTAATGAAAATGAGCAAAAAACAATTGCAAATTTCAAAATGAATTAAAAAATGCATATGAAAGAGAAAAGAAAGAGAAAAAAGAAGAAAATAAAATCATAAAAATTAAAATTCCGGTTAACTGAGTGTTCCGGTTAATTGGATGCCGGATAATCGGGCGTTTACTGTTATCATTTTTACGTTTTATTTCGATTTTAAATACACATTTTATTTAATTTTCAAAATGACTTAAAAATACACAATTTATGTCATTTATAAACACATTTCTTAAATCATTTTCAAAACCACTTATGATACGTATTAATAATGCCAGCTTTTTTTATTTCATTTTCATTATAGATTTTAAGTCAATTTTAAAATGAAATAAAAACGCTGGTTTTAAGTCCAAAAAAAACGACATTTTTAAGTCAGCCTTTTTTAATTCAGGGAGCCTATTGTATATGCCATACGGTGCCCTAATTCTCTAAAAACTAAGATTAATTGTACTGTGTAAAAGAGATAACCTTTACACACGAAAAAAATATCGTAGAGGTCTAGATTTATATTGGATATCATGATGCTTTAGTAAATTCGCATTCACTAAATTTTTTTCGAGATAAACTGTAAAGTGGCAAGATAAATTTATGCAAAAATGTATCACGAACAATTTATCGTTGAATAACTTTACTTGAATGTGTAAAAGGCTTTCGTTTGGATAATTGCAGTTTTTGATATTTTAGTTTATAGTTTTATTTTAGAATTAAATAAGCTCTAACAATTTAACTAACTGTGATACCTTACATAAAAAGTTATAAAATTAATTCAATTTAGAATGTAAATTTGAGAACTTAAATGGATTGTTATTATTGGAATGAAAATATTCTTTCAGTAAAGTTAAACATTCGAATAACCTAGAACAAGATCGTCAGTAGATTACTGCAAAAACCAATTTATAGTTGCTCAATCCTTTAATATAAATGTCAAGTTTTCAAGTGTCTGATTTGACAACTTTCTAATGGATCAGTTCTCCACATGACAGGCAAAGTTTTCAACTTGGTGTGCACTCGTAATATTTTACATGATCGTTACACTTGCATAATTAAGAAAACCCACGCATACAATAAATATGACAGCCTATAAAAAATCAAAATGAGTTAACAAATTTCAGTTTGTTGTTATTTAATATTTCATTTAGAGGGCACTATTAGCTCTCAACAATCTTTACGATCTCACAATGCTTTAATCCTAGACTATTTATTAATCTTGTGTTTGAGAAATTGATAATTAGGAGAAATTTAGAACAATAATGAACGAGTAGAAAATTTAATTATGTTATGCATTAAAACTAACTTGTAACTTGCATTAATGTCAAACAAACAATTCGTTGCTTAAAGCGCATAATTTTTTGTGGTTTACTCGAAATTTTAAAATCCTAGTACGGCAATCCCGGGATTACAGAAAATATTCCGGTTTCCAAGAACCGACTATTATACTTAGATAGGGCGTTTCGTCTTCAACAATGAAATACACTGAAATTAAGATCTGCCTTACACAGATTTGATTGGATTTCAAAAACATATCGTAAATAACAATTACAGAATAATGTGATTTTGTATTTTTGTAGAATAAAGAATAATCTTTAAACGATTTAGAATACACAATATTAATCAAAATTTAACGGATGAATTGTAAATAAAATTTACATTGTTAACGTCTTTACCATACGAGATATTTCTTTACCTATTTCACTGTTGTAATGTTCTTTTCAAACATTTGATTTGCTTTTTATCTTTATCTAACCGTATGTTGAATTTTATTTCAAATAACTTCCGACTCCGACTATTTTTCAATGTGATTTTTGGGGCTATGATTCTAGATAGCTTTGATGTATTTGGAAGAATTTTCGTTTCTAGAGATTAAAAAATAATTAATTAATTAAAATTATGTTTTGACGTTTAATGTTATCTTGTTCACTTGCTGTCTAAAACTATTATCTTGGGTAAAAAGAATGTTTAAAGAATACGATTTAAAAATGGTAAGATAATTTATTGTCTAAAATTTTCACCTGTAAAATTAGACATATCACAACCCATAACAACTTGGACTGATGTTTGTGAGTAGATGCTATTTAGCATAACTTATATCCATAAAAACCCTCAAAGTCTAAATATGAATCTACGTAAATCATAAGAATGTGTTAAGTTCTGACATTTATTTATTGTAAAAAAGCAAGGTAAATTATCGCGTTTACACGTTTACAAATTATCTTACTGCTTAGAGAATTAGGGCACAGGGTGGTATGCATGTAGCACACCCCTCGCCTTTAAGGACAAAAAAATATATACAGTATGTGCAACAAGAGCGTGTACGGCAAAAACCTAAGTCAAAATAAAACTATGATTGTTTTTGTTTGTATTATGAAAGTTTGTTATAATTTCTAGGGCGCTATCAACTAAAACATAGTAAAGTGACCATTACTGTTAATAATTGCCTGGCTCCTTTTGTCCATACTATCAACCAAATTTTCTGCATACTGTGGTGTTACATTTTTCCATATCTTTCGAACCACTCGCGCTAGAGCGTTCAAATTTTTTATGTGGTACATTTTCAGCTTAATCTTCATGAGTGCCTATTAATTTTGATCGGATTGGAATTAGGTGCCTGAGACGGCGAATCCAATGTTGTGATGCCCTTTTAGAGTTTAAATTTCGAACAGAGTAGGCTATGGTGTTTTGGATCGTTGTCTTCTTATAAGATCCAATTAGAGTTCCCCGCTCTAAACCATTTCAGGATAGATGGTAACAAACCTCGTGAATACATTTTATTCATGAAAAGTGCGTTTAGGTTCCGTGTGGAAACGATTAATTTACCAAAATCTTGCTTAGTAAAGCATCCCCATGCATGGAGCTAGGGCGGGTGCTCCACAATTCTGACAATTCTTTTTTTCCGCTTAGTTTGCCAAACACACCTTTTTACATTAAAAACCCAAAAGGATGACTCATCGGTAAACACAATATTCGTAAAATCATTGTTTTATGTTCATTCGCCGACTAATAGTTGCTTTTCTATGTATTTTTGTGTTGCCAGAGGTTTGACCAAAGTATTTCCATATGGGTAGCCATGTTCTTTCGTATGGTTGTTTTTGGTAAAATAAAAGTATTCTTTTTCACCAATTTTGCCACAGCTGCATCCAGCGTAAGCGAAGAATTTTCATCAAATAACTGTATGATGCCCTTATCCTCCTTTCGTGGAGGATAAGGGCATCATACAGTTATTATATATTAATAGTGGTTTGGATTATGGCTCTATCTGGCAAATCCTCAACATTTTTCTACATTGAATAATGTGTAATCCTCTTCTGTACAAATGTTTTCGACTTTTTTATATAATTTGCCGCACTTGCAACCAACATTTTTGGTCCATTCGAATGTGCACGTAAAAACACCGCTTCAAATCGTTTTTTATAAGTCGCATTCATTCCTTTCATATACGTTATCCGCTAAACAGTTGCATAGTTAAACTAATGTTTGCTTTAGAGCGCCCAAGAGGAATCAATGGAAAACCGATGTAAATCCCGCCCATATTTGTTCCTATAGTTTTAAGCATAGTTATGCCGTACACGCTTATGTTCAACATACTGTATATATTATGTATATAAGTTAAGCACATCATACAGCCATGTCAGTTAGTTACACCACATGCATTTCATGGGAAATCGTATCAACGTGGAATGTGCATCATTCAACACTTTTCAACATCTCAATAATTACTTATTATATAAAATATTCTAGATCATCAAAAATGTAAATGCGCTTATACAAAGTACACTAGCATATTTCTTATAACATAAATTTTCATATCAGCAACATTTTCATTATATAAATAAAATCTTAAATGTAAACTGGTTAGATATAAGTTGGTAATAAAATAAACCGGACATAGTCTCAAAAAATAATTTTTTTAAGTAAACTTTTCCAAGTTCACCTTAACTGGCGCCGAAACAAAATTAAACGCTATCCAACGTCACAATAATAAAAGTTATTAAACAGTGATATAAAAGTGCTATCTCTATAGTGTATTTACGAGTATATAGTAATTATTATCCCCAGTCGACCATAATAATTACATAAAAACCTTTTTATCATAATAAAAAAGTGACAAAAACTACTACTATCTCTATAGTATAGTTTAATAATAAAAGAGTGTAACAAGAAATTATTATCCCCAGTCGATCATAGTAATTTCTCAAAAAATCCTTTGCATCACTATAAAAACATTTTTCAATAATAACACTGTGCTTGAATTTTTGCGTGACAAGCTGGACACCTGGGGGGTAAACCTAATTCGAGTATGCTAAATGGTATGCTATGGTGCTAGTCCCATTTCAAAGTTAATCCCCATTTTTGAGATATCGCTTTCGACATATTTTGCCTCTGAGTCAAAAATTTATCAAAATATACACTCATATTCACGTTGATAGCTCCTGAACCATTAAGATTTTCGTTATGCTTTCTTTAGCAAAGTTGTTGCGCAGGCCAAGACAAACAACTTTGCCGAACATATCAAGGCCGAAAAACGACATCTACAATCACATTTTTGTGTTATTTTATTTTTTGTTTTTCATTTCGACGAAAAACATGTTTTTTATCATTTTTTGTCCATTTATTGAATTTAAATCGATCAAATAAACATCTCATCGGCAAATATAGATACAATAGAAGCTATTTAAAAGAAAAATAAATTGATTGAGTTGATTTTATTGTGATTTTTCTCAATTTTTTCCTAAAAAATTAACATTTTTCTTAACTTTTAATATTAATATTCTGATTTGTTCGTGTCGTCTTCGGGTTCTTCTTCCTTTTGCAAATTCCAACAAATGTCACCCAAGAATGCATCTAGCATTTTTCCGCTTTACCAATGTTCGAGCCTTGGTGAAAACGCTCGCCGTGCTCATCGGATTGGGCTGGTGATTATTCGGCGAACTTTTCCACATGACAATGCCAAAAATGTATTTTCAGTGACATTCTAACGTTTATATTATGAAAAGCAGTCAGCATATTTTTAATATATCTGCGCCAATCATCGGCTAGGTTAATTTCGAAAACATTCTTAATAACTTCTTTTACACATATCCATGTCACAAGCTCTCGTTCACTAAGAGCATTTTCAAATGCATCATCTTTCATCAGACGACGAATATCTGGTCCATTAAGTATTCCTGTAATAAAAAACTAGATGCGATATGAAATTTCATTTGATCAAAACTTACATTCGAATAGATGTAAACACCAACCTTCTTTTATTTTCATTCCAATTAACCGTGAAAAAATGCGACGCAATTCGACGAACGCATTTCCATCTGGATTCAGCGCTTTTATAAAATGTTTAACTACTCCAAGCTTGATATGAAGTGGTGGTAGCAATATTTTTTTAATTGGCACAAGTGGAGCCTCAACGATGCTGTCGTATCGCAATCTAATGTTCTCACGTAAAGCCCAGTTCCGTTCGTTGTATTGGTCGCTTTTAAAACGAGTATTCCATAAGCACATAAACACATGCTTTTAGTGTAACCCAATTGCATGCCACTTAAAAGAGCTATCACTTTTAAATCTGCACAAACTTTCCATTGATGGTCATTGTATTTAATCAAATGGATGATTTTTTTCATTGATGTATAGGTTTCATTTGTGTTTGTGCTGAGTGAAATTGGAATGGAATTCTTTGAGTTGGTAACGTGAAGAAGAACTGCCTTCAAGCTGCTTTTGCTTCGGGATTATATGCATTGTGCATTGTGGGTACCAAACCTCGGATATCAGTGCAAAAAGCGAGTGAATTATTCTCAATTGATTTGAAAAAATTCGTAAAATGACGATGACGATTTATTGCTCCATATATCCGAACATTTAAAGCCAAAATGTTCATTTATTTTAAATCCTTTGACAAAAGAATAGCTTACCGCTGCGATAGTTTCAGGCGTCGTACCATAATATCCAAACGACTTTGCGAGATTTCAATGTAATTGCATGGCGCAGTGACATTTGATGGTTGATATATTGATGCAGATATTTCTCCGGTTTCACCTGATTCAAATGTTGTTGGTAAATAATCCTCAGTTGGGTTTGATCTTTCCGGAACAGGTATTTCATCTGAATGCGGCAGCGGTAGTTGAGCATTTGTCGTTGCAGTGTATGTCAAAGAACCAATTTTGTTTCTGTTTGTACCGAGAATATAATTTATGCACACATAACATTGAACTGCATCATGTCCTTGTGGATCGATCCATATCATCGGGACACCAAATGGCCAGTGTTTGCCTTCTATGCAGATGGAAAATGCCTGTTGTACAAACAAAAGACGGCGTCCAATTTAAACAACTAATAACTATTTGTGAAAAGTATAGTCGATATAAATCAGCGGTTTCATCACTTATTTTGCGGCGATTACTCATAATTGTAAATTTTCCACACACATACACTGAGAGAACAGTTTTAGTTGTGACAACCGATTTTTGCGCCTCTTGAATTTTACTGTTGCAGTAACTATATTAACTCATTTGGACTAATATCAATTTCTATTTGTTAGGCCTAATTTGAAGTTATTATAAACACATTTTTGGTTGTATCCATATAATTACTAACTCTATAAGACAAATGGCGATAAAAAATCGTGACAACATAGGTAAAAATTGTTAGATGGCATTATAAGCAATTTTCAAATTTTTTTTACGTTTATTGAACGAACTTTTTTTTTCACCGAAGGTTTAACGAAACAAAATGGCCAAAATATTTCAATTAAAAGTTTTTGCGGCACAATTAAAACACTTATACGGCATTATTATTATTAAATTATTTAAATTTATTAAACAAGAACACAAAATTTAAAAAAACACACAACTCGTAAATATTTAAATAAACACAAAAAGACGCTGTCGCTAATCGCTATGACACAAACAAAAAATGAGCTGACATTTAGAAAACAACAACAAAAAGAAATGGCTGAAAATTTTTCGTCAAAAACGATTAGTATGCCATCTTTAGAAATTTGCCTTAATCTCCATTTTTCATATTTTAACGAAAAGATGTTGTCATGCAGTTTTTATATGGAAAAGTGGTTGCTTTGCCATTATAGAATTAGTAATTATATGGTTGTATCAAATATTATTGTGTTGCCATAGCCGCTTATTCTTAATTACAACTGAATAATTACAAAAGAGAAAACAACAAATGGTTGATGTTACAAAATTTCATTCACAGTGTATTCAAATTTTATTTGATGCTAATAAAATTTGGTTGTAATAACCGAATTGTTCCTTAATGATAAACGATTTTCTATTTAAGCAACAAAAAACTCGTTCATTGTAATATTGGTTATTTTTATTATAAGTAAATATTCCGTTGCCGCAGCTGATATTTTAGGTGCAATTATCGAATCGTTTTTTGAGTCTACTAATTTTTGTTTCAGTTAATGCGAATTTATTTGTAATATCGGTCTATTTCACTTGCGTTAATTGCATTTCACTCGAAAATTTGTTTGCCGCAACCGTACAATATGTTGCCTTAAAGCTGATGAGCAGATGTTGACAAAAATACAAATGAGCTTCTTATGAAGGAAATCCGAAAATAAAGCTTTCTATAATTTGTGAGTTCGACAATATTGTACTGAGGTACAAAAGGTAGTTATTATACTCAATTAAAGAATAAAACACATGCACATTTTTTAAAACAATTTATTTTGATTTAAACAATATTAAACTTTTAAAGCTATTAGTGTTACCACCATTGTTAGTCTTATTTAGTTTTTTAATAACTAATTTAATAATCCCATATGACAAATTTTTGATTGTTAGAACATTTAGTTATATAAGATATATGGTCACATTTTAAAGATTTTATATTTCTTAACTTGGTATTGTTATGCTGTTTGATCAAATAAGCGAAATAATAAATATTAAAACATAAAGTTTCAATAGATTGTAAACAAATGTAAAAATTTTCTTCGTGGTTCACAACTAGTTGTACAAGACCAAATATTGGTTCACCGTTTAAATCTGTATCCATGCAAACGACCACATCTTTCTTCAAAAACATATTATTATATTGAATCCAACTTATTTGTTTAGCGTCAGATTTAAGGTTATATTTAGATAGATCTATTGCATTAATTGTTTTCTTTGGTCCGTGATTAATTGAAGTTTCAAAATATTCTTTGTTATTTAACACTAAGTTTGCAATTTTAAATTGATTTTTAATATGTAGAGTTTTTAAAATATTTATCCTATTATTAGAAATATAAGAAGCCTTTTTGTAAATTTGATGTTTCGCTTCAAATCTCATTGAGCTTGTGGCAGAAATTGGGCCTATTTTTTCAATTATGGTTGCATAATGCAATAAAAAATGAAATTTTGGTTTTAAATTACTTTTAGACAATTCAATGTACAATGAATTGTGCTGAAAAATAACATCCCTTAAATAATGGAATGCGTTAGATTGGAACTTCTTTCTGTGGACCAAAAAGACAATTTCTCTTAAAAGTCTAAATAATCTCCACTCTTTTAAAGTTACCGGTATTAAATCACCAATTATTAAAGATAAGTGGGTAACAATTACCTTCATTTCGGAAGCAGATAATTTGAATTTTTTTTTTTTTGGAGACAGTCAACGTTAAACAGAGGTGGCTTTTGAGTCATTGGTCCAAAATTATATAACACAATCCGTTTGTTTAATTGCTCAATTGAAAAAAAGCGTTTTTCTAAAACAAAAATTTTAAGAATTAAAAGAAGGTCATAATGGCAAACCCCTTCTAGTAAATCGTGCATACAATCGACACTAAAATTCTCAACCACATGAAAATTGGTTAGAGTATTCCAAATGGAATTTTCTTTAACTCCTGTCAGTTGCATGTCGTTTAAAGTGATATCACAGTTATAATTGTTTACGTTTCGTAAACAAGATGGTTCTTCTCTACAGAGATATTGCATTACATTAATATTGCATTTACAAAATCTACAATAATAGAAAGAATTAAATGATTCTGCAAACCCCAATACTGAATTTATACCTAAATTGTCACCTACAACAAAACATGGGATTAGTTTAATTAAATATTGATTAACTTTAATTCCTTCGCTTTGTAGAAAGTTCATCTGCCTTATAAGGGGTGCAAATATTTGATTATTACCAAATCTCTTTCTGTCCTCAGTAAAAAATAGCATTGCTAAAAAAATAGACTATAGTTTAGAAGATATATGCTCTGGAAGAGTTAATATTTTGAGATATACTGCCCCAATTTTCTCAATACCACTGTGGGAACCTAATGGGTTTAGGCATTCAAAATCATCAAAATAAATTGAAATTGGAATTATTATCATATTATCCTGATTACTTGGATTAATTTCCCGAAGTTTAGATTTCCAAAATGTGCTTTGTATGATACTGCAAACCGTTGGTTCAAGGGTTTCAGTATTTCTAATGTACTCTTGGATTAACTTCAAAATAGATGTTTGTGTAAACAAAATAGTAAATAACTGCTTTAAATTAACAATAACTGAACAATAGTCGTAATGAGTATTGTCAATTGCATTAGAATTGGAATAATTCTGAATCCGCTCCAAACCCAGTTTAACATTATCAAACTCAACTAATATTTTCATTTTTCTTAATTGCTTAAGAATTAAAAATTCAGATTTTAAGTAATCAGGGCTTAGCAGAGAATTTAAAATTGAAGACAGTTCTTCTAAATTTCTGTTGTGTTCATCTGTATTGCCAATTAACTGTATAGCTGATTGTATATGGGTATCATAAAATGAAAAAATACTTTTAAATATATTTAAAGCAGTAGTTCTTGGTACTCGTTCGTCACTTATAGTTTTCAAAATAGCTTTCAACAAAGCGAACCGTATCTGAGAAGCATTGGATTCTGTGGAGTGTGATTTCAACACACAATTTTGTACCGTATCGCTAGTGTTCACTAGGTTACTTTCCGTTTGTAATGACCTATTATCTGCTAAACTTTTACTTTGGAGAATCGTTTTATCTTGTTTTTCTGTAGATTCTGTTGAATTTTCACCTTTCGTTACAAAATGATCTCTCGAAATGTGATTAACATGTTTATTCACATCAGAATAAACACGTTGACAATTTAAATGAGCGCATTGAAACCTATTCAATTCTGGGTGACCTACTTTGAAATGATCACCATAAGTTTTTAAAGAAAAAAAAATTCCGTCACAAAAATAACATTTCAAATCCATTTTTAATTTTAAAATCAAGTTATAATTTGAACTTACTATACGTTATTGGTAAGTTTATGGTGAACAGCTTTTAGCGACGAACTATTACTATCGTACTTAGTTTTAACGCCAAAAATATATTGCTGGACGTAATTCCAAACCGTTGTACTTTCCGGAGGATATGATATGTTTAACGCCAAATACAGTATCATGCAATGCCGCACCGCTTCTTGTGGATTGTTAAAATAATATTTTTTTTCAACCAATGTAATATAGGCCGATAAATTTTTTAAATCGCCGACGAAAACTATTCTGGGTTGATCTCCGCGGTTTGTTTTAATTAGCTCCCTCTCGTAATTATCGGCTTTTTCTAATGTCTATGAGAATAAAATTAAACAGATAATTAAGAATTAGTATTTATTATATCGCACTACTAACAAAAAGGATATTAAAATAATATTTACTCACATCGAATTGGATGATAAATTGCTCCTGAACTTCAATTTTCGAAGCTTTCTTCCCTCTTTTACCAGTTTCACTTTTTATAACTGTAGACGGGAACAGAAAGGGCAGTACTAGCCACGCTGCTGATTTTTTGATATCTAGGTAGCAAAAAATGGAAAAATATAAAAAATAACCTCTACTGCAAAATAATATTTAAACTTGACTTTCGTCACAAAAGCACTTGAGTTTAAAACACCTATCCATATTATTTATTTCACCAGATTTCACAAGACGATTTGCACTTTATTTTTTGTATTCTTTTGTCACTTTATATATTTAGATGAAAAAATTTTTATTTTTAATTTTATATTACAGTTTACTTATTGTGATTTTTTTTTTACTTTTTTAGAAATATCGATTCCGAGAATAATCTCTTCTTCGGTTTATTAGTTGCTACTGTTACATAATTTATTTTGAAGCTCTTTATATACTGTAGCTAGGCGCTGCTGTTTGGTACCTCCTTTGTTTTTAAGTTATGGAGGTCGTAAATTTTATTGGGGTTTTGTGTTGATTTTGTCGCGAAATAAATTGTGGGTGTTTTTGTTTTTGTATATTTTCAGGATGTGAATTTTGGCCGTAATTTGACTCATGAGAAATTCGTATACGTAAAGTATACAAATGTCTCATGAGTTATGAGTCAAATTGGTACACCTGTCTAACTTCAGCCTTTTTTTGATTATGTGCAAAATGGTTACATTTTTATTGAATTTAGTGTATGGTTTTCAGTGTTTATGTGTTGTAATAAACTGGATTTTATGTACTTGTGATGTGTTCTTTGTATCTTATCTGAGATGAGCGTCTTGTTTGGCCTAAGCATCCCGAATTCCAGTTGTATTTAGCCTTACCTGTGTACTTATGTTTCTCGAAACCGTAACGAACTCCGGCTCCTCGGAGTCTTCTGTGAGAAGCTTTTGCCAAAACTGACAAGACCCTGCCTTTTAAGGGAACATGCGAGAAGGCTGGGTCTACAGACGAATGGCTTTGTAGAGGTTGCATGGACGAAAAGGAAGAAGAGACTTTAGATAACTTCCTATGCTCGTGACCGGCACTATCATACAGAAGGCATAGGTATTTGGGCGTGTCCAGTGTGACCAGCTTTTCAGATCTCACTGAATAATAATAATAATAATTCCCAACGACCTATTACCCCTCCCAACCGCGCTCGGGGAGTCTCCATCTGTATTATTATTATTTTTTTGAGTATAATTCCAGTGATTATAAACATGGATATCGAACTGCTTAACCTGTGAAATTAAAGAAAAGTAGCAAGCGGGAAAATCTATATTAGTGTTAAAATCAAATCTGATTATTAAAAGGCAAACTAGGTGAACAGCTAAGCAAAAAGATACCCGTCGCGGACGGAAGGAGAACAGAGGTTGAGTCTGCTTAGTACAAGCAGATTAAAATTGAAAAATATAGCAGTCAACTAATAAAATTGCATAAAATTTGATAAATAAAACAAAATAAAATGTAACAAAACAAAATGTTATAAAAGTTATAAAATATTAAAGGCCAAACCAGTCAAGTTAAATAAAAAAGTTGTTTTAAAGTGCGTTTCGTCATATTAAAATCAATGAAGTGGGAGTATTGGTTAGCCTCGTGAAGCATCCTAGATACAGGTTCATTTTTGTCAGAGATAAACCCATTTACCGAGCTATTCTTCAGAGCATTCGCCAGAAGATTAGAGGGGCGGCAGACTCGGCACTCATTTCGTACAATATTTTCGGTGGAAATTGGAGAGACATTAAGAACTGCCTATCATTACACTACGCAGACAAAAGGGATCAGCGTACATTGGAACACCAACTCGGTAAACTAATATAGGGCAATAAAAGCATAGGTGAGTTTTATGCAAATGTTAATCACCAACTATCATTAATAATAAACAAAATAAAAACCGAAAACTACAACAAAGATACAATGACTGTACTAACCGAAATGTACAGAACTCGTGCACTCGATGTTTTCGTGAGAGATTATCGGCCGAAATATCCAGGATGTTAACCATTCAGAGACCGGCAAAACTACCAGAGGCATACGCATCCTGTCTTGAGATCCAGAACCTCAACTTCCGGAACATGCCGATATACAATAGAAACCTGAACAACATGGTCACAATTCCGGTAAACCAGATTTTCGAACAAAACAAATTCCACCAAGAGGCTCCAAGACCACTACCCAGACTGTCCATCCAGCAAAAGAACATGGAATACGGCATAACCCAACAACAACGGGAAAAATACATACCACCAAGGCCACAACAATCAAAAACACCAGTACCAATGTCTGTCGACGAATCGGTACGAACAAACAGAGTAAACTATATGAATCGACCAAACTTCAAACGTGAACGTAGTTCGGATGTACACGTTAACTCACCAAAACAACAAAGAGTTTTCCACATCGAACAGCAGGATGAGGAGAAGTTATACGAAGAGTACGTCGAAGAAAATGGTGAATTAGGAGCAACTAGAAGATGAGGAGGAATTCGAATTAAATTTTACGGAAGAAGCCTCTCTAGCATACCTTACTAAGAACACGTCTGCCAAAACAACAAAATCTTAAAGTTCCTCATCGACACAGGTGCTAATAAAAATTTTATTAGGAAGGAACTAGCTAAAGACGCATAACCTCTAAAAAAGCCATTCTTTATAAAATCAGCGGCGGGTGATGTATTAATCAAACATAAAATCACCGCACCAATTTTTAAGAAATTCGGTAATGACATCGCAACCGATTTTTTTGTTTTGCCTGGATTAACCACATTTGATGGAATAATCGGTGACGATACTCTGAGGAAAGTAGAAGCCGTAATCGACCGAAAGAGGAATGTGATCACAATATCACCAGGAATAGACATTCCTCTAAAAAATAAGACATCAAAACAACTAAATAACATCGAAATATAAAACCACAACTTGGACGAAGCAAGTAAAGCCAATCAGCGAACGATTATCAACAACTTCATACCATTATTCGGTTCAATTCACGATACACAAACCATCAAAACCATTGTAAGGGCTGGGATAAAGAACACGTCGGATAAAGCTGTATATACAAAAATTAGAGAGGATAAGCTTTTTGATAAATTGGCTAAAGAAAATCTTCAAGTCAACATTATCAAAACGGAATCCCTGGAGCTGCATTAAATAGTCTTCGAACATCTGAAGGAAACCTGTCATCATCAAGCAGCTGAATAATACCAACTCCGAAAGAAGAACCCATATCAAGAGCAATACTAAATAAGGTTCTCTTCTTTACACCTTGTGCCTTTGCACTATGGCAGAGTCCTTAAACATCTACCATTACGACAACCCGATAATTTCTGTAAGAGAAGGGAATGGAAACATAATCAGTGGAAACTTCAAGATAATCCACCAAATTGACCTTAGCTGCTACGAGGATATCCTGTCCAGATTACAATCAGAAATAAAAGACCTCAGTCCAGCTAGCATCTATAAACCACAGCTAGCGTACCAGATCAGCGAAATCAGCAAACTATTGGAAAAACTCAAGAAAAAAAACTCAAGAAAAACAAACAAAAAACCAAGCGTTCAATCAATTGGATTGGGTCAGCATGGAAGTGGATTGCTGGTTCACCGGATACAACTGACTGGGATACCATACTCAACAGTCAGAATAGGATAATAGAAAATAACAACGAGCACTACAAAATCAATACAGCCATTACCCAGAAGATTCAACAAATCCTCAAACAACACAACGAAATCCTGCTACACCTAGATGGAAATATAGATGAGGTATTCCAACAAACGATGTTCAACCGCCTTCAATTGCTAAAGGAGGAAGTAAAAGAAATAGTAAGGGCAGCCCAACTAGCCAAAGGAGGGATAATTAATTCAAATCTATTGGATAAAAAGGAAATCAGTCGATCAGTGAGTGAAATAGAAACCCTACCATACTATAATGAGATAGAAGCCATAGAACACGCTGAGCCAACTATGCTAATGAAGAACTCAATAATTCTATACGTCATCTCCATACCAAAAATAACCGGAGAGGAATTTCATCACGTAAAGTTAAGATCTACCATTAAGAACAATAAACAGATTCATTTAGAATATGATGAAATTCTAATTAATCAACACAAAGTATATGGAATAATTAATAGATGCAAGAGTAGAAGAGAAGGCACCATATGTGGACTTAACCAAATACAAGAACTAAAAGAAGACGACTGCGTAAGCCAATTAATGAAAGGACTCAACGCAGGATGTGAATTCTCATTTAACGAAAAAGAAGTAATTGAATCCGTAAATAAGAACACCATATTTTTAAGTAATTTCAACGGTACAGTAACACAGAATGGGTCAGACAAACAGTTAGAGGGAAACTTCTTGATCCAGTACCACAATGAAACATTGGAAATAAAGGGATGGACTTTCACCAATAAGGAAATAAAAACATCACAAATTCTCCCACCCATGCTGCAAACGAATATTACACAGAGAGGGGTGAAGCTTAACTTGGAGTATCTTCACAATTTACAACAAAAGAACATAGGGCTACTAGACAAGCTCGCCATAGATTACCAAACAAATAACGCAACAGACCTTGGGATCATAATAACAGTTACAATACTAATTATTATCTTAATCGCACGAGCGTGATATAGGAAACGGAGGAAAACCGTCTGGCTTCCGAAAGAATGCAATACAAATCAGGCAGCGACACCATCAGGAATACAACCAATCCACTTAAACTTCTAATCCACGGGTCGAGGATTTTTAAAGGGGGAGAAGTTAAGCACATCATACAGCCATGTTAGTTAGTTAAACCACATGCATTTCATGGGAAATCGCATCAACGTGGAATGTGCATCATTCAACACTTTTCAACATCTCAAATTACTTATTATATAAAATATTCTAGATCATTAAAAATGTAAATGCGCGTATACAAAGTACACTAGCATATTTCTTATAACATAATTTTTTCATATCAGCAATATTTTCATTATATAAATAAAATCTTAAATGTAAACTGGTTAGATATAAGTTGGTAATAAAATAAACCGGACATAGTCCGAAAAAATAATTTTTTTAAGTAAACTTTTCCAAGTTCACCTTAACTTATATACATATATTCTTTTTTTTTATTATTTATTGTTATACTTATTTTCTATTACAATCATTATAAAATTACTACTTAACTAATAATTATATAATACTAACTTTTATCTCTTATTTAACAATCATTTATAATATTCTAAAATTTTAGTGTTACAATTATAGGATTTCACTCTATCCTTATGTATCCATTTGTTTTTCTTATTTAATTCTATTATTATATTAACATTGTCTACTTCAATTATTTTATATGTTCCATTTTCTCATATTTTCTTCTATCTGTGTTTCGTACATTGTTCGTACTAATACCCATTGTCCTAAGCTGATAAGCTGATGTTCTATGCTCAATTTGCAATGTCTTACATAAATTATTGAATATTTCATTTACGAATTCGGTTCCGAAATCTGTTTTTATGGTCTTAAAATTTCCAAATACTAAAAAACAATGTTCAAAGCTCTCACGATAGTAATTGAAGATTTATCCCTCAATATATTTAGCCAATATACTATATATATATATATATATATATATATATATATATATATATATATATATATATATATATATATATATATATATATATATATATATATATATATATATATATATATATATATATATATATATATATATATATATATATATATATATATATATATATATATATATATATATATATATATATATATATATATATATATATATATATAATATATATATATATATATATATATATATATATATATATTATATATATATATATATATATATATATATATATATATATATATATATATATATATATATATATATATATCTATATCTATATCTATATATATATATATATATATATATATATATATATATATATATATATATATATATATATACATATATATATATATATATATATATATATATATATATATATATATATATATATATATATATATATATATATATATATATATATATATATATATATATATATATATATATATATATATATATATATATATATATATATATATATATATATATATATATATATATATATATATATATATATATATATATATATATATATATATATATATATATATATATATATATATATATATATATATATATATATATATATATATATATATATATATATATATATATATATATATATATATATATATATATATATATATATATATATATATATATATATATATATATATATATAATATATATATATATATATATATATATATATATATATATATATATATATATATATATATATATTGTATATATATATATATATATATATATATATATATATATATATATATATATATATATATATTATACCTAAAACTAGTAGATGGTAAGAGAGGAGCTACTGTATCAATTGCCACTACTTCACAACTTTTATCATTAGTATCTGTAATTACTAATAGTTCTTTATTGTGTCTATTTGGCTTGGTCCTAGCGCATATGTCACAATTTCTTATGTATTTAGTTACAATTTTGTTCATGTTTTTAAATATATATTTTTGTTTTAATTTTTTAATTAATCTGCGTGTCTCCATTTTCCAAAATTTTTTGCGCTTCTTGTATTATTATTTTTAATTTATCTTTGCGTTTATCTAGATTTTTGCATGCATTCTGATATATTTTTTTAAATTTTTACATATTTGAAAATGTTATCATTTATATCCATGGATAATTCTTTTACTCGGTTTATTTTCATCGCATCAATTAGCATCTCAAATACCAAATCTAATTTATCAATCTTTGCTTCAAATCTTTAATGCTATTTTGCATTCTACTGACCAATTAAACGGAACTTTTATCTTTTAAAGAGAATATAGATGTTTTGCAATTTTTGGAAAATTAGGTACAAAGAAGGATCTGTTTTAATACCTTTATCTGTTATTTAGTACTACAACCATTATTTTAATCATTATTATAGCAATTATCACATATTGTATCTGGAGGAGATGTTATAAATCCACAAAGCATGTAGCAACACAGGGCAATACACAACCATCCACTGAACCAGACGACACACGCACAAAGTTCCTGTATGGCCTTTTCTTCGGTGAAACACTAACAAATACCCGAAAAGCTACGTGGTGGAAAGCAAAGTACAAAAATTACTAATGATCATCTTGTATCTACAAAATAATGAATAAAATCTCATGGTAACTTTAAAACAACTTAATGAAAAGTTACAAAATTATCATCGAATTCTTGTTTCTATAACGGAATGAATGAGGAAACATTTTTATAGGTTACTGAAAACATTGAACGATATTCGAAAGGAGCCTCACAAGAAATAAAATAAAGCAACATGAGCGTGATAACATTCGAAAATGTTTTGAATATAAATCTAACAATGTACCCATGCTTTACATGGATGAAACAAATTTTATTTTAACTTAACGAGGCCAACCTAAAAAATAAACTCGTTACATACATACATATGATTGCGTACATAAGCGAAATTGCTTTAAAACAATTGGTTCGCACCTCGCAAGTACTGAAAACCCAGAATTTGGCTCTACATCGTACCTTAGTAAACATGACATAAAACATACATTTACAAAAACAAGAAATTTTTTAGATTTCTTCATTTCCTTGGGCAGTGACTTTGAAAATATTTTACTGTATACATACATCATATTAAGCAGTATTTGCTGTGTTTCTTTGGTAAATTTACAACAATCCCATTGACCCTATTCTGGTTTTCTCCGGGAATGGGGAATTGGGAAATAGTTACGTATTTCTAGCAGTTGGGAATTTTTTATTTTCCAAAGTGTATTCTGGCGTTTTCGAATTTTTTTTATTGGGATAAAATAGTTCCATCTTATAGCAGTTTTAACGATAATTTTTCCCCATTATTTTTTTAGGGAATTGTAGTTCGTACTTTTTCGAATTTTTAAACATTATTTTTTCTAAAAAATATATATTTAAAAATAAATTAAACTTGTAATAAGGTCGCAACATGCGTTTTAGTTTATAATAAGCAAAATAAAATTGTTTTCCCCCACAAATTATTCCCAGTCTACCAGAATATAGATTTGGGAACGGGGAATAAATATTTGGGAATTATTGCAATTTGTAATTACAGCAAAATATTTTCCCAATTCCCAATTCCCCGGGAAAGCCAGAATAGGGCTACATATAGGTAATTCCACATTGGAATAGTTTTAAACCAACTTTTCTGCTGGTATACAATAATTCTCTTCTACCTGTAGTTTTAATGTTCACCACCAGGGCAGTTTTAGTAAATACTTTTATTTTTAATTGTTGGTTTAAATATAAAAGTGATTTTTGTCGTTTTGACATCGCAATGTTCTAAATAAGACGAGAAATTAGTTACGATTTGTAATAATGTTCTAGCACATTACTATTTAATTGAATATATTTTTGTAGTTGCATCTTGCTGTCTTGCATGTTTACGTTGAAACTTGCATGTTTTTAAATTGAAAATGTAATTGTTACCAACTAATAAAAATCAATTAAAAAATATCTTTGGTTGTTTCTTTGACCACAATATTAATTCCTATTCAGAATGGGAACTACTTGCACAAAAGAAACACCACAATTATTACCCCTTGTTTGTACCGCGGAGAAAGTTGAATTATTTATTCAAAACATTTGAAACCAATTATAATTTTTCTCTGCTGAACGTGTACGAACTCCGAAATGTTATGAAGAGAGGGCATCGAGAAATTCTTTAAGAACGTTGTCTTTCGTTTATAATCCATTAAATTCTTGTGATTCAGAATTAATTGTGATAAAGACAATTAATAAAATCGTTTAATCCGCACTACTAACTTAACTACTCATTTCATATTATCTCAGCTATATTCTAAAAATTAATAGCATATGGTATTTCTAAATAATACATTGTACATTAAACGAGTATGCTACATATGTATGTACATATATATTATAATACCAACAATATAAATAGTTAGGGTACTCGCATATGTGCAATTCTAATCAAAATACATTCACAAATATGTAACATATAATATAATATGTAACCGAAGTTCGGTGAACTTAATACAACGTATTTAACTCTTTCACAAATACGATTTTATATTTATATACACCAACACCAGATACATAGCTACATAGTATCGCTAAACTATCGCTTACATAAAATTTTATGCATATAGTACCGAGAGGAGCAAATGCATCATGTTCATATGCAATATATACGTATACGAGTACAAGTTTCTCGATTAGCTTAACCTACTTATCATGCGCAAGCCTTTTATTTACTGTGACAAACATACACATCTAATATGTTTGTGTTATATTACAATGTAATCATTCGTGAAATCAATGCGATTATACTAGTTTTACATTATGATTTGTTATTGCTATTGGTCAAGTTTATAGAAACTATTAATATACCCGTATTTATGGTGGTTTTATAACCGGCAAATGCGCAGTGAAGCAAATTATTAAATATTAATTTCTTGAATTATTTTTTTTAAATTCATAAATCATAACTTATACATAAACTGTTCACAGTGAACATTTGGTTGGGTTTTCAATGCTTAGTTGGGCAAAGTTTCGCAGTTCACTAGCTCTAACATTTTGTTGTTCATCTTCACCTCGTAATTAATTATACATGATTATAAATAAGATTTAATCACAAAAAATAATTCAAAAATATTTAACGTATCACACACTAACAAAACATTGCATAATTTTAGGTAAACTATTACTAAACGCGGAATGTTTGCATATGTTCGGAAATGGCTTTTTACTCGCATTATCATCCAAGTTATTTTTACGCGATTTTTGCCGTTACATAAATATAGATTTTCGGTAAGAGGCACATGAATTTAAAATGATCAGTTTTACTGTAATGCATAGATGAAAGTGAGTTCGATTAACAGATCTAATAAAAATACATTCAAAATGAAAATGTACGTTTTACCAAATAACTTTTAGGCAAATGTGATTTAACATAGTATCACAATTTAATGCAACTTCTACGCTTCCGATAATTAACCAAGTTCTCCAATTCTCCCAAAAGTTAACTCAACAACCGATATATTTTTCTGTTCCAGGGATGTTTGTGAAGTTAGCCCGTAAACGATCCCGCAAAAATGCGATGGCAACACTAAAATACAAATATCACGATATTTTTCAATGTCATCCCGGAAAAAATATGTCATGACAGTTTTTTACTATATCAATTAATAAAAATTTAAAAATTTATAAAAATTTATTTATTTAACAATTTGTATTGAAAACTGATGCCAACCCGGAAAAAATTATGTCACAATAAATTTCCTAAAAAGAAAACAAATAATTTTTGAAATCAAAAAAACGTGTATGATATCAAAAAAACATGAAATGTATATAAAGTTAATATATAGGAAAATTAGAGCTCCGCTATAATCGCCTGAATTCCTAGTATATGTCTATTACCAGAAACCGGACTATTTAGGTTTTGTAGTTCAGGGATTGGCTTGTTTAAATAATAAGTGGCAAAAAAATTCTATGATTTGGAGCCTCGCTATAGTTGCGTCTGTCCATTACTTCGTTCTTCTGAATTTTAATTTTTTGGCCAATAGTAATGTCCTTTTGAAATGTCGAGTCGAAAAATAAAAATAAAAAAATTAAATTGTTGATTTATTATTTAATTTTTGAGATTTACGTTTGTTCGGTAAATACCCATAATTTTGGTGGATTAACGTAAGTGTTAATTATTTTATTCCTTGTTAGGATAAATTTTCATTACCAATTCGGACAAGCACGTATTTAAAAATTATTTATTAATCATTTTTTCGTTTCAAACTATTCACATCAAATAACATAATATGCATTCAGTCATTCACAGAAGTATTTTTATTTTATAGAAAGCGAACCTATAATAAATTTCATTTTGCGTTTACTTCGACTGCAGAATGCCTTGATTATATTGGTTTCAATTTTATTGTTCGTGTAACTACTACCGAACATGGTAAAAGCTCCGTTGCTTTCGTAAATCCCGCTTGGCTTTAACATTAGAAGCCAATTTTGGTTTCAGCAATATTTGTTTATGAGTTTCCAGTAACGAAAATAATTGTTCATCATAGTTGGCGTATTTATCAGTAGTAATTAAAGTCGACTCGGCTTTAAATAAAACTAAAAAAAAGATTTTCATAAAACCGATTCATATTACAATTACTACTGGCATAAAAGCCAAATATGATGAACAATTATTTTCCGTTACTGGAAATTCACAAACAAATATTGCTGAAACCAAAATTGGCCTCTAATATTAAAGCTAAGCGGAATTTGCGAAAGCAACGCAGCTAAACATTGTTGTTTTTTAAATTTTAATGACATTCGCAGCATGTATTTCTTTTTTAAAGCTTCTAAATTTTCAACAGAATTGCATGCATCTAAATTGAGAAAAGATTTAGCTAAATTGAAAATTTTGTTTAGATTTACGAAAGCTAAATTGAATTTTTAGTTAAGGTGCTTACCACTCGGAGATAATTTTAAGATTTTTTTTCCAAAGGTTGGTAAAAAATCAAATAACTCATAAATCGATTTCGTAAATCTAAAAAAAATTTCAATTTAGCTAAATTTTTTCTCAATTTAGATACATGCAATTATCGTTGTACAGTTTACCAAAGAAATAAAGCATTATGCTTTAGTAACGTTTTTCAGTTTTTCAGTAACGTAAACAAAAAATAGCATTTTGTATAAGAAATAATTTTCGCGTTTACAGACTTTACCTAACATCCAAAACGTATTTTTATTATTTGTGTTTGATTTGGCTGTGCTTATGTTGGGTAATGTCGCTGCAGGCGTACTGTAAGGGGAAGTCGGTAGACACAGGTCTGCACGATCTGGTACGCATGATTGAGAAGTCAATTTACTCACAAGAGTTCTGTATGGTAGCATTTCTCGACATTGAGGGTGCCTTCGGAACGGATCAATACTGGAAAACGAGGCACTGCAATTTTTCACGGACGGTTCTAAGCTAGACGGCAAGGTAGGAGCCGGAGTCTTCTGTGAAAAGCTTAATGTTAATATTTCCGTTCGTCTCCCTGACAACTGCAGCGTGTACCAGGTAGTTGAAGCAAAACGTGGTAACCGAGAAGGATATCGCAATTTATGTGGACAGTCAGGTGGCGGTCAGGTCGCTAGAGGCTTATTCTCTGAAGTCATGGGTGGCGGTGGATTGCCGATCATATCTTAACGAGATGAGCGAATATTTCAGCATCCATATAATCTGGTTCACGGGTCACTCGGACGTCACGGGAAACTGCAGGACAGACGAACTAGCTAGGTATGGTACGACTCTCCAGATGCAGCCGGAAAGGGAAGGTCTGGGGAGGCCTATAGCAGCGCTGAAATCGGCGCTCAGCAAAAAGTCAATCGCATTGACAAACGAGAGGTAGGCCAACACCCTCACAAAACTGAACCTGCGGGGCTCCAAAGCGCTAGTATCCATGGAAAAACGAGAGGCAGGATTGGTCGTAGGGATACTGACAGGTCACTGCCTTTTTGGAAAACATGCGAGAAGACTTAGACCCAGTCTTCTCGCATGTTTCCCTCGCATGTTTCAGACGAATGACTTTTGCAGAAGTTGTTTGGACGAAGAAGAGGAAGAAACGTTAGATCACTTCCTATGCTCGTGTCCGGTACTATCATGCAGAAGGCATAAGTATTTAGGTGTGTGCGATATGGACGGCCTTTCGGAACTTCCGGGCTGTGTAGTGCGAGATGTTTACGCTACATAAGTAGCTCTGGATGGTTTCAGCGGGAGTAAAGGGGAGATAGGATCATGTGGTATCACTTGTTTGCCACTTGTTGTGTAGACAGGCCAATCCTTGAACTTCAAAACCTATATAGTCCGGTTTCTTATAATGGACATCTTCTACGAATTCAGATGACTATAGCGAAGCTCTTTTGCCACTTGTTGTATAAACAGGCCAATCCCTGAACTTCAAAACCTATATAGTCCGGTTTCTGGTAATGGACATCTTCTACGAATTCAGATGACTATAGCGAAGCTTTAAACCATAGAATTTTTTTGTCCCTTGTTGTGTAAACATGCCAATTTTTGAACTACAATACTTTGAACTACACAGTAATTTATATTCATAAGTGTATTTATTAAATATTAATTAAACTGGAGTATTGACAATTTTTAGAAGAAAACAAATTTTTGTGACATGTTTGTTACAAATTTAATTATTACTTATTATATCAATAAACCCACTCGTTTCTATATAAATTATATAATTTTTATTTTACTTATAGTGATCAGCTAGCATTTCGTGTATTATTTGTCATAATAATTTTTCTTACTATCGTTATATTTTTATATCGTGATAGTTATAGTTTCATTATAATTTCTAAAATATATAATGGTGTTGCCATATACTTACTATAATTATTTTCCGGGATAACTTCACAAAGGTGTTCCAGGGGGGTTTCAATTTCAATAATTCTAAGGGAACTTAACCCAAATAAAGCAATTGGACCTGACGTTTTCCAGCAGTACTCAAACATTGCTATAACTCTTCCGCAAGGCTGCTTTGCAAACTTTTTCGCCAATCAATGAAGATTGCCGTTTTTCCTTCAATTTGAAAAACTCAAATTCTATCTTTATGTCTTTTTGAAAAACCGTTCTTCTGATAAATTTCTGACTTATGTGATGCTCTTATAGAAATACATTATATAGAATGAATGTAAGCGTCACAAATTCGGAGGGTAAAAGAGAAAGCGAATAAATCAACAGAGGCCTATTTAGATTTCTTTTTGACCGAATGTAATGAAGTTAGAAAGTTAAAATTAAGAAAATATGTGAATTGAATTAATATATTTTTATTCATCCAATACAAAAAAATAATTGTTTTCCTTAAGCACAATATATTGTAGATTTAAACCTGATATAATAGTTATGGTCCTATTTAACTTAAAATTATTTTCATTGTCGTCAAATTTAGTCGTTGGCTCGTTAACCAACAAGAAGAGAATGATTCGTTTCTTAAAAATATTTACCGATTCTATTTTGTTTGCGGCATAAAATAATTATTTTCAAAATGTAACCAGCAAATTGTTGAATTTTTACTCATTTTTACATTTTATACATTTTTTAGAGGGTTTTCCAATAAGAGTGATATTATTTCTTTAAAAGAAAACACACTAATTGTTAAGGAAATTGAAATGTTTTTTATTTAATGTGAAGTACAATCGATACAATTAAGTTCGGAATAAAACGTCATTCAAATGGCCTTCACGACTTCTTCTGCAGGAACGAATTCGATGAACCCGATTTTCGAGTACTTTTTTAACTAAATCAAGTCGTATGTCAATGTTGACTTGTAAAACTTGAAGAGAGTTTGGTTTATTGCTAAAGACCAATGACTTCAAATAACCCCACAAGAAATAGTCTAATGGTGTTAAATCAAAACTTCTTGAAGGCCATTCAATATCACAATTTCTTGAAATAATCGAATCTCCAAACTTTTCTCGCAATAATTCAATTGTTGCACTAGCTGTGTGGCACGTAGCCCCGTCTTGTTGGAACCAAATGTTGTCAAGATCAACTTCTTCCAATTTCGGCTATAAAAAGTTGGTTATCATCGATCAATACCGATCTCCATTGACAGTAACGGTGTTATCAGCTTCATTTAGAAAAAATACGAACCGATGACTCCACCAGACCAAAAACCATACCAAACTATCAATTTAGGTAAATGTAATGGTTTTTCATGAATAATTTGTCGATTTTCTTCGCACCAGAATAGACAATTTTGTTTATTTACCGTACCACTCAGATGAATGTGAGCCTTATCGGAGAAGATGATTTTCTTAAAAAAATCGTTATCGTTTACGGTGGTTCAATTGCTTCAGTTCTTGAGTGAGAACAATTTTATATGAATGCAAACCCAAATCCTTTCTCAAAATCCGCCAGGTTGTGGTTTGAGACAGTCCCAATTCTTGAGAATCTCTTGGAATGAACAAATTGTGGTCTTCAGCAACACTTGCCTGAACGGCAGCAATATTTGCATTACTTCGAGCGTTTCTTTGTCTTATTGGCACTTGAGCATTATGTAAAGAAAATGTACGATCAAAATTTTCAACAATTCGACGAATAGCGAGAACACTTGGACGATTATTACGACTATAAAGTATATCTCACCATGATGAAATTGTAAACATTACTGAATACAATGAAACAAAAAAATGACAGATCATGACATACTACAAATGGCCGAAACGTCACTTAAAAATCATATCATTCCTACTAGAAAACCCTATACATCGAAGCCAATCGGGTTCAATTATTGTTTTTTTAATTCCTCACATTAAGCTTATCCTAAAAAAAAACAAAATTTGTTTTTCATATAATTTCTCTAAAAACTAATAATTATGGTATTCAAAAATAAAAAGTAATTATGAAAAGAAAAGCACGTAGTAAAATGTAAGCACGTAATAAGAAAATGCGGCACTGTTACATTAACAAAATAAGTACCCCACGCCAACAACAAAAAGTAGTTTGGTGAGTTTTTATTTTGAAATATGAGGCCACCATATTCATTTTTATATAACCATCCTGCTCTGGCTTGTGACACATGAAATTGAAAATAGAATAAAACAGCGAACTCTCTCTTAGCAATATTTTGTTTGTACCTACTAAACAAATATCCAAAATCAAACAAAACATTTTAAAACCCATAGCAAAATTCTTATTCAATTTCCAAAATACAAAACGGCAACCCGAAAACTATGCGCAACACAATTGAACTCAATCACAAAAGGATTTACTGTCAGTTTATCGTGAACAATTTATCGTGAGCAATTTATCGAAGAACAATTTATCGTAGAACAATTTATCGTGGAAACAATTTATCGTGGAATCAATTTATCGTGGAACAATTTATCGTAGAACAGTATATCGTGGACAATTTATCGTATAACACTTTATCGTGGACAATTTATCGTATAACAGTTTGGAACAGCTTTAGTATCGCAGTCAAATTTTGTTGACAGTCTGAGCGACGGTAGCACCACTTTGACCAAGAGCGGATGTTTATAACTAAAAATGTGCATTTGCCTAGCATTTTGGACCTAGCGCCATCTATTGGAATAAAAACGAACTAAAATTTTAAAAAAATACGTTAAGACGTGCTAAAAAAAATTTAATAAAAAAATATTGAATCTCATTTAAAAATAAATGAAATATAATATTTTTTTATGAATATATTAAATTGAGAGTGGGAGTCGCACTGCGTGCCGCACGTAGGAGCAGATTATATAGAATCTATTAATGACACCTACGCTCCTCCCCGTAGCCCTGCGGGGCTCTTTAGATTTTAATTTCGGGGGGTGTAGGAGCCGGGATCTTCAAACATGTCGCACTGCGTGCCGCGCGTAGGAGCGGATTATATAGAATCTATTAATGACACCTACGCTCCTCCCCGTAGCCCTGCGGGGCTCTTTAGATTTTAATTTCGGGGGGCGTAGGAGCCGGGATCTTCAAACATGTCGCACTGCGTGCCGCACGTAGGAGCGGATTATATAGAATCTAGTAATGACACCTACGCTCCTCCCCGTAGCCCTGCGGGGCTCTTTAGATTTTAATTTCGGGGGGCGTAGGAGCCGGGATCTTTAATCGGTTAAGAAACTACCGAGTTCCGTCCCACATGGCCATATCTTCTTCCAAAAACCATTCAATAATCCCATTTCCATCCAACATACCCAATCCCATCATAATCGGTTAAGAAACTACCGAGTTCCGTCCCACATGGCAATATTCCAGAACTTCTTCCAAAAATCATTCAATAATCCCATTTCCATCCAACATACCCAATCCCATCATAATCGGTTAAGAAACTACCGAGTTCCGTCCCACATGGCAATATTCCAGAACTTCTTCCAAAAATCATTCAATAATCCCATTTCCATCCAACATACCCAATCTCATCATAATCGGTTAAGAAACTACCGAGTTCCGTCCCACATGGTCATATTTCAGAACTTCTTCCAAAAATCATTCAATAATCCCATTTCCATCCAAACGTCCAACATACCAAATCCCATCATAATCAGTTAAGAAACTACCGAGTTCCGTCCCACATGGCAATATTCCAGAACTTCTTCCAAAAATCATTCAATAATCCCATTTCCATCCAACATACCCAATCCCATCATAATCGGTTAAGAAACTACCGAGTTCCGTCCCATATGGCAATATTCCAGAACTTCTTCCAAAAATCATTAAAAAATCCCACTAATTTTTTGATACCACGCATAAAACCTTTCTACGATAACTTGTCCACGAAAAACTGTTCTACGATAAATTGTCCCACGATAAATTGTGTCCACGGTAAATTGTGTCCACGATAAACTGTTCTACGATTAAATGTTCACGTTAAATTGAAACACGATAAATTGTTTACGATAAAGAGACCGTCACCCTCACAAAAGTGCGACAAACAATTGTTAGAACTGAATTCAGAGAAGATTAATTGTAATACAAACAATTTTACACGGAAACAATTCTACACTGAACAATTCATGGAAAATTCTCGTAATCGTAATACAAACAATTTTACACGGAAACAATTCTACACTGAGCAATTCATCGAAAAGACTCATAATGCAATTAAAAAATATTGATCAATTTTCTCTTAATTGTTCAATTGTGTGGTACGGAAAGCAAAGTAGAACATCTTCATTAACGACACTTGATTAATTGTACAAATACTGGAAAAGCGGGGGTTTGGGGCAGCCCCCATCCTCTAAAGTATACAACGAATTAAAACTACATTAAAATAACGATTATATTTATAAAAGTTTAATTTTTTTATAGTTTGTGGTACTATCAGAAGAAGCGATAAGCGAGCGATAAAAACTCTTTGATCTGTGTCTGCAAGGTTGACGAAGCAATTATTATTAATAAAAATAAAAAAAGATTGCAAAAAAGTAGCTGAAAAATAAATTATGTACCTCACTCATCCTCATTACAATGATTCGGTGCATTACAGTGAAAAATTTTGTTTCGATGAATTGTTTTTGCACAATTGTTTTCACGCACACTTAGTTATTGTAAAGTTGTAGTTCTCATATTTGTATTTCGATGAATTGTTTGTAGCATAATTGTTTTTGGCATAATTGTTTGTCGCAGAATTTTCGGGGAATCAAACAAATACCATTTTGTCTCCAGAGACAGAAATATAAAAGACACTTCTCAGCATGTTACTTCGAAAGATATCGAGAATTTGAAAAAACATGAATTATTCAAATAAACGTGTGCACTCACATTTAAACCCGCTACACACGATCTGATTTGGTCAGGCGGTCGGGCTGATTTGATCAGATCAGATGTAAAATCAGGTCGTGTGTAGGTATGTCCTATGACAATTTGCTGTCGGGTGATGTCAGGTGGAAATTCCATTCGACCGTCATCCAACCATACAACCGCCTGACCAAATCAGGTCGTGTGTAGCGTTGTTGGATGGTCGGTTAAAAATAACAATATATTTTAATAATAAATAATTAAATTTTAATGATATAATACATATTTAGGCTGCGGGCCAATTCTAAGGTAAATCTAGGGTAAAAGCCATTTTTAACAGTGTATGCGGTAAATTGAAATACCGTACTAAAAAGTAGGGTAAAGCGAAGACACAAAAGGTAAATAGTAGTGGTTTTTGTTTTTGCTAAACAAATCATGAAAATATGTCGGCCATGTTTCTAGACATATTTTTTTTATATTCACTAGCATTTCTCATGAAATAAAAATGCGCTTCGATATTTATGAACATAGTTTTATATGTTAACATTTTTATTTATTTATTTATTTTTTCTAATAGTTTATTGTGTATATTGCGCAACAAATTTGCGAAAATATACAATTTAAATTTATTCGTATAAACAATACGCATAATTGGAACAACGACAATAAAATTTATGACATTAGTTCGTATACCTACATACCAATTTTTGTATATTCCTAGAAATAATGTGTCCCTTTAAGCCGCATTTACCTAATTTTATTTACTAGAGAATTGGTACGATTTGAACAGTAATTTGTACTAAAATTTCAATTTACTGCACTAATCAATTTACCTGAGAATTGGCCCACGGCCTTAGTAAATTTTTATTTCACTGTTATATAATATTGAAATAATAAATAATTTTTTTGTTGAAAATTTTAATTTCATAAACATATGACATCCCACAAACGTCAAAATTTTATCATTTGTACTCAACGCAAGCAAAACTATAAATAAATATCAGGTAGTTTGTTGGATCGTGTGGATGCAATACCTGATTTGGTCGGACGGACCGTCGGCCCGACAAGTCAGATCGTGTGTAGGGGGTATTAAGGGCCACTTCATGAAACTCTTATAAATGAACTGGAACTATTTTAAACATCATTGATACCATTGTAAATAAATTTAAATTTTTGTTTAAAGTTTTGAGTAACACTGAATATCACGATTCTGATTCTATCTTGGTCATAACCAAAGTTTTGCTGCCTTTTTACGTTCTTTAGCTATTACTTGAACCTCTTCAATCTGAAACTACATCGCTATCGATTTAATATTATTTTAACATACATAATATTATTTTAACATAATATAACGATAACTGAGACATAAACTGATCAAGAAGAGCATTGTTCCGCATGTACTCAAATCCTCAGAAATATAGATCTGACTAATTTATGTTTGGTTTCTGTTTCGTATCGAAATCTTTGTTTTCAATGTCTCTGTTTTAAAATCTTGCTTTTCAAAATTATAGTTTTTATTTTTTATACTCACGTGTTGCTTCCTTTTTACGATTATTCCAATTTGACTTTTCGGCTATAGATTGCTTAAAATATTAAGTTCATTCTTATATTTCATGTAATATTTTTTTAATGTATTTGCTAAAATATTGAGTGAAACTACAATAGTTTCGAGTATAAATGAATTATATCTCAACAAATATATGTGTTTAAAATTACAAAAATTATTTATATGCGGCTTAAATTACCGCAATTCGATAAATTATTTTTTTAGGTCTGCTTTAAAAAAATACAATTATACAGTGTAGTGAAAATTATTTTTGATTTTATATTCATATTAGTATATGTGTATATGGATATTTTATAGATAGGAAACATAAAATACACCAATTATTCCAAACTCCCATATGTAAAATAATAAAAATGCATATTACTTGTAACGCACAAAAATTTGTTTGAGTTTTGTTGTTGAAATTGTTAAGTTTTTTATTCTTGCACGAAAATTTTCGCTCTGCTATTCTTTTTACGTGACAGCAAAATTAAAACGCAATTTCTCTTAAACTTTTTATTTTTGTTATTCTGAGTATGGTCGTATACATTTAAATCCTATCTCTTGCTCTCTTACGTTGTTTTTTTTATTTTTTTTATTTTTTTTATTCTACTATAGTTCCCACTATAGCATTTATATGTATTCGACCATACTCGGAATAACTAAAATAAAAACTAGAACAGAAATTGCGTTTTATGTTGCTGCATTTTTTTTACGTGACAGCAAAATTAAAACGCAATTTCTCTTAAACTTTTTATTTTTGTTATTCTGAGTATGGTCGTATACATTTAAATCCTATCTCTCGCTCTCTTACGTTATTTTTTTTATTCTATCTATAGTTCCCACTTTAGTTTAGAGTTAAATAAATTAAGTATATGTAAAAATAGCGCACTAAATATAAGTTTTGACATAGAAAATTGGCTGCTCCGGATACATCTATCGTGCGCTAATAAAACACGGCAAATACTGAATATGGTTATTAAACTATTTAATACATATATTAATTTACACAAAACACATTTGAAAAAAGGAAATAAATAACAAATTATAAAAATGGCGCACTTTGTTTGTTTGTTTGTTTTTCTATTTTTTGTGGTCAGATGTTTATATGGATGGAAACATAAGGAGGCTGTTCGTAAACTCTACATTGTTACAATATTGTTAACAATGACAGCTCTAAATTGTTCTGAAACTACCATTGTAACAACGAGCACGTGCCTTTTGTCGTTCGTAAACTCGTTTTAACATTGTTACAAATGTCATTCTCAACCCTACTCGAGACTGCCTTTCCAGCTGTCAAAGTACTAATTATGCTACAATCAAGCGAAAAAAATATTCTTTCACATCAATATCTAAACAAAATAATTTTTAATGAACTTTTTAATGTGGTCAATGTGTTTGATAACAGTACTATGCGTATAATTGAGTATTATTTAAAAATTATGATTTTAATACTCTAAGTCTACGGATATCTAGTTTATTATATAATTTTCATATTGATGAGAAGAGAATAGAAATTAGTTTTTTGTTTTGCATTTTATTTTTAGTTTTTTTTTTTGCAATCGTCATCTGGAAAATCATTGACACTTGTAACAAAATCATTGTTAAGCATATACGTCATACTAACAATGACAGTTGTAACAATGTTAACAATGTAGAGTTTACGAACAGCCTCCAGACCTATTGTTCCTTTTTTTCCCCAATTTTTGCGTCCAGATTCTTCTCAGGGGAAGGGCTGGAGCTATGGGTCGTGGTTCCAAATTATATCTAGTATATTATAATTTTATTATAATAAATAGCTATATTGTTTTACTGAACTTATTTATCATATAATAATTGAATATTTTAAAAATTATTATTATTATTATAATATATATTTTTTATTTATATTTTATGTTTTATTTCTTTTATCTTCATTTTATTTTATATTATTTTAATAAAGTATGATTTTGATATTAATATTTTTGTATTTTATTTCTTTTTATGTATCTTAAATTTTATCTTTTCTTGTTTTTTAATGTAAATTATATATAATTTTTATATTATTTCCCCTTGATTCTATATAAATTCAAGTATTTATTCTTATATTATAATTCCCTCCACCTTGTTAAAATTAATTTTGATTCTCTCATGAGTCATGGCTCTTTAATTAAATATAGAAATCAGTTTTAAATTTTTTTTAGTTATATTTATATTTATTTATTTATTTCTTTATTTATATTTAATTCGTTCCGGCAATGGGATTCTAGAACTGTGTCAAAAATTATGTTTGATGTATTACCTCATCGATTCTAGATAAGCTGCTCTTGAAACCGGATGTCGTTTCACAATATTTTTATTTAAAAAATTTGCATAATTATGGCAGGGATATGTCAGTGGCTATTTGTCTTTTACATTATTTTAATTAAAACCATTATTATTCAAATTATTTTATTAGAAATAAATACATTCAGCAGATTTCAAAGCCTGTGGAAGACTGAAACATAATTTGCTCTTTTATTCTTTAATAATATTAGGGGATTTCTGGATTGGATTAAGTTTACATGATTTAATATGTTTTTGGAGAACCAGTTTAAATTAGTTTATGGAAAATTTAACTATTTAGTTTATTGAAAATGCAACTCATAATAATAAAGTTTTATTGCAGAAAATGTATGGGTACTACTATATATGGGTACATAATTAATTATTAAATTTTTTTCAAGATGCTGATTGCCGAACTTTTATACCATAAAACCAAAAATAATTGTGCTGTCTTGTGCTTATCAATTTACTAACTATTGACTACTTAGGTGTCTGTAACCGGGTCAAGCCTATCATATCTAACAACCTTTCCTATCCCTCCATCTTGTTATATGTAAAAAGGGTGTACGGTAGGCCCGGCGTATCCGGGATCCCTGCTTAGTCTTGGCCGTACATTCTAATCAATCAATCAATCAATCATCACGTGTTGCTTCCTTTTTACGTTTTTTAAAATAGTACTGAGTCCTCTTTGAACTGAAACTTCATTAGTTGTTAACCAGTACATGATCGACTTGATTCTTCCATCTGGCAACCCCCAAGTGTGTTTGTGTACATGAATAGCTAGAACCGTACAGGATAGTAGTCGTTGGTTTTGAAAATTGTTGCGTCTTACAGAATCTAGTATTGCTCCAATTATTGCTTCAAAACCACTTTGAACAATTTCGGCGTGATTTCGGTCTGTACAGTTTTCTGTACAGTCGGAACTGTTAGTTTCATTGTGTTGTCTCTTCTAAGTAGGCACTCAGTACTATGAATTACATCAGGTTCTTTAAACTACTTAAATAAGTCAAGCTAGAATGACTGTACCATAACCACCGATGAAAATCTCTGGCCAACGTCGAAATATAAACAGAAAACAATCACCATGCTTTCCGCAACTGGGTTAAAATTAAAGAAAAGAATATGGATTCTAGTTTGACTAACGAGGACAAAAGATGGGATATGGCTTCGACAGCAATTGATAGTATTTCACTGTGTGTGTTTTATAGTAACTCATTGTGGAGATGCCCAAAACGTTAAATTTTTTTTTACTTGGAATAACTACAATACTATAAATATTTTGAATTAAATCAATGAAAATTTACTCTTGGTCTGGCAAAGAAAAGTGGTAGAGCGAGCCATTATTCAGTGAGTTACCAAGGTAAAACTGCAGCTAGCCGAGCATAAGATCAAGGCAGCACGTTCTCCAATTACCAGCAGAAAACGAGTACCATCAATATGGGCATCTCTGATATTGTCTCCGAACCTCGTATTAAATATTTAAGTATCATTATTGATGCAACGCTATCATTCACAGAGCTAATTGGGTAAGCTAGTGAAAAAACAGCTATAGTAAATACCGCCAATTTATTCGTTCCAATTTATTGTACGAATCCGATTTGACCAGAAGCTCTGAAAATTAAAGCCCATATCCGTAGCATGAATTCAGAATATTGACGATGTGCACTACATATAATTGGTTTGTAGGTTTCGCGCTATATCATATCAGAGCGACGAATGTATACCATAATGAAGCCAAAGGGATTGACGACCATGGGCAAAGGGCCAAAGGGATTGACGACCATTATGAGAAACGAAGAAATAATAGCTGAATTGCGGCAACAATGGAGCTTAACAGAAAAGGGAAGGTTTATGCTTCGTCTAATACCTTCAATTGGTGTGTGGTTATTTTTTAAGGAATACGTATATTGCCCGTCCGTACATATAATATTTCGAACAATTTTCACTTTCCTATACGTCAAAAACACTTTTTTATTGCTAACTATGCGATCTGTTTTGGGGCTCAAGGCTCGCCTGCTCTTCCGAGGACGTACGGTTATAGGACCGATTTAAGACCATCTACAAATTGCAAGCTCCATGCCAGCCTGTACTGGCATGGAAGATGGGTCGGCCCATAGGTTTAGCATACCAACAGGGAGTCATAGATGTGTTTACATTTCACCACAGATCGTAATCTGTTGATAAAATTTCACTTTGCATCCTGCTCTTATCGGGATTCGAACCCGGTACCTCTCGAGCCAAACACCAAAGCCTTAAACACCGTGCCATTTGGTCGGTCACAGAACAAATTATTTTTTTAGACTTTTGCGATAGAGTGAATGGTAAATTTGTAAAAATCTGGAGGTCATAAATTTGCAGGATTTCTATACTTTATTTTACTACTTAAAAAAAGTAATCTATGTTATCTTTTGTTGGCTAGACAAAGGTATCTTTTTATTTTTACAAGGATTTTTCTCAGTTTAGTACCGAATTCGTAGTGCATTTGGCATACTATTTTAAGAACCTTCTCTGAAAAGATCTTACAGGTTCTTACGTTATTTTTCATACCACATTTAAAACAAGAAATGCATAGTGTGAATTAGGAAAGTATGACGAACAAACATAATGTTGAGGGCACCCCAGTTAGGTAGGTTTGATCTGTCTTCGCTGAAATTTCTAAACGAAAATACAAAATAATCTATCGAAACGACCTATTAAATGAGCATTAATTGTAATTCAGTTCAAAATTAAAGTCGTCATAGTTTTGTTGTTTTTGTCAAAAATTATATAAACAACTATATTTTGATTAATTAATATAATGGATGTAGGTAAATAAATTGTTAAACCAAATACCGTTCAACATACCGCTGAGCCTGAGCTATGTTGTATATTCTGTTAAGATTTACTGAATATGTATGTACGTATATAGGTATAATTTGTTGATTGTTTTTCTAATTAGCCGCATGTACTACATCACCTGAAAAGTTCCCGGTCTGACACGTAGATGGTGTCACAAATGTTAAACCCATATGATTTTAAAATTCTACCAATCTTCAAATAATACCTGTTAAAATTTCATGCCATTTCGATCATTAAGTTTACAAGTTACAGTTGTTTGTTTAGTGATGCTACTTTTGTTAATTTCAAAACAATGAAAAAAAATCGTGTGTTGATTAAAGTTGATAGGAAAAAATACCGTTCAAGCAAAGCAGTGGCTTGATAAGTGTTATCCGGACTCCATCATTGACTGGTATGCTGAATATAAACGTGGTCATACAACAACCGATGTACCCGATGTAATGGTTCCACCACTATACACGAGTCAAGTCGGCAATCAGTTGAATGGCAAGAGGCCGGTGAACATCATCCGAAGCGGCCAAACGCAAAACAGTCGGCTGGCGTCTGTATGGCGTCTGTATTTTGGGATGCACATCGAATAATATTCGTTAACTACTTGAGAAAGGAAAATTGATCAATAGCGAATAGTATATCGGTTTCACGCCGTATGAACCCAAAAATTTTCCGTACAAATGTAAAATAAAATTTCGGCTCACACTTCTGTCAGTTGAAATGCGTTGAAATCATATATTTGGTTCACTCTTACTTAAACAAAATATTTAGAATTCATACTCTCCTTTTCTCGCATTTTTTTCTTTTTTTGTCGCCATGTTATCGCTTTACCTCTGCGGCATTGTCAAAAGAGTTTATAGTTTTGAAATCATAAACAATCAAAGTGTTCTTGTAAATAATACTGTTTTAGTGCGTGTATAATTTAAAATAGATTATTAAAAAAATTATTTAAAATTAAATCAAGTGATTATAATTCATAAAAATGAAGTGCATTGTTCCTACGTGTAAAAATCACGACTCAAAAAAATTGAGTGCTCTAAGTTTTCATAGGTAAACAATTTTCGTATTTTGAGCCTATTTGTGAATTAATTTAACCGTAATTATATCTTAAAATGTTAAGTAAACAATTTGAATATAAAAAGTATAAGTATTTTTATGTGGAATATTAATTTTTAATAAAATTTTGATCTATTTAATAACCCGTCATACTCAAAAAGATGGTGCCAAAACAAAAAAATCGTAATTTTTTAGTGTCGCAAAAGTTATATATATTTCATAATAAATTGTGTTTTTCGTGTTTATAACCAACACTTATAGTTTATTTTAATTAGTTTAATTGAAAATATTTAGTGTTAAATGGAAATTGTTTAGAAATCTTAAGTTTTAAAAATCATACATTTCCATATTTAATACTTATTGGAAATTTTTTTATTTTTTATTTTTTGACATTGCGACGCATGGTTTTATCCATAAGCGTCGTATTATTTAATTAATTTAAAGGGTCAATTTCCTATTGAGAAATTAATCAAAATTGAAAAAAAAAATTCTTTTAATGCTTTTCGTGACAGATCCAATTTTAACTTTCTTTTTTTCTGAGATACCAAAATTAATAATAATAATTTTAATAAATAGGATACATTTATTTATAAAAGCTCTTAACCAAAAACTGATCAAAATTATTCAATTTTCATATTAACGTATTAATTTAATTTTTCTTTAAATAAATTTAATTAAAAATGTTAATTAAATATTCAAATGTTAGGTATTTTTATATGTCATCCAAAACAAAACATCTAATTTCAGTTAGAAACCACCTTACTCGAATCGCTATATTTAAAAATATTTAAGTTTAATTTTATCTATGTATATAGCTTTATTAAAACAATATTATATTATGTAATTTATAAGTTTTAAGATAAATGTTTAATTAATTATTAGTTTAATGATCGTGAAATAAACAATCCCTCCTTTTTAAGTTTTTTGTCTACGTCTTTTGCTCCCCTATAACGCATCCAACGCTTCCCCTACATTTTGACAGATTTGCAAGCCGAAAAAAATTTACACCATAATCTATCCTTTTATATTCTTATATCGATGATCGGTTTATTGGCGCATTTGAAGAAATAAATCGCTAAAAAGCGACCTCAAATGAATAAGAAGAAATTGTTAATGCTTTTCACCAAGGCAATGTACTATGTCACATGTCGATCGCAATAATACCGTATTCGCCAGATTTGGCCCTCGGGAAAGAGATTTGGCTCCAATGAAGAAGTGATTGCCGACCCTGAGCTTATCTCGAAGACAATAAAGATAAATCATTCTACAAAAAAGGCATCGAAATGTTAGAGATGCGTTGGACGGATTGTATCGCTCTAGAAGGAAATTATGTTGATGAATAAAATGTGTTTTCCCAAAGAAATTGTGTTTTCTTTGTTAGACAGGAAACTTTTCAGGCGATTATCTAAAATGCTTTCTAGAAGATGTTTATTATCAATATTTTGGTTTTAATTGTATTTATAAATATTTTGGTTTTTACTTTCTTTTACCAAGTAAAATAAAGTAAAATATTCATGAAAAATTTTGACCTTCAGGTTTTTGCAGATTTATTATTCTGCTGTGATTTTCAAAAAGTTCTCTTGGTATGAATGTGTGTCTGTGTGTCAATGTTAGTCTAAATGACTGTATCTTTCGTACAGCCCTGATGGATTAATTGATACTGGATGTGGCAACTTCTATAGGATATAGGAGTTTTTTTTCGGATTTTGCAAGAATATATATATTATTTACAAGAAAAACGACCTTGATCTAAAAGAAGCTAAATAAATTTTGTAACAATATGAATCCAGGTCAGTTTTCTAAAATTCTAGCAGAAATTACAATTTTAGGCAAAAATCTGGGTTTCAACCAAAACTCGTACTCTGTACAGTCTAGAAGACATTGTTAAGGAAAAGGGGTTCGAGTGATATTTTGATAAAAAAAACTTTATTTCTCAAAAATTCGGCATTTTTACAGGCCACGCGAATCGACTATTCATAATAATAACATTTGATAGTGGTAGCCTTAGCTTATTAAATTTCCAACAAAGGCTAACCTTGTTGGTTTTCTGAATTTTAAGCAGGAATATATATTTTTGATAACACAGGACATAAAGGGGTTTCCAATAGTAATGGTATGATTTTTAAGTGACGTTTCGGCCATTTGTAATATGTCATTACATAGAAGAATATATGTATATATATTCCTCGATGGTCATTATCTGTCATTTTTTGTTTCATTTCAGTAATGTATACAATTTCATCATGGTGAGATATACGCAAGAACAACGTTTAAAAATTATTCAGTTTTATCATCAAAATAATCGTTCTCCAATTGCAACTTTTCGTGCGCTTTTGCCATTTTATAGTCGTAATAATCGTCGAAGTGTGCTCACTATTCGTCGAATTCTTGAAAATTTTGAGTGTACATTTTCTTTACATAATGTTCGAGTGCCAATAAGACAAAGAAACGCTCGAAGTAATGCAAATATTGCTGACGTTCAGGCAAGTGTTGCTGAAGACCGCAATTTGTCGAGTCCAAGACGTTCTCAAGAATTGGGACTGTCTCAAACCACAACCTAGCGGATTTTGAGAAAGGATATGGGTTTGCATCCGTATAAAATTGTTCTCACTCAAGAACTGAAGCCATTGGACCATAAACGTCGTGAATTTGCTGATTTTGCCTTGGAACAACTTGAAACGATAACGATTTTTTTAAGGAAATCATCTTCTCCGATAAGGCTCACTTTCATCTGAGTGGTACGGTAAATAAACAAAATTGTCTATTCTGGTGCGAAGAAAATCGACAAATTATTCATGAAAAACCATTACATTCACCTAAATTGATAGTTTGGTGTGGTTTTTGGCCTGGTGGAATCATCGGTCCGTATTTTTTTCGAAATGAAGCTGGTAACACCGTTACTGCCAATGGAGGTCTGTATAGATCGATGTTCAGCAACTTTTTATAGCCGAAATTAGAAGAAGTTGATCTTGACAACATTTGGTTCCAACAAGACGGAGCTACGTGCCACACAGCTAGTGCAACAATTGACTTATTGCGAGAAAAGTTTGGAGATTCGATTATTTCAAGAAATTGTGATATTGAATGGCCTTCAAGAAGTTGTGATTTAACACCATTAGACTATTTCTTGTAGGGTTATTTGAAGTCATTGGTCTTTAGCAATAAACCAAACTCTCTTCAAGCTTTACAAGTCAATATTGAACGAGCTATTCATGACATACGACTTGATTTAGTTAAAAAAGTGCTCGAAAATTGGGTTCATCGAATTCGTTCCTGCAGAAGAATCGTGGAGGCCATTTGAATGACGTTTTATTCAGAACTTAATTGTATCGATTGTACTTCACATTAAATAAAAAACATTTCAATCTCGTTAACAATTAGTGTGTTTTTTTATAGAAATCATATCACTCTTATTGGAAAACCCTTTATTACAAAATGTTCTTCATGTTTAATTTTTCGTTTTAGAAATCAAATGTGGTGTATTCGAGATCAATGAATACATTCGTGGTAAAAGAAAGTCGGGTGTTGGCCACAACATATTCTACTATCCGTTTTTATGGTTTAGTACACCAACTGAGTTTAAGTAATTTATACTGGGTTTACACCAGAGCTACTTTAATAGTATAATACTTTTTTGCTAATAAAGTATAATACCCGGCCAGTTTACATCGCAAGCGGTGTAAACCCATACTATAATACTATATTACTTTTTTGTTGACAAATATAATTTTTTTTGTTTAATATCACAAATGGAAATGTATATCGAAATAAAAAATGTCTTTACCGGCCACTTGAAAAAAATAATAAACAAAATTAAAGTATTATAACATTAAAGTAGAGTATAAACCACGACTATAATACCAATATTTTTTTGATAGCTATTATACTTTAATAGCAAAATAGTATGTGATAAAGTATTAAAGTATTTTAGTTTGAGTTTACACCAACATACTTTTTTGCTACATACTTTTATTCTACTGGTGTAAACGGGGTATTAGAAAGAGCACACTGGCGCTATATTTTTGTTAAATAATATCTGTCAAAATATGTTTACTAAATTTTGTTTATTCGCATATTTTCAAAATATTTTGGCAAAAGTTAAAAACTAAATACCACATAGAAATTAACTTAATTAATAAATAAAAGTTTCAGTTTCTTTCTCAATTTAAAAATAATTTGAAAAAAATTTGTTACTTTTCCTCTATTTTATTGGTAATGGAAACCCAATTATCGGCCTAGAAACTATAGCTTTATTATTAAATAATATAAAAATATAGTATTTATAAGAAAGCATGTTACTGTATGAACTAACGTGAAAGTTGCTCTAACTTATATGTACAAAAATAATTCTGTTAATTTGAATTTGTGATTTGAACATTTATGTTTATTTTCATATTTTATTAAATCACTGCATCTACCAACAAAATATAAGATATATTTACCTAAAATAATATTCGTAATGTGTAAAGCAAATTTATTGATTCGTTAAAGGAAATATTTACATGTTTTTATATGTTTAGGTGTGTATTAATTAATTTAAAATTAAATAATTTAATTTTTCAAATTTATGGTAACTGTCTACTGTGTTGTGTGTCTACTAAATTTATTATACGTTGTGGCTGGCGTTTAAATGAACATTATGGTATGTAATAAACAGGATATAGCACAAATTTTAAATAAATAGTGGTTGAAATTTAAAAAATCTGCTCCTCGAGAAGAAACGATCAAATTAACTATAAACTTTACAATATGTCCGATGTGTCTCAACTCTCAAATACGAATGATTGTATAAGGTCGGTATCCAGCTCGCGCTAAGATAAATTTTACATACAAATTTGACGTAAAATTTAGCTAGCGAAATAACAAAAAAATATTTAGCTCGCGATTTCGCAGATGCGGTACGCAGCTCACGCTAAAAGTTTGTAGTTATCTCACTCACATATAGACTGCGCTAGTGAAAACTCTACAAACGTTTTCGCAGCAATTTATCTGCCTGGAACGATAAAAGTGAGATAAATTTTGACAGCACAACGTGAAAACTATTTTTTTATTGGATGAACTAAATAATTCTATAGATTATGAAAGTTTTCTATAGATTATGAAGGTTTTCTATAGATTACGAATGTTTCGAATATCAAGAAGAATACTTGATTGACTACGAAAAAGTGGATACAGAAAATTTAGAAAGTGTAAAAAGGAAGCCAAAACTAAAATTTTAACTTTCAATTTTAAATGTTTATAAAAATACTTAATAAATAGTCGATTGAACTATATTTTTGTTTGTTGTAGGAGAAATAAAATAAACATCAAAATTTATCTCTACACAAACTTTTTAGCTTACAATTTATCTGCAATTTAGTGGAGACTAGTGGAGACCGCGTTAAAATTTATCTTAGCGCGAGCTGGATACCTAGCTATAATGATAATGACAATCAAGCATATTATTATAATTCAATATGTCAACTTGGTTTGGTTGATTACTGAGTAGACTGCGCCCATTTTAATTCGCTTACAAAAGCTGTGTTGCTTTCGCAAAGCCCGTTTAGCTTTAATGTTAGAGTCCAATTTGGCTTTCAGCAATATTTGTTTGTTAATTTCCAGTAACGGAAAATAATTGTTCATCATAGTTGACGTATTTATCAGAAAAAATTAAAGTAAAGTTGTTGGCTTTAAATAAAACTAAAAAAAATCATTTTCATAAAACCTATTCAGATTACAATAGCTGTTTTGCTTTAGCTAAGCCCGCTTAGCTTACACCAACAATTGCATTGTATAAAACCGAAGTCGGTTTAATGTAAACCAAAAAAAAATCAGTTTTAAGAAAATAAAACCATTTTATAGTTATGGTGTTCACCGCAAGGCGGTCATTTTTTCATTTTTTTGGGTTTTTAATTTTTTTTTAATGTATTTATAAATAAAACTACATAATAATCAATTATCACACGATCAAAATTAAACATATAAATGTTTTATTACCAACCACGGAAAATTAAAATGCATCGAATGTGTTGCTTTGAGATATTAAAGTAAATCCCGCTTAATTTTACCAAAGCAAAACACCTAATTACTACTGACATAAAAGCCAACTATGATGAACAAATATTTTTCGTTACTGGAAATTCACAAACAAATATTTCTGAAAGCAAAATTGGCCTCTAAAATTAAAGCTAAACGGGCTTTGCGAAAGCAAAATAGCTAAACTATCTGAACTGTAAGGCCCGATTTTATGAACGCGGATAAATGATTAATCTAGAATTAATCCACTCTGTTTGCATGAACGACGATAAACAAAAAATAAAATCCGAGAGTTTTAATTTATCCTCTGATTTATCTTCTTTTTTTGGAGTTTAAATCAGAGGATGAAAGTATTTTTTGTTCTTGTTTTGTTATTTGACATGTACAATAAAAATTGTTTGGACATACGAACTTGACATATTAATACATATTTAAAAAAGACATATTATTTTATTATTAATTTACATATAATAATAATTGATAATAATAATTATAATTTTTTAATACGGAGAAGCGTAAGAAAATGAGCTGTGTGGAAGTGGAAAACCTTTTTTCTAAATATAGGGGACGAAACTTTTTATTGTTGTACATATTTCGTTTTGCGGTGTTTCAATTATTTTATAAAACATATCACAAACATAACTAAAAATTAAAATATGTATGCAAATCAAACAAAATAATTTTTATATTAAATTAGATGTGTGCTAATGGACACAGTTTAGTTTCTTCAAATAAAACTTTGGTGTAATCTATTTGTTTAATAAAATCTAAATATTTTCCAACAAAAAAAATTGTTTTCCAAAATTTCTGAAAATAAAAATAATTTAGTTGTACATAATTTTGTTTTATTTATCAATTCGGCAAACATAAATATGTATTGAAGTTAACACATTTTTCAAGAAAACGTGTTGCCAGCATCAAAAAACTGCTATAAAACTGCAATAAAAGAGGGAGTAAATATTTATTTATCGTCGTTTATAAAATCGGCAAAAAATAAAACTCTCGAGTAAAGATTAATCATTACTCTCAGATTTTTTGTGATTTATCCTCGTTCATAAAATCGGGCCTAAGTGTTCTATTATTGTTTTTGAATTGTCAAATTTATAATTAAAGCCTACATAGTTGGCCTTGAAAAAACAATCAAAAAACCAAAAATCTCGTGTGGCATCAGCCTATGAGAAAGAAATTATAAAAATGTTTACGATGGTGTCGAGTATCCGATAAAATACTGTAGACTGATAATTTTATGTTGTGTTTGTGTTGTTCTCAACAACATGAAATAGCAAATTTTATATCAGCCATGCTACATACGATTTCATTAGATCAGCTTCACCTTCCTTTCTTTCCCCTTTTACCTACAAAATTCGTTTTAACTGCGACATTAAATTTTTCAGTGAATCCGAAATGAAAAAATAGAAATGAAAATAAAAAAATTTAAGGCCATTTTTGAGATGTAGATTTTTGTTTAAATTTTATTTTCGAGGGAACTAAATAAAACAATACAAACAAATTTGGTGTTTTAATATAAAATAAGGGTTTAAATTAACAATAAAAATCTATTACGACTTAGTTTGAAACCAGAAGATAAAATCGTGTGTAGCTTGGCTGTATGGGTAAAATCTTTACACCCTTAATAGTATTCCGATCTAAGCATGCATTTCAAAATTAAATGTCAGGGAATGGCAACATTTATATTTATCCCTCCGTTGATGAAGAGAAAATAAATTTCTATCTGAATCTGTTTGTGAGTATAATATGTATACCCAAAATGTTATATTATCATAAATTTTAATTTAATCGTGAGAATTACAATTAGTTTGATTAGGTTGAACAGTTAGAATAATAGAGCAATAGGATTGTTTAATAAAATATTTTTATTGAACAACCTTTCATTCCCTATACATTGTAACATTATACCGTAAAGAACAAATGCGACATTTACAATAATTTATTTTGCACCTAACTAAACAAAAACTGAAGATATTGTATGTACGAGTGTACTCGTATCTAAATAAAATAAAAATTGATTTGAGCGAATAGCCTTGAACAAAATTTAATACTACAATATGACGGAATAGAAAAGTTTTAATATAAATCTTAAGACTCTAGAGTAAAAACACAGAAAGACATACACATGCATGAACAATTTTTATTTATTTACTTTTTGTATGAGTAATGTCAACAACGAATTATGCAGTAGAAATTTTAATTTGCTAAGTATAGTTTATAGATTGTGTGAATTAGTATTGACTGTAGATAGTTGTTATAATAAATATTTAATGTCCTATTCAATTATTACGTTTGTGTGTAGACACAATAATTATATTTACATACCTATCTAACCATTTTGTTTTGCGGTTTTGCTAAAAGCAGTAATTGTAAGCTAATGGCGTGCTACGCAAAACCTCAAATTGTAATCCAAATTAAACCGATTATATATTATCATAAATAAATAGAAATGTGATTCCAGATTATTAAATTTCAATAATAACAATTAGACGAATTCAACAATTACATAAGTGTGCTGTGAATGTTACACCTTCACACATCTCTTTGTAAATCCAAAAGTATTTTAGAGTTAGTTTATTATGTATGTTCTAATCTTTCATACTAAGACCACTATTAATTACAATAAAACCAGTATAATTCGCATGCTCCAAGCTAATTCAAGGTAAAACATGTTGAAACCACTTCAATCATCAAGCATAATTTCGATTCGAGTTTGCTCCTACGACACACTTCAAAACAGAGTGTACCCTTTTTCAACAAAAAAAATGGCTCAATTAAAGTCCAAACCACACAAATGTGTGAGTAAAAAATCATAGTATGTAATGGCGGTTTTGATAAAAAAATTTCGTTTGATTTGAAGTACAACCAACACAATTGTGAGTATAGTTATAACGTTTTTTTCGGGCGAAAATAAGTTTGAAAGGAAAACACAAATGTGTAAGTTTGTTGAAAACACATACAAAAATAAATTTTTGGTGTGGTTCTTTTGCCGTAGCCACACAATTGTGTTAGTAAAACACAAAAGGGATAACAAATCAGAACACCAAAAATAGTACATGGTACGGAGCAGGACTGATTAAAACTGGAAACAAGAACTTGTTATAGAACTATTAGAACTATAAATATAATGTGTAATATTAATTCCGTTTTTTTATTAATCACATACGTTTAATAATTTGTGTTGCTTTCAGTTAAAGTAATTAGATAATATTTTTGATAGGTGCTTTAGTACAGTTTAAGTAAAATGTTACTTCACTAAAAATCATGCGCAATACAATTTAATACAACGAGAAAAGTGTAACAAACAATTGTTATAAACGAATCCAGAGCTGAGTAGTTATAATAATTTCAGTTATAGAAGGGCAGGAGAAACATCATCTAGCCCCAAGTTTTCAACTTGGAGAAAAGAAAACGAAGGATGCATGCTCTATAATAATCTTCTTCCAGACACCACCGTTGCAGGTAGTTGACAGCCTCTAGTGCGTTTTTTCAAATGCAATAATCATTTACATTGCAATCTCAATGAAATGATCCATCTCGGTTCGACAGCTACCTAATTTATAGCAGAACCATTTTTAGATATTATACTTTGTTGTTTTATTAAAATGGTTTTATTGTGGCTGTCCCGTACAATGGTCTATTTTTTTTAATCTCATCCGTTCGAAACTGATTGACTTCTTACAAATTTTCCACTATAAGTCAAAAGTTCAAATTTTTAGATAGTTTCGTAAATTGTCCAAAATAATTAAATGGCATATATGTTTTCACCGCAAAAATAATATTAGAATTTTCAGTAGTTTTTGGGATATAAAATGAATGTCAAACATTAAAATAAAGATGTTTCAATTTTTTTTTAAAATATGAAATAGGTTAATTTTTGCTGATGTCAAAATTTCTCCAACTTTTTATACCATAAAATAAAAATTTTGTATCAGCTCAGACCCTCTAATGTAAATTTTAGTTCTTGCCTATGTCACATTCTCAGCAAAATTATTGCAAAATTTATCTGTTTTAAGATGGAAAAGTACTAGATTAGAGTTTATTATTGTGAAAAAAATTTGCGAAAGTAGCTGCTAGCCAATCAAGCTTGCAAACTTAACCAAGTTTAAGAGAAAATAACAGACTATTGGAAAAATGAAACACTAGGCACGTGAGTTATATCTTATCTGTCTTAAGGAAATTTTTAATTCCAACTTAACAGAAACCGAGTAGCTTTATTATCAACTTAGAGGTGATTTTTTTGTGTTATGAATTCATTAATAATATCGAGCCATTGTTACAACAGACTCGTACAAGTTAAATATTCCCAACTCAAACGAAATTACTCTCTATGCAATTTATTGTAAACTACCAACCACAAAAGTTATTCATGTACTCAACTTGAAATGCATCATTACTACTCTGAATTCTCATCTGAGATTGCTTTGCAATTATTTGCAAGGCTCTCCCTACTCTTTGACGACGGCAAATCGAGGACGTACGGCTATAGGACCGATTTAAGACAATCTGCTCATTGCATAGCTCCATGGGTCGGCCCATGAGTTTTGCACACCGACAGGGCGTCATAGATGTGTTACATACATTTCATCATAGATCTGTTGATGAAATTTCACTTTATATCCTGCCCCTATCGGGATTCGAACCCGGTGCCTCCCGATCCAAACGCCAAAGCATTCCCCACTGTGCCATTTGGTCGGATTTCAAATGTTTTCACTTGTACAGTATACAATGAAAAATTGTATATATCAGCATACAAATTTATTTACGCACACTTAAAAAACTTATACGAGTAACAAAAATTTCCCAAAACCGTATAAAGAAATTTTTAACCCTGTAATAAACACAGTAACTTGTCTATATTTTGAAAACTAACATTTGTATGTTATGCCAAAACTTTGATATTAAATGGCTGTTGGATGATTTGCAATAGCAAACATCCATATTTTATATTTATCATTTCATTTTTGATTCAGGAAATATCTTTTAAATGGATTTAAGCTTGCTCCCACAATTTTATAAATAATTTTAAAAGTGCAACTTATTGCTTCTTTCGGTTTCTTTCGTAGTTCTTAATTTTGCTAGCATTATTTAAAAATTTTATTCTATCCGTAGTCTAAAAATCTCTTATCAAGTAGTTTTATTAATGTTGCTAATAAGCGATGTGTTCGAAAAACGTCAAAATGATTCACATGCAAAAGAAAATAATACACAAATCCAACCATCCTTTTTTGATAGGAAAATTACCCTTTGCGAATATTTGCAATCATGTTAGATGGGAACCTATAGTTAATCATCAGAAAGATTACGTTTAAACAGGTGATCGTGCTATATGCTATATCTCTGGTATCGAAAGGTCTACTAGAAAGTAAAAGTAATGTCTATTTAGGTCATTTTCCCAACCTGTATTTTTTGTTTTTGAATTTAAAATTTAAGCTAAACAAATTTGTCAATGTTTTAATTACTTTCTGACTATGTTTATAAAGTTTTTTTTAATGCAGCAAAAGAAAGTATTAACGGTCCAGTGGATTTAGTGTATTTTGAAGGTCAATTAATACCTCCCTTTTCATTTCCGCACACATAACCCATTCACACAAACACAGTATACCACCCGCATATTGCAAGCTCCATATCAACCTGTATACTGACATGGACGGTGGGTCGTCGCTGAATTCTGCACTTTAACAAACGGTCTTAGTTGATTTTATTAACACCGCCGATCATACTCGCTTTGCTTTGCTTCCAGCCTCTGGTGGGATTCAATCTCAGTACCTCCCGGTCCAAGCGGCGAAGCTTTAACCACTACACCACTTGTCCGGTGTTAATTGCGTACATACTTAATTTTAGGTCCGTTGTACACTAGAGCTATGATTTTTAGCGAAATTAGCTCTGTTTCGAGATCACAGCTATTTGTTTTACTTTGCGAAGCCAAAATATTTGAAACCGAGCTCGTGGACTTTAACTCATACCACTCTTACGCACTGATTTATGTAAATGCTTTATTTAAACCTGTTGAATAGAAACATAACTCACATCGTTTATTTTCGACCGATCTGAACATCCTATTTATCTCCAAGGAGAAAATAAAACTTTTAAATGTCGGTTTTTATTGTCGATTTTGAGAAAAACGGGGTGCTTTTATAACCACATTGACAGATTGCCTGCCAGACCAACAGCTTTTCTCCAAAATTCTCTTGTCGAATTGCAGTGATCGATTCATCCACTAGTTCTCCAGGTTTTGCTGTATAAAATTGTGGACCAGGTAATGGTGAAAAATCCATTTTTAGGTACGTTTCGTCATCCAAAATTAAACAGCTCGGGGGACGGAGATATGTTAATGAGATGTTTGTAGAGCAATTTTGCTCGAGTTAACGCAACATTTGTTTGCTTTTTCGACCGCTTAGGGATTTTCTGCTTCTTCTAAGTTTTTAGTCCATGATTTTTTTGATTCGCTGAACCATGTCTTTTGTTGTTCTATGTTTTTTGCAATATCCCGAACTGACTTAGAGGGAGTATTTTTTAATGACTTTAAAACGTTTAAATCTAACTTCTTGTTTCGCGTTCCTCTCGGTCGTTCACGTTTTGGTTTTGATTTTACTGTGCCTCATTGAGAAAACGATTTATCGTCTTGCAAACATTTGATTTTGTTGTTTTGCAATTTTTTGCGATCACAGAGTACGAAGTTTGTTTATTTTTTTGCCATTCATACACAATTTTTACTCGAACTACTTCTCTTTGATATTCCATTTTTACCTCTGTCACAAACAAACGCAAATAATACTAGTTTACTTTGTTTGAGAAAACTGTACTTTTCAAAAAACATAAAATAAAGATAAACAATTTTTGCGTTTTCGATTTATATATGGGTAAAATCGTTTCTATAATTTACGCGACAGACCTTAGATCGCATCCGTTATGATTTATGAAACATACCTCAAGTCTGCAATGAGCCTCAAGGTTTGTAAATACTAAATTAGCAATTGTTTGGCTTCCGCTACCAATCATTCATACAACTTGGTTAAAGTGCGAGCAATTTTTTGCCAAATAGATAAAAGAAACTGAATATAGAACATTTACTCTATACACTTTATTAATAGAGTTATAAACCTCAACCAGTCAGTCTTAAGTTCTTAAGCTGTGCTCCATTTTGGACCACTTAGGAGAGCGGTACGACCACAGAGGTCAGTTGTTTATTTGTGACGAGAAGCCTATACAATTTTGGTGATTGTAGCACTAACTGAAGTGGTGCAATCAGCGTTTAGCTTAAGAACTTAAGGCTGACTGGTTGAGGCAATAGACCTAAACGAACTGCGTTTACCAACAAGTCTTATTCGTTTCATAGATTACGCAGTTTAGCCTTAGACAAAACATCATCGTACTACATAGACATACCAATTAGTTTGATAACGTATTTAAGCTATACAATCAAATTTGTTGAGGTAGGAAAATAACAATATACATACATACATTTTGTAAATACATATATTGAGATAACATAGTATTATTAAATAACAAAACAAGAAAGAATTAGATTATTACATAAGGAAGGTTTTTTGACGAAAATATATATAGGAAAAACAATTTGACTATATTCCGCCATTTCTACACTTCTTCTTTGAAGCACTGCTTCACGCTTCAAAACAAGTCGTCATATATAAATGTACATATTTATAAAAAAATATGTATGTTTATGTATTTATAAAAAAAAATGGTAAAACAAAATCATTTTTGAAATGTTTCCGCATAGTTCGCATCGTATGCAATATAATTTATCGAAAATAATTTACACAAATAAAATATATGTTAATAAATGGCAAAATGTAGAAAAATTTGGAAATAATTTTTTTTTATTGGACAAAATTTTAGTTGGAAAATTAGTCGCAATTAAACCGGTTTTATAGGTAAACGTGGAAAGATACGAAGATGAAGCTGCTTCTTTGAAGGACTGTGTGGAATCGCCCATTCTCTTAATTTAGTACATTCTATACATAACCCTGCAAACAAGGTGTTACGTTTACGTACTATAAGTGAAAGAACTTGTTCATAGCTTTCTTCGTTAACGTAACACTTTAGTGTTGCAAATACGAAACATTTATGTCGTTCCTATCCTATGATAATTAGACTTTCTGCGAGGAGTCGTGAATGTGTTAGTAGTTCGTAAACAATTCGGTACTAACGTTGCATTAACGCAATGTTTTTGATGTGTTAGTAACGTAGCATAAATATTCAAACGTTAATGTTACGGATTAAGTGAAGAATTTACGCCACATATTTTGTAGAGTATTAACGCAACGTATTTAATGAAGCCGTTAAATCATTCATAAAAATGTAAATTAAAAACATGTGTATTTTGTTTGTTTCTATAATAGGGTATTTATTATGTAATATAATGTAATAAAAATAAAAAATTTCACAACATATTTTAAACATTTAAAAATTCATTTTTAACTCGTTGCAATTTTGTATAACATAAACTTCTTAATTAATATACGTTTATGTATAGTATATGTACTTATAAAATATAAAAAATTTAGAATTAAATTATATTTAAGTAATATTTTAATCGCTACTTAATGTTCTGATTACTACATAGCAGCATTTAGAAATTGTATCAAAACTTTAAATATTCCAAAATAAATATGTGATCTATGATAATCATAATATAAGCTACATAATTAATTTACGATTGTGTATAATGATAAGTATAAAAAATAATAATTCAAAAATTAAAGTCTCAATAATTAATAGAACTTACAGCTATAGGTCTATTGTAAATAGGTACTTGGTTTAGGTACATTAGTACAAAACAAAAATTTAAAAAATTCAATATAAATCTAGCATAGCAGCCTTTGGAAATTCATGTCATAAAATAAAAATATAATAATATTCAGTAAAAATTGTTGCTCGGTCATTTTACAAACATTTTTTTACGCGGTCCTTAGCGTACTGAAATCATCGCTTGATTACATTGATGACTTCTACAGTTTTGCATGCTGGAAATTTACGCATAGCACATTCTGAAAAGAATATTGATTCATTAGTATAAAGAGTGTTTTAATTAGCTAATAATGCTATTAAACCTTGAATTAAAGTCATTAGATGAAATTTCTTCACCGCAATATTTCCATGACGTCCGTACCACGAAAAAGATGAAGCAGCTTGATCTGTAATTATTTGTCTTAAACAAACACGAATAAATTTATCCAAATTGTGATCGATGACACGGTCGAAATGTTTGATCTGTAAATATCAACAATAAGAGAATTACGGATTAAAAGTTACTGAAATGGTTTGTAAACTATAAATTCATACCAACAATTTTTCTCTAGCTTTATTCTCTTTGACTTCTTTTTCCAGTTCCATAAATTGTGTTGATGTAGCTGCCGGAATATTAAAAATTAAAGTTTCGCTCTCAGATTCATTTTTATTATTACTCGTGAATCGCTGTTCTCGCCGCAATAGTTTTACTTCACGAAGCAAAACCCGTATCATATTACCTTGATCGTTCAAAGTTTTTAAAACGTCGGTTATTGTCGAAGTCTGTATTGATGGGACAGTGTTTGCAGATGTCGCTTCACTAGGTTTATTTTTTTCCGTATTATATGGCTTGTAATGAAACTTTTTCTGAGAGCTTGGCAATTGAGTGCTTGTCGATGGATTTATATTTTTTCCGACACTTAAAAAATTGCCATAGTTCGCTTCTTCATCCGAATAATTCGGTGTCAAAATAGTTTGGAGTTTGCGACATTTTAATCAAGATGCTGTAAAGAGATATAAACTAAATGTATTTTTGTAATAATCTTGATAATTTTACTGTCGATATCTGCAACTTTAAAACATGTGCGCTCTGTATTTGTTTCCTCATTTAGAGAATGTGTGCTATAAATTCCCACGCTATAGATTCTATTGGATAATCGAAAAAATTTCGAATATTTTTTAGAACACATCCATAGATTTTATCCATTTCAATTGAATTAATCTTTATTATTTGGGTTTTAACCATGCAATAATTATTTGGAAAGGAAGATGACAAGCTAAACGAAATATACAGTTTTTCTTCTGACCCAGTGTGAAATTTATCCATTTCATTAATTTTATTAACAATTTGTTGCAATGGATAAGATCCTTTTTTAACCATTTTTTTGAGTTTTTGGAGATGATTCTCAAATTTAAAAGCACTATAACCGTCTAAGCCGCCATATAATTTGATATCATCCGACAAATGGAGTAGACTGTGCACGTTGAATGACGTGTGTTCAGTCCCAAATAAACTAGGAAATTTGTTCACAAACTCTAACAACATTTCGGCTGCACATTCGTTGTTGTATATACAATTATCGGGATGGCATAATATGCGGACTGCGCAAACTAGCAGCTTAAAATGTGAATAATATTTATCTGGTACTATTCCTTTCAGTGCTACAATACCGGGGTATAATAGGAACATTCGGAACTCGGTTGCTTTCCAGTGTTGAAGTTCATCGAACGTTCTTTGTTTTCTGGCAAAATCAGATGGAATGCAACGTCTTATCAATCTCAAATTATCATTAATGGCTTGTATGTCATTTTCCGTTAGAGAAAATTGTTTCCGTTTAGCTTTAATGAATAAATTAAGCATTTGCCTTGTCACACCCAGTAATGTGCAATGCATATAATCCACCGGGAAATTTGTGACACATCCAATATTTAATGTCTCCAGTATACTGTCTTTAATATGATGTTCTTTTTGTAGTTTTTGCTTAAAATCTCTATCAGTTCTAAGTATGTTTTCAGTTCCTGGGAAACATACTTTGTGGCACAAATAAACTCCTTTAATAGTACATTTTGTGCAACTGTAGTATCCGGAATGCGTTTTTACACCTAAAAATTAAATTGATAATTATTAACTTAATATGAAAACATAAACTCATTGATAATAAATACCCAGTATATATGCTCGAGCAGAGGCATCACAAATAAACGATCTTAAAGAAAACTTTAAATTTGTATCCTTATATTGAATTCCGGTGTTATATAAGCATTTAATCTCATTTACAAATGGTGTTAAAAATGCATTAGGACATGGTGGTTTTTTATTACCGTGGTATACCCCAATCACGAAAACCTTCTTAAAAGGAGGAATATTTCCAAGGATTGGCCAAAGCTGGCTGTTAGAACTTTTAGCCAAGGGTACCCCATCTATTCCAATATCCATATTTATTTTTAATTTATTATATTCAATATTTTTCAAAAACATTTCTACAGCATTTTTTAAACCAATGTGGGTATATTCTCCGTTTTCGCTATTAATTATATTACAAGACTTTCTAGCGCTCCTCTTTAATGTCCGAACGTCCAGAGGAAGGCTTAAATTATAATTTTGGAGAATTTTTAATAGCGCATTGCCACATTTCACGGAAATATTATATTCAACCAGCCATTGTGCTAACTCTCCTGATAAATCACTGATATCAGGAAACTCAATTTCATCGGAATTTAAAGAGCTATCATCCGAGGGTTGATTGTCGAGGCAAACATCTTCTTCCATAATTTGCGTTGTAGATAAGTTTTCACTGTGTGTCCAGTTAGAAGTCTGTACACAATTTCGATGTTCAGCACAGATATTATTAATTTCTCGTTTCACTTCGTAATACCGTCTTTTCTCCATATCAAATATTTTTTTATTATATACAAAATATAAGCTTACTATAAGTACACTATAACCGCATTACAAACAATATAAACTTGTTCCAAGGGGTATTACTTTTATATTAATTAATGTTTATTAATAAAATTTTAAATTTTAAATTATTTTTTTTAAACACAATATTTTTTTACGAAACACAATATTCTTTCTCAAAATCAACAGTAAAAATGGCGCGTATTTTTATGCGCAGAAAATTTAAGAATGTGTAGGTGGTGGTGAAAATAGTAAAAAAAAAAAACTTCGTTTGTAGTTCATTAGCGCACCATATTTTGCGAATTCGCTTTTTTGTTTAGAGGGAAGTCACTTCATACAAGTAGGATTATAAGCCGACCCTCTAAACAAAAAATCGAATTCGAAAAATACGGTACTTATACAAACTATTTACAAACCATTTTTTTTGGTTGTTTCCATTTTATAGGGATACATTTACATACAACGATTCGCTAAGCTAAATCATTAATGTTCGTGGCTCGAGCGAAGACGCCATATATTGTGTTTTATGTTATTAACTTTTCAGTTAAGTATTTTATACATTTTTTTAGTACATATTTTATATTTATGGAATTTAATTTATATTTCTATAGATCATGTTTAGTACATAAACTTCACCCTTTATCCCACCAGACGTCAGCTAAATACGGGGTACATTTTCAATGTTTACATTTTTTTTATATGGAGTTTAGGCGAAAATAGACTTGATAAAATTAAGAATCTTTGTATGAAAAGTGCCAAATTTCGATATTCAAAATAAAATTATTTAATTAAAACACAATTAGTAATATATTTTTTGAAAAATATTAATTAGTAAACATTAGGGTATGTGTGGAAATAATGTTTAAATAGCAACAAGTTTTGTAAATTTGTGAGGTTATATCGAAATGTTTATTGACATTTAGTTATGTAGGATTGGATAAAGCGGTAGCTAAAGAAAATTTATAATGGTGAAATATTGCTGTGTGCCCAATGTACAAACAAGTTTGTGAAAAATTCTGGAATACGTTTTCATGTCTTTCCGAAAAATAAAACAAATTGTAGGAAACGGTTGTCATTGGAAGGCGCTGGGATTGTTTTTGTTGTATATAATTTCCGATCAAGTTGGGTTTGTTCCCACAATTGCAATCTATAATTAATTAATATATGTACATACATAAGTCATAAATATAAATGCAATACAAATTCATTTAGAGTATATGTACCTCTCATTTAAAACAGTCTTATTGCCGCTCACTCTGGCACCTTTTAATTTTAGTTTTGCTTTGAGGCAACCTATTTATATATGTATAATAATATATGAAAAATATTACTTCAATTATAATTAATTAATCTATTAACTGTATTGTATGTAGGTAATAACTCTACATAGATTCAATGTTAAACTTACCAATATTTTCTTTATTTGCCATCTTAAAATTAGAATTTGTGTTGCCTTCAAGAACACTAATCTTAACGTCGACCAACCAAAATAAACAATTTGACATAACCTCACAAAACTTCAATAATTGTTAAAGTTTGTACATCATTTTCTTAAATATCCAAGTAATATTATTTATACATTATTTTAAAAAATCATCTATGCATATATTATAAGTAAAAAGCATTAGTTTTAGCATCGAATCATAGTACATTTCATTAATTTTTTTCCAATTTTGTAATAGCCGTTTATGCCTAAACTCCATATAAAAAAAATGTAAACATTAAAAATGTACCCCGTATGATATTGACATCTGGTGGTACTAAATTGAACAATTATCACGATCTATTGTTCAAGATAAAAGCATCAATACAAGATGAAAATATTATAAGTTAGAAAATTTATTAAAGTATGTGCCGAAAATAAACTATAATCCAGGCCGAATAGTCAAGAAGGAAATATCGAAACATCAACGGATTTGTTATGAGAACGACATATCACAATGATTTGTAATGTATTATAAAATAAGTATGAAAAATAGTAATTATGAAAATAAAATAATATAAATTATAAATTTAATTTTGCGATTCTATTTCCAACATTCTTTTAAATTTCGATAAAATTATTGGAAATCATATGCAAAAGTGTTGCGTTTGTGATTCGCAAAAGTGTTACGTTTGCGTATCAGTAAAAGTGCACATTATGCGAACGAATACTTCGTAAAAAAGTCTAATTATCTTAGGATAGGAACACCGTAAACGGTTCGTTTTTGAGCTGCAAAATTGATTCGTTTACGTACTACTGTATGAAGTGTAGTCTTCGTTTATGTACTACTGTATGAAGTGTAATCTTTCGTAAACGGTTCACCTTGTTTAGCGGGGATTTAAGAAAAAACGTATTTAAAAATATGGGGTGGATACTCGATCCGCTAGCAGGCAAGCAATTTGCTAGCCAAATTCCTGACTAATAATCAATTTTACAAAGGAAATTTAAATTTCAAATTATATTTTCAATACGCTTTTTGTTTTTTTTTTCGAGTGGAGAGTAGAACAACACAAAATTTGCCGTTTAATTTTCGAAGCCGTAAATTTTAATGGAATATCGCAAAAATAAACAAAAAATTTATGAAAAATGTATTTTGAAATTTAAATTTTCTTGTTAAAATTGATTGAGTGGCCAGGATTTTGGCTAGCAAATTGCTTGCTTGCTAGCGGATCGAGTAGCCACCCCTATAAGGAGGTCTTGAAATCATACAAAAATAAGTGTTGACGTACAATTTCATTAGACATTTTATCGTTAATTATTTGCATAAGAGCTTAATAAGTCTATATTACAAATAACTAATACAGACTATTTTAATTATAAGATAGTTTCGTTAACAATTTTACATATACAAACACACAACAGCCTTCTAAGTGTTATGCCTCGCAGATATAAAATTGGCCGTGAAATCGATCTCCAGTTGAGACTTTTTTTATATATCAACTCGTTTTCATGTTCGTTTTTGATTTGGCTAGATACATGCTACACATACTTATAGATGTGGTATAGGCAAATGTATATACACACGATTCATACCGATAAAATATTGTTTTCAAAATATAATTAATCATCACCGTATATAAATAAAATATAGATTCGCACATTTACATATACGAGTTTACATGATCATATACGAGTAAGTACGTATACGAGTACTACAAAGTATAATATTCAAATACTCGAGTTTATTGTTAACAAAATTTATAAAAAAAAAACACTACGGCAAGCAAAAACTCTGCTATGAATTGCATTCTAGAAATTCTACTAACCCTAATTTCCACATTTAGTTTTACGAAAGTTACATAACTGACATTTTTACATAAAAGATACTCTTTAATATTTTTGCATTATCATTAAGATGAACATTAAGATGAAGATCATAAAACAATTTTTTCGGTAATATTTTTCATTTTTTATTAGAATACGTATACATCAAACATGCACAAGTGTCTATATACTTGTGGTATATTATTCGAAAATAATAATATTTGCAGGTATGGGGATATCATATTGAAATCATTTGGATACAACTTTAATTAAAACATCGAAATGCATACAATTTGTGAAAAAGGACAATTGGACGCGAACAAAATTTTTAGACAAATTTTAGTTAAAAATTGAGGGATGAGTATGCTGTGGTCAACAACCGACTTTATTTTACCACGAATGTAAGTAAATCGCGAATACACCGCATTTAATTATTAAGGCGAGTGAAAAAGTACAAAAATTGTATGATTCGGAAGAAGATGCAAATGTCAAAATTGAACGTATATAATAACGATTTCAGATCCACATCCCGTGTTTCACATTGCGTTGTTCTGTTCTCTACCACTATGGCGAAGCGGAATCAATAGCATCTTCCGGTTAGTCGAGGACCACCAAAATGATTGTGTTGTGTGGTGTTTGAAAATGTAAACGTTTCTCAGCTTCAAAACTTAAGCTGTAGTTGTCTGATTTTCTCTAAAATCGTTATTTCCGCTAAAATTTTAGGAAAATTAAGTAAGCTAATTTTGTTGCAAATTTTAATTTAGAATCTTTTTATGCATAATTGAATTTCTCGCTTGACTTCATAAAATATTTGCAATAACCCCAAAAGTTCCAATGGAAGCTATCACGTCCGATACTCCGATTTCCACTAAATTTCCCAATTATGGTAAAAAAGCTAGTTTGGCCAGAAATCATCATTTATTGCAAATTTAATTTAGAACGCGATTGTTCTTAATCGAATTTATCGTAAATGCTTGATTTTATAAAATACATGCATAAGAAATAGCTGCTACGGAAGCAGCCACTTCTGGTTGGCGATTTCCGCCACATTTTACTTGAGACCCCCAATTTTGAGAAAATCTGTAGAGTTGTAGTGTATTTGTCCTACACATCGGGCGATGTAGCGAATGATAAATCTGTAAAAATCTATGATGGTCGAAAATTTAATCACCTATCTCTACACTCTTTGTAATTTTCATTTAATAATTGCAAGTTTTTTGTTGATTATTCAAAATACGTAATCAATCAATGTCATAGAAGTATTAGAATTTCTCCGGTAGGGTTGAAATTGTTTATCTGATGATATAATTACATAAAAAATAGTGAAAAGGTTTTTCCCAGTTCGGGCTCCCTTTCGTTGTCCCTAAAGAATTAACAATTACGAAATAATGTTATCATATTTCTCCACAGCACAAAGTTGTCTCGATACATTCGTACCATTCCATATCATAGAGGCTAAAGCTATAGTTGTTGGTAGCATCTAGCCAGATACAGCTACCTTCGTTCCTTTAAGGGGACAAAGCACCTTCAAATTTTCAAAAAATCGAATTTTTTTTATGATAGAATATGTTAGAATGAACGTTTAAAAACATGATTTTAATGATATAAACACGAAAATCTCAAAAAAAAAAATTATTTATATTTTTCTTTTATTTATTGCGAAAAATAAATAAAAATAAATAATGTCTGCAATACCTAGTTCAACTCATAATTGCGGAACAGAAACCAGACATCAAAACTACTCATTAAGAATAGCTATATGGAATGCAAACGGATTAACACAACACCTAGAAGAATTAGAACTATTTCTAAATACAGAGAAAATTGATATATGCTTAATATCAGAAACACATTTTACCAGCAGCTCCTATGTATCAATCCGGAGATATACTTGTTACCATACCACACACCCTGCAGAACGAGCAAGAGGAGGGTCAGCTATATTTATTAGGGATAATATCAAACATCATGAAGAATTAAAAATAGAAAAAGAATCCATGCAAGTAACCACCGTGACGGTTAAATTTGGTCATCACAACACCTGCCCCCCACGGTATAACCTATAAAAAGAAGACTACATTAATCTGTTCCAGAAATTGGGAAGTAACTTCATTGTCGGAGGTGATTTTAATGCAAAAAATACCTTCTGGGGTTCAAGATTAACCTCTCCAAAAGGCAAGGAATTACTTGCAGGTGGCCAATACTCAAACTGTGAATTTTACTCAGGAGGGAAACCGACGTACTGGCCAACAGATCCTAACAAAATCCCAGATCTAATAGATTTCTACATCACTAAAGGCATATCGGAACGCTACATCTTCTTAGAAAATGATGAAAGTCTAATATCTGATCATTCTCCTGTTATTATGACGGTTAGTGAAAATGTAATAGAAAAAACAAATTCACCACAACTAACAAACAACAAAACAAATTGGGAATTGTTTAAGCAGTTAGTGGAGGAAAAAATAGAACTTCAAGTGCCAATCAAAAGTGAATATGAAATAGAAGAGGAGCTAGACCGGCTCCTTGATGTCATACAATGGTCGGCTTGGGAATGCACCCCCAAATTATCATCCAGGAAAGAAAACGCCGTTATTTACCCAATAGAAGTAAGAGAATTAGTGCAGGAAAAACGAAAAGCCCGAAAGAAATGGCAGAATACACGTGCGCCGCAAGATAAAACCACCTTAAACAACTTGTGCATCAAACTTAAGGTACTCATAAAAGCAGTGAAAAATGAAACAATTGGAAAATATCTCTGTTCTCTAGCCCCATCTAAAGATACCGACTATTCCCTCTGGAAAGCAACAAAAGGGTTAAAACGACCAAAAACGCAGATCCCCCCAATCAAAACAAACGATGAAAACTGGGCTAGAAGTGCGAAAGATAAAGCTGACCTGTTTGCTGAACATCTTGAAGAAACATTTCAACCTCTAGGTCGGCAGACCAGTTACGAAAACACTGCTGATACGCCCAGAATATCTGATTTCGAAGATATCAGGCCTGTAACATTGAAAGAACTAAAAACAGAAATTAAGAACATAAAAACAAAGAAAGCTCCTGGTTACGATCTGATAACAGGACAAATAATAAAGGAGCTGCCTGAAAAAGGGACCCGTAAATTACTGCACATAATCAATGCGATCATCAGGAAAAAACATGTGCCAATGCAGTGGAAAGTAGCAGAAGTAATAATGATTCCGAAACCGGGCAAGCCACCGAATGATAGAAAATCTTATCGGCCAATTTCACTTCTACCAACACTAGCGAAATTGTTTGAGAGGCTGCTGCTCAAAAGATTGAAAATAACCATAGAACAACGAAACCTTATCCCAGAATATCAGTTTGGTTTCAGGGAGAAACACTCCACTATTGAGCAGGTTCACAGGCTTACAGATGTCATTGAGAATACATTAGAAAGGAAAAAGGTTTGCTCTGGTATCTTCTTAGATGTGGCACAGGCCTTCGATAAGGTATGGCACAGAGGTTTACTCTTTAAACTACATAGAGATTTACCAAAACAATATTACATGATTTTAAAATCATACATAGAGAATCGCCACTTTCGGGTGAAATATGAAGATGAATACTCCGAGCTAAAAAAGATCTCGGCAGGAGTCCCACAGGGTAGTGTTTTGGGACCAATTCTTTACTTACTCTACACCAGAGATTTACCTCATTTAAACGATGTCAAAATCCACGCATGTGAATTTTACTAATCTAAAAGTCAGTTACAAACCTGTAATCATTAACGGTCAGCAGATTCCGTATGCAAATAAGGCTAAATATCTAGGGATGACCTTAGATACCAGGCTCAGATGGAAAGAGCACGTTAAAAAGAAAAAAGAAGAACTTAATATCAAATATCGAAAAATGTATTGGCTGCTCGGGAAAAACTCGGAATTGTCAACAGAAAATAAATTGCTACTATATCAACAGGTGTTAAAGCCTGTATGGACTTACGGAATACAGCTCTGGGGCTGTACAAAGAAAACCAACACTAAAATAATACAAACTTTTCAAAACAAAGTGCTACGTGGTATAGTTAACGCTCCGTGGTATATTAGGAATGATGACCTTCATCGGGATCTAAATATCCCGACGGTCCAAGAAGAAATAAAAAAACTTGCAGTAATACATGGACAACGTATTTATCAACACGTAAATGAAGAGCTTCGTGGTATGTTGGACACCTCCCATGCAGTAAGACGATTGCAGAGAACGAAACCAATTGATTTAATGGATTAAGAACACCAAAGCAAAGACTACTTCAGTAAATAACCTATAAATGGAGCCGGCCAATGGGCGTCTTCTCATTCACAAGTGATTAAATTAAGAAAGAAAAATTACTAGATGAATTGTATTCAGTTGTAATAATTTAAATAATAAAAAAAAAAAAAAAAAAAAAAAAAAATTTATTGCGAAGCGCGCCTTATTTAAAGCGCGATAATTTAAACGCGATTATCTCGAAATGACGTTTTTCAAGTTTGCGTGCAAGATTGAGAAAGAACTACTTATCCAATCGTTCTAAAATTTTAACACGTTGGTCTACATATATTTCTGCTTAGAATGAACTACGGAAGGAATAATCGGCTTTCAATTTTTTGAGTTACAACTAATTGGGGGGGGGGGGGGGACAAAAAGCTGCATTTTCGAAAAAATGCCGCAATTTTTTTATTTTTCAACCAATTTTTTTCCTTTTAGTTCATTCCAAGGGCGATTTAATGCTGAATAAAACCCAGTTTTTTTTAGACGTTTCTGAGAGCAGTTATGATGCACGCCGCGAATTTTCAGTGTTTTTGAAAAACCCTTGTAGCAGACGACAGTGGGCTAAAAAAAAACTAAGAAATTGTTTTTTTCAGTTAAATAAAATGTCAATGGAAAGTTTCATTAAGATTATTTTATTTTATTTAACTTTTTATTCCAAAAAAAAAATCTTTGAAAAACTTTTTTTTGTTCAATTTTGAAGGTGCTATGTCCCCTTAAATTAACATTTATTTAGGTTAGTCTAAAAATTTCCTATTGTATGTTTTATTGTTGCTTCTAATTCATTTTAACATTTGTGCTTCGTACAAAGGGTATTATAGTGTAAGATCTGGCTTTTTACAAGTCGCTAAGATTAATTAACCTAAATGGTTATTATATTTAAAACTCAATGATCTTAGTGACATTTGACTTAGAAATGTTCACCGGAAGTGGCAACTTCCGTAGATGGTTTATGGGTTCTCATAAATATTTTGGAAATCCGAATAACACTGAGAGTGTAAATAAAATTTGCTAATTAAATATGGTTTGGCAAAACTATAAAATTAACATTTGAAAATATTCCAGCCGTTTGGAGACGTTTTAATTTAAATTAGTATTCATCGTTAGTAAAAGTTCTGAGATAGAGTTCCGGATCGTAATTCAAAAATGTAATCTTCTCCGTTACGCACAAACCGACAAACTTTGTCTCGACTATATCCCTTTTTCTACCAAAAACAAAAAACATACCTCAATTTAAGTCCAGACCACACAAATGTATGAGTTAAAAACATAGTATGTAATGTCGATTTGATAAAAAATTTCGCTTGATTTGAAGTACAACTAACACAATTGTGTGTAAAGTTATAGCGTTTTTTTCTGCCGAAAATATGTTTGAAAGGAATGCACAAATGTGTAAGTTGGTTCAAAACTCATACAAAAATAAATTTTTGACATGATTCTCTTGACTTACCCACATAATTGTAATAATGAATTTATTTTAAAGAAGAGTTTAAAAAGCACAATAACTTAAAATTTGAGACTTTTATCACGTTATTGAAGCAGAATTATTGAATCGATGAAACTTTGTGTAGAAGTAATATATCCAGTTTTGATGGCGACTAAATTACCAATCGACATCGCTTTGTTTTATTTAACTAATTCAGTAGGTAGTCATTTGGAGAAAAGTAAAAATAGTTAAAATTATCAACAGTAGGTACGTGACTTATAGAGGAACTGTACTGCATTAAATTATTATTATTTTTGTTGGCGACAATAGTCATTTTTTGTTAATACTCGTATAGTTAATGGAAAATTGTATTTCCTCTATTTCGGAATTTGGTAGTTCCGGAAAGAAATTAGAGGTTTTCCTTCTAAGACATGGTTTTACACAACGTGGTTCCAATATACCACGATAAGGGAAATTGTGAAAAGTTTTTGTACACCACGTTTCTCTTTCCTAAAGCACGATTTTCTTAAGCAAAATTTGGTTATATCACAATAACAACTTAAATTGCATATTACCCATATTTTTCGAAATGTATTTAAGCATAGTTTTCAATTCTAACGAAACTGATTTTGGGAAGAAAATGCTATGTACAACGCTACTTTAGTGCAGTAATGCGTCGAGAGATTTTATGGCCATTACTTAAAATTGACTTTTACATTAAGTTTGGCACACAGCCTAAGCCTACAACTAGAGGGCAACATAATTAAGTAAAAATAATACACCTTGCCTCCTTATTACGACGAGATCTTTTTTTGCAAAAATTAGATTTTTGAAAATTTTAATTAAAAAATTTTATTTCAAAAAGTAAAAAATCACTCGATCGATTTGGACTTGTTAGGTCATCATCAGGAGTAAGTACTCATCATCATCAGAGGTAGATACTCCAGGTGATGACCTAACAAGTCGAAATCGATCGAGTAATTTTTTAAACTTTTTGAACCAAATTTTTTAAATAAAATTTTCAAAAATCTAATTTTTGCGAAATAAAAAAACAAGTGTTTAAAAAAATGTGTTTATTAAGTGTAAGTGTGTTTCGCCAAGTGCATACGGCAAATAGTAATTAATAATTAATACACTGAAACCCAAAAAATCGTCAAAATGTTCTATGGGATTCGATTTTCGAACGCATTAACAAATGGGAAAATCTCGTAGTTTTCTGATGAGACTGAAATCGTCTAAATTTTCTATGCGATTCGATTTTCCAAGGCATTAAAAAATGGGAAAATCTCGTAGATTTTTGATGAGACCGATTTTATTTTAGAGAGCACCTCTTATGCCATCATTTGATACTAGCTACTAGTCGGTAGTGTCTCTGTGATCTGGCCAATAATTAATACACTGAAACCTAAAAAATCGTCTACATGTTCTATGCGAATCGATTTTCCAACGAATTAACAAAATAATGGGAAAATGTCCCAGTTTTTTGATGACACCAATTTTATTTCAAAGAGCACCTCTTATGCCATTATTTGATAATAACCACTACTCGGTAGTGTCTCTGTGATCTGGCCAATAATTAATACAATTGAAACCCAAAGATCGTCTAAATGTTCTATGCGATTCGATTTTCCAACGCATTAACAAAATAATGGGAAAATCTCGTAGTTTTTTGATGAGACCGATTTTATTTGAAAGAGCACCTCTAATGCCATCATTTACTAGGTAGTGTCTCTGTGATCTGGCCAATAATTAATTCACTGACCTTTTATGCCATCATTTTATGTACGTATATGCAACTCGATTTCATTGCTGCTGCACTTCATATAACTGAATCTTTAATAATGAATACTACAATTTATTAACATTATTAAATTACATAAAATGGTTTTCCTTATTTTATTTATTTTTTTTTTCAATAAAAATTAAGTTTATTATACTATATCAATAGTTTTCAGTTAAATGAAATTCGTCTATAGAGTGTCTGCATGTCGGTTCGATAAAATTAAGTTGGATGTGTCGGATGAAAATTCCATCCAATTGTCCGACCAACCAAATAAATCAGATGGTGTGTATTGTTGTAGTACGATTTTAAGTCAGTTGTGTTAAATTTCAACAGAGAAAAAAATATTTAAATCATTCGGTGTATAAAAAAACATAAAATCGTTTTTGTACATATAATATATTAATTATCTTAAAACTAAAATATATTTAAAATTTGATTTATTATAAAACTTATGAATTTCCTTTTTGTAATATAAAGCGAGATAATAGATTAACATTAACATGTAACTAAATTTGACAAAACGAAAATTTGGTCGTCTGACGGTCGGTCCAACCGTCGGATCATCTGCAGCGTTCTTTACCTATTGTTGAAATTGAGCCTAAGTAGCGCAAAGTGAACTTCACAAATTTTGAAATGTGAAATTAAGTTCATGCTAAGAATATTTTATAAAAAAAATTACGTCGTTGCATGTAATATTTACTTCGGATTCTGGTGATTCTATTGGCGAATAAATTTCATAATAGACCCCCTGCTATTATGAAATTTATTCGCTTTCGAAAAATTCGATTCGCGGTATTGGTATTATGATTTTTATTTAGCTTTCGGAAAATTCGAAATCGAAAAATTCGCTCTATTATGAAACTTAAAAATAAATTCGATATCGGATTTTACGAAAACGTGACGTCAAAATTCGACTGCTTTTAAGATGGCGAATGTATCATAATACAAAAATTATTTTAAGGTATATATATATGAAAATTAATTTAAATAATTATTAAGTGATTTAATTTTAAATATTAAGTTGACCAAAATGGAAGTTTGAAACTAATTTACTAGAAATAATAAATATTTTTATAATAATAATTTTTACTATTTATTTTAGGTCAACAACAAACGGACAACAGTTTGATAAACTTATAAGTTTTATGAAAGCAAATGAGGGATTGCCAAGAACTTTTTAAATACTCCGCAATTAAAGGAAATCACAAATCAGTTGTGGAGTGAGTTAAAAGAAGAGTTAAATTCTGTTGGTCCTCCAGAAAGGACAGTAGACGGCTGGAAAAAAGTAATCCCGCTCTTAAGTGTTTATCTTTCCTGTGTATTAATTTGTATCTATATATTTAATCTTGGTTTGGAAAGACTTTAAATACAATGTGAAAGGGAAATTACGGAAAAACAAATTAAACGTTGCTGGTACTACAGGGGGCCCCAATAGGGTTAAGACACTAAGTCCTCTTGAAGACAGAGTGGATCGTCTTTTAGACTTAACAAACGAGATCAATGAACTTAATATCAAGAAGTTTGGGTATCGTCTCAAATCCGAACATACTAATTGATTATATGGAAATTGACCCTATTCTGGTAACCACCAATGACAATTTTTCAATTGATCGCCCGTTATCTCCAATAAGTCCCAATTCCCCTTTCGTACAAAATAAAAGTGATACGCCACCTGCGAGTACATCGACATCCATCCAGCAAAATAGAATCAACAATAATGAAATTCCATCCACAAGTCAAAATATCCCACAACCTCCACAATCTGGAAGCTACACAAATTACCATACATCAAGTCGACCAGCAACCAAAAAAGGGAAACGGCCAAAATGCTTTTAAAAAAGCAAGTACAGATGCAGGAAGAATATTACGAAAATTTTAAAAAATTTAATAAAAGGACTGAAAAAATCAAATCGAACAGACTAAAATTTTAAAAGATTTTCGTAAAATAAAAGAAAAAAACTTAAAATTTCAAAAGGAAAAGTGGGTAACAAAACAAAACCTGTTACTAGAAAAAAATAAATTGAAAGCAGAGAAATTACAATTAAGAAATCTTGAACTTGAATTAAAAGAAAGAGATCTATAAAACAATTTTACTTGACGAAGCGAATAATGTTTGTATTATATTTAAATAAAAATTTTATACAAAAATGAACTAAACATGAAATAAAAATGAATTAAAAATGGATTAAAAAATGGATTAAAAATGAATTTAAAATTTATAAATTGTTTTTTATTTGATCTCGAATATCGTGGCTTCTCTTGTCAAATCTCTCATCTCAACTGTTGGCTGTTCATTTGCGTATGTTTCGATTGCATCCTCATTTTCAATTAAATGCTCACCTAGTGAGACGTTGTACCTTTTACATAAATTATGCAGAATTCAGCACACGTTAACAATTTGTGTAGCCTTTTCCGGTGTATAATGCAGTTCCCTTGTGTGTAACAAACATCTCCACCGGCCCTTTAAAATACAAAAAATTCTTTCGATAATGGAACGAGCTTTGGAATGGGCACTGTTAAATTTTGATTCTTGTGATCCCTCGATGCTTTTCCTGAATGGCAATATCATCCATGGCTCAAGTGCATATCCGGAATCACCTAAATAATTTGTTTACAATTAGTATGCATATAAGATTTATATATTGTTCTGTTTACGTAATAGCCAGGAGGACCTATCTCCTGCTTTCCATTACTGTTCCATCACGATTCGGTTATTGGTCATTCTCCAAATAACAAAATCATGAAAATATTATAATTCTCTTTATTATGACAAATCATACATCATCACATTAAGACTGTGTGACATTAAGACTGTTTAACCGCTCTTATTATGTTGATATGAGTTCCATCAATGCATCCGATGACTCCTGGAAAACCGGTTTTCTGAAGGAAATATTCCTTAGATTTTCCTCACTCAGCCTCCGATAAATGGTAGCTTATATATTTTTAACACATCGTCGTTCAAGAATTATATGGTTCTATTTGACATACGAGTAGTTTTGAGATATCAACGATTTAAAAAATTGCAGCATTCAATTTTTTAATTAAAGGTTTTTTAGGCAATGTAATTAATGTACATGACAGTTAAATTAGTATTATTAATAAATGTCCACTAATTTCATCACCTAAATTAATTTTTCATTTAAAAATCGACATTTTAATTTTACGATAGAACTTCGTTTCTAAATATTATTAGTTTTTGTTGTGGAAATGGTTCTATGGTTCCTTAGAACTTTATAAAACTAAGGTGTCTGTGAACAAAATTATTGTATTTTCTGAAAACTAAAGTTAATTTTATAAAACGTTTTTAAATAAAACAAACAATAAAAATTAAATTATGTATAAAGTACTTCATATTTATTTCAAAATATTGTTAAAAATAAAAACTAAATAACACATTAAAATAATACAACAATTAAATAATATTAATGCTAATAATAATATTAAATATTATTAATTTTGTTTCGATTTCGAAGCAATTAAATGTTCGAAAAACTCTCTGTCGACGTTTGGCGTAAATTTTATCATACTTAAGAATGATTTTATTTTTTGAGCGGGAAGCTCTGACCTGACTTTAGATATTTTTGGTTCAGGCAACTCGTGAAATATTTGATGTCCAATTTTTTTATTTCGTTTTGGAAGCTGCGTGTTTTTTGAGATTTACGTTGGTAAATGTGTCATTTTCATTATGTGATGTTTTGTATTTGATGCTGGATAGATTTTGTGTAAACTCTATTTCAACTACTTGCGCAAATGGTATTTGCTTGAAGTTCAAGCATGACGATGACTCCTTGAAATTTTTAAAATCGTCAGGACGCATCTGCAAAATGTTGCACAATTTTCCTTTAAATTTTGCTTTGGTATTTTGCTTTGGTATATCCGCATGAACGAAACCGGTGAGAAGAATTCACGATTGTGAAATATCCGGTCAAAACAACTGTGCACATTATCTATTTCTTGGATGCAAGAATGGCCGGGTGTTGAAAATTTCATTGTAATTTTTTCAATCGACGGGTGGTTCTTCATAAAATTAATTATGGCAAATGATATAATTGAATTTCGATTTTGAGGAATACATGAGTCGGACCATAAAACCATTTCCGTGAACATACCATTTTTTATAAAAATTGATTCCAAAATTTTTATCAATGCACTAGCTAAATCATTGCCTGCTCTCCCTGATTGGTTTTCGTTCCATATACTGCAATATACGGACTTATCGGTGGATAAATGGCAAGTTAAATTGTATATATTTAGCTTGCTCAAACAATAAAATGATACAATTTCTGCTTTCGGGCATGTGACAACGTTTTGTAGATCGAAGCAGATGACTGGCACAATATTTTGTCTATCGAGTTCACGTTTTTGTCTAGCCCACAATTTTTCATTGTTGTGCAGTTCGTATTTATTTTCTATTTTCTGTGATGCAGAGCCAGCAGCTTTGACAACTTTGTATTCTTCACACAGATCGCATCTGTCCTTCTTTGGTACGTGAAAAGAGAAATTGAACTCATTGTTAAATATGTTTCGGTACGCATGCTCTTTTGCTGGATCTGACCCTTCGACCTGTGTATGCTCTCTTATAAACCATACATCTGCCTAATTGATAGGTGGGCTTCCAAATACTTCTTATTGCTTGATTTTCTGCAGTAGTGTGAGCTTATTGTAGGAAATGACTGAATGTGCGCTCTAATGGACTCGTTAGCTTGGTCTGAAAGAGCTTTTTTGGAATGCTTGCCTTGTCTTGATTTACGTAATATTCCTGAATTGTCGTCTTTCCGACTGTATGCATTGTAAATTGACTTTTGACTAACGGCTAAAGTTCCTAAATAAAATTGTTTACAAACTGAATTAAAAAGAAGTATTGATATGTGGTTTTTTTTCTATCTGAATTACGCGTCCGCTTTATTGGTATATTTCGTTCAGTGGTATTTAAAATCAAATTCGTTTTGGCTTCTGCATCAATTTTGTAGAACTCATTAAATATATAGATACGATCTTCCTCACTTATTAGTTGGCAGCTTGCTTTACATTTTGAAATTGAACATTTTCCTACAGCTCTTATGATTTTAGCTGGAATTACTTTATTATTCGAAATATATTCTTTACCGACCTGCCGTAATTTTTTTCGTATACATATTTACTTTCCATTCCTCGATATTTTTCTGTCTTTTTCGAGTTAGAGAACGTACAACAAAAGTCTCATCTTCTTCAAGATATTCAACACCTTCATAATCTCTTGCCGGAACATGCACATCAATTTCATTTTCAATTATGCCATCAATTAAATTTACATTTTTACTTAAATTATTATCACTTTCCACTTCACACAATTGATCGTTGATAATGACATCTTATATATTAATACGCTTAATTTTTAGTTTATACTCGCTTTTTAACCTATTTCCCGTGCGCATATCTTAATGAAACATATATCAGGTGAAAGGTATTTTTTCATATATGTGCAGAATATGTTTTATTAGGGAACGTGCACGGGAAATAGGTGTAAAAGCCAAGAAACGTTTTTCCTATACTGTACATCTTATAAATTAATCAGGACGCCAGAATGCCATGACAAAATATGTTTGTACTGAACCGTCATTACACCGTGACAATACAGAACAAAACAGAGAACATAAAATGAATTTATATACTACAAACATTTTGGTGTTAAGAGGTGTGAGTGTAAAAATAGAATTTTATCATGGCACTCTATCGTGATGACAAAATTTTGCAAGTGATGATCGACCGTAATACTGACACAAACATAATATCTATGGAAAGTTTGGAATAATTATTTCCGTCCGATTTCAGGCAAAAGTCATGGGATCTTTTAATTTATGAGAAAAGTTGAAGTGGGAAGTTTCGTCCCGATATGCGGTTCATTTGTGTCCCAGTATATTTCGTAACCGGATAGTTTATTAAGCCCTTAATTTCATGCTTGAAATAGCGTGACGTGTTTCTGCTTTTTGTGTGGTCGTAAGTCGACTATATAATCTACATAAAAGCATTACTTTTGGTTACGTTGTTAATACGAGATATGCTTTGGCAAACGTCAAAATTATTCATATACAAAAGATCCGCGGTCCTTTTGTACATTCCTTATTAAATATTTAGATTAAAGTTGAGCGCCTCGGCAATTGTGTGTTTTTCTCTTTTGAGATTTTAATACTTAGAAATGGCGCGTTTCGACAACATGTATGCGAGTGCAAATGAAGACTTGAAGCGCGTAATTAATGAGGTCCGAAGCGCGCTCGAATCTGAAACCCTGTCATCAAAGGCCTTCTACGTTGACGCTCCCGACGGGTGTGGCAAGACATTTGTATTGCAATCACTCATTGCATTTACCAATGGGCGTGGCTTGAAGTCCATTTGCTCCGCCTTCACTGGAATCGCCACGAGCTTGATGGAAGGTGGGCGTACGCTACATAATATTTACAAACTGCCGGTTCCGATGGATGAGTCATCAGTTTATAGAACTTTATAATGTTTTTACGTTTACTTAAAACATAATAAGGTTCTATGTGCTCAAAACACAATTATAAAGTTCTATATAACTTGATTTGTATGTTACGGTGGATCGATGAGATTTTTATAATTAAAGTTCCATAAACACATAGAACTTTTTGTTAAAATGAAAGGCAAAAAAAAACTGATAGAACTTTATAATTTTGTATATATGATCAGTTTGGTGAAAAAAATAGAAAAACAGCACCAAAAGATGCGCAGTAAGTTGCGGAAAATTTTGGTATCAAAACCTCATTTTACCCAAAAATGCCGTTTAGAACCGTATAATCCTTGAACGACGACATATAATTTTCTAAAATATGTAGCGTTTCGCTTAGTACTACTGAAACAGTAGGCTGAGCCCAAGGTATATAGAATACAAGGTATGATCTTCCCGTGTTTTATTTAGCTTAGCTAATTAGCTTTGCGCATATACGTCACGTGTATTGTAAAAAATATATTTAATTACTGATTTGAATCTTATTTATATAAAATACATTATTATTATGGCATAATTAAACAAAAACCACGTTTCAATTTCTAATTCTAAATTCTAATTTATTTAACTTTCTTTTATTTGTATTTATATTTTCTGATAATTTATGAAAAAATTATTTTTTTATTTCTATATCCAATTTCCACCAGTTTTAAGGGATGTAGAGTTCAATTCATTAAATATATCATCTAATCTTTGAAGTTTTTGGGTAAATTCTGGATTAAGTTTTTTTAAAACCACCTTCGCTCACTTGATCCGTCCATGTGAAATGACTACTTAGCTCAACTTCAACATGACTGCCCATTATAAGCGGATTTTTTATTTATAGCTGCTTTATGATATACCCAGCGATATAGTCCACGCAGTCATACTGTAAATCAGTCTTATATGACGTTGAATTACGTAATTGACTAAACGACTATTCGTCTTCTGTGATAACAGAAAGTAAATAAGTAAATCCTCGGAACATTGTGGACTCTCTATCATCCTTTTCAAATGATTCGGTTTCATCAACACTAGAACCTCTTAAACAATTGTTAACATTCATTTTAATATAGATAGTTTTGTCACATTCTATATTTGCGGATTGAGAAATAATATTATCATTTCGCCCCAACAAATGACTATGAAGACGATGTTTAATATCTCGTCTTGTTCCGGCATTACCAAATAAAAATGCAATACGCCACCATACACGTGACGTAGAATTTTAAAATGATAAAGTATTCCAATATGCGCAATATTTTACCATGTATTCTATATACCTTGGGCCGGAACCAACGAAAATGTATTCTACAAGCCATATTATTGGAATACATACACAATTTTCGGTCGACTGTATCATGGTATTGTGTATAAATAAAGAAGAAAACATTTCGTAAAGAAAAACGAAACAATGTGTAAGCAAAAAATATAATAAAAAATTGTAGAAGCTTTACAGTAACAAGTCCGTAATTATTATCCCTATACAGTATTCTATCGTTTCTTGTTTTATTGGAAATAAAATTGTTGTTGAAAGGAAAATAGTCCATAAGTTTAATTCTATAATAAATACAACACATTAATCTCAAGATTGCTGTGAAAAATGGTGTATTATAAAAAAATAATACGCTTATTTCTTGATTTCAAAACAGTTACAGCACCAAACCGAAATTTGATAACCTTTCACCTTCGCTTCAATATCCACACTAAACAAAATAAAAAATCGAATATTGAAAAAATATGAAATCTCGTCTCCTATTCCCCTTCTATTTTATATTTTTATTTTAATTATTTTTAAATTGAAAACGGAACCAACGAAAATGTATTCTACAAGCCGAATTGTACTCGAGTATACACCGATCCTATCAAATATTTCAGGGCTCTGTTCAGAATCTACTTAAATATAAGTCGTGCTAACTCCACACATATGAAATAAACAATAACTAAGTAAAGATGTATTGGAAATTTTTTTCCATAGTAATTTTTGTTAAATAACTAAGTATAAGTGTATTGGTGCAGAAACAAAAAAAAATGAACAAAAAAAAATTCAAATTTACTTTGCATTGTTAGTGTAACCAGTGCCTTCTATAGTACTGGCCTGTGACAACATTCATTTTTTGTCGATGACGTCAACGTAAGTCGACAACCAGATGTCAGCACAATTAAGTAAAAATAATACACCTTGCCTCCTTATTACTACGGCAATAAATTTCACAAACTTAACAGATAAAAACCTAAATTATTATAAAATAAATTAATCAATTATGAACAATTTTAGTGTAATTGATTTTCTTAATTCATTAATTGAATTTTTCCTATTCATATTCAAGAAGTTTAGTGAGCATTTAAAGAAATTGCGTCTATTTAGATAACGCAATACGAAGTTTTAGTGTATTCCACTATAAAAATATAAATACAACCGTGAGAGCAGAGAATAATTTGTGATCATTTTGTTTATATTTTGTCATTTCGATTTCATTTCTGTAATCTGTATTTCTATTTTATTTAGTGTCACACAATTATTCGAAGAGTTACGATGCATTTTTTCGGTGTTTTACATAATATCCGTAATTCTTTTGCTATTTTTTATTGAATCTACGTACCAATTACAACAATTCCGAATTAAATGGTATTACAAATCGACTTATGGTAGATAAAAATGACAAAAAAACGCCAAAATCTAAAATAAAATGTACATGCATTACTATAAAAATTAAAAAAGCATATCCTTCGGCTTCAACAGTTTGTTCGAAACTAACAAACAACAAAATTACAAAACAACTGTGACCCTATTCTGGTTTTCCCAGGGAATAGGTTATTAGGAATTAGTGACGTTTTTCTAGCAGTTGGGAATTTTTTATTCTCCAAAGTGTATTCTGGCGTTTGGGAATTTTTTTTATTGGGAAAAAATAATTCCATTTTATAGCAGTTTTGACGTTAATTTTTCCCCATTATTTTTTTGGGGAATTGTAATTCGTACCTTTTTAAATTTTTTAACATTATTTTTGCTAATAAATATATATTTAAAAATAAATTAAACTTGTAATAAGATCGCAATACGAGTTTTAGTTTATAAATGTTTATATAAAAAAAATTCCCCACAAAATTATTCCCTGTTTGCCAGAATACACATTTGGGAACGGGAAATATATATTTGGAAATTTGCGCAATTTGTACTTACAGCAAAATATTTTCCCAATCCCCAATTCCCCGGGAAAACCAGAATAGAGCCACTGGAGAGAGAAATAATATATTTTTGTATTGTTTTATAATTTTGTATGACGGACTAATACCACTATATACAGGCCGATTTTTATGAATAAAAAAAATCTGAGTTAGTATGAGAAGTATTGAGAAATTAACTTGGCGGCATACACATGAAAATAGTTATTATGAAAAAACTTTAAAAATCCTTGTTTACGTCCCATAAATCATTTATATCTTTTAAATGAGCTAGAAATGTGAACTATTGTCCCTTTCTCTCTAATCTTAACTCCTTTAGTAACATTTATAAACAAACAAAAAATCTTGTTAAGAAACTTTTCGTTCATTAATTTTCCAATTAGAACAACAACCCATTTTCCATAAACCACGTGCTCTTTACGAAAACAAAATTTTTTTGTTTAGTTTTGTGGTTCATGTTACTATTTTCTTTGGTTGTTATTTTGGTTTTATACGTTGAGCTACAGTGTGGGGAAGGACAACCGTAACAGATTGATGTAAAGTAATATTTATTTAACCTTTATGTACGTGACAAGGTACAATTGTACCTTTTTCGTTTTCAATCAATTTTTTTTTATTTTGCGTTGGGCTGTATGCTCGATAATTTTCTTTAGCCTCTGTTGACATTTTTTAGCCGCACGCCGAGAAATAATATAGTTAATGCACGATTGCTACAACGAAAAAAAGAGAGTTCGGATTTCAAACGGAGTAGACGTGCTTTGTGTCGCTCCTTGTTTTAAAATTAAATTTAATTTTTCTGTGCGGGAATAGTAGATAAATTAATAATAAATATGTGTTGTAGTGTATTCTTGATAAAATGCACTACATAGTATGTAAATAAGTTAAGTGAAATTATGTGAACATTATCAATGCGTGCACGTGGAACTTGTGGATTTGAAAGAGAAGTTTTTGATTTTGTTTTTATATTAATTAATGTATTTTGCTGTGTGTTTTCTTGTAAATGCGGTTGTAATATATTATAATCTGTGTACATACATATTTATTATTGTATTGCGAAGCCGCCGTGGTTTCCATTTGTAATCGTTAAGCACTTTGTTAGTGAACACCTTTTTAAAACCATTTAAATTAATAAAACAAAATAAATTTACATTAAATTAATTTATTTACAAAAAATGAACGTTTTCGACCACTTAGTGGTCATCTTCAGATTTACATTTGCAATTGAATTGAATATACTAAAATCGCCCGCTTTAAAAGTTTGCATGTTTATGTGTAGCGTATATACCATTATACATAAACACTTGTCCGATGCTTTATAGGTATGAACTATGTACATACATATATAAAATATTACCAGTAATTTACAAATTGAAATTTAAAAAACAAAAATAAAAATATTTAACTGTGTGTGTTAGGGAAATTATTTAACATAAAAAATATTAAGTGAAATTTTATACAACAACAAAAACAAAATTTAATTTCCCAAAACAATAGAAAAAGTCAAAAAATAAAAAAATAGAAATTTTGTCAAAACATTACTGTAAACAAATAGCTAGTTTTTGTGAAAAGTGTCAGTGACTAAAAAAATTTTTTGAGTTAACAAAATTAATAACAAAAAACAAAACAAAATATTTTGTGGTTGCCTTTCTGTGTGTTGTGTGAATTTAGTGTGTTAGGCTGTTAACCAAACTAAACAGATTGGATGAAATTGGTACCTTCTCTTGATTCATTATGCCGATTTCGTGTTTGTAAATATACAGTGATTCCATGGCATCCAGTTCCCAACTTTTTTGTACTTCTTTTATAATATGTGAGTTTGTTATATCCACTTGATGGTTTCTATTATTTAACATATGTCTCGCTACACTATTTACTGCATCTTTATTTCTTACAGAATTTAAATGTTCCTGGAATCGTTTGTGGAATGCTCTTTTCGTTTGGCCGATGTACTTGCTGTCACACTTGGTGCAACCGATTTTGTATATTCCAGATTTCAATGTTTGTGGTGTGAGGTCCTTGTATCTGCAGATTCTGGAACCCAAATTCGTGCTTTTTGTGACCAGCTCGAAGTTAAATTTTTTGAGTACATTTTTTAGTTTATTTGTAATCGATGGAAAAAATGGTACACATATTCGTCTTTTCGCAGTGGGATCCGTGCTATTTTGTAATGTGGTATGGATGTTGATTTGTTGTTTCCGTTTGTGATTGTCCAATATATTTTGAATAAATCGTATATCGTAACCATTAATTTGTGCTGTGTTTTTAATTAATTTTTCTTCCGCTTGGAACTCCTCTGACGACATGGGTACAGTATATAGTCGATGGGCCATTGAATGGAATGCTGCCTTCTTGTGTGCTCCACTGTGATGCGAATCCGAAGTGATGCATCTTTGAGTGTTCGTTGCTTTTCTGTAGATTCCAAATTCAATTGATTCACCATTTCGAATTACTTTAAGGTCTAAGAAAGGTAGTACACTATTTTCTTCCATTTCGTACGTGAACTTAATCGTCGGATATTGCTTGTTGAGTAGATCAAGTGTTTCGTTTAATTGTGACCTTTTAATGACGGCAAATACATCATCTACGTATCTCAGCCATACCCGCGGGAACAAATTACTGGTGCTGATTTGGTTTTCCAATTTATTCATGAATACGTTGCTGAGATACGGTGCTAGCTTGCTTCCCATACACGTGCCGAAGGTTTGTTTATAAAACTTTCCTCTAAATTGGAAGAAACTTTGTTGCATACATGTCTCTGCCACCTTTCTGTAGAGAGTGATTTTGTCTTCATCAACTTTTTCCTGCCTTCGGAAAACGAACTAGAAATTTTGAACAAAGGCCTGAAATTCGCTCTAACACCGTCGAAACCTCCACTGGAAGATATAGTAACCAGCTTAGAAACGGGAATATCGAAATTGGGATCACAAGAGAAACAAACCATTCGCTTCCATACTCAGAAAATCATCTTGAAGGATAATGTGAAATCTGGAAAAAGGGGTAAAGGGACGTGGAAGTGTTTAAAACTACTAAAAGAGAAGAATGTTGTTTACATTAAGGCGGATAAAGGAAACTCATTGGTAATCCTCGATAAGACGAATTATGATGAAATGGTTCTCAACATGCTGGTGGAAGGTCCATATGAAGAGGTAAAATATAAAAATGGCAATCCGAAGAACCCTTTGCCGCAAATGATTAAAACGGTTAGAGAAACGTCCTTGATGATGGAGAACATGTTAGAAATTCCGTACCTACACCTGAAAATGAACATGGTTAACCCCAAAGTACCACATCTATATGCGTTACCAAAAGTTCATAAGCCTGGGAATAAAATGAGACCTATAGTCTCCAATATTAATACACCGACTGAGAAGATTTCAACATGGCTCACTACGGAATTGAACAAATTAAACGCAGCTCCGGGTTTTAACATCAAAAACAACTTAGAATTTGTATCAAAAGTAAGGGACGTAAAACTAAACGAAGATGAAATCATGGCATCGTTCGATGTGACGGCACTGTACCCTAATGTCCCAGTAGAAAAGGCGATAGAATGCATGGTGGATCACGCAAGGCAGGAAAAAGTTGATGAAGACAAAATCACTCTCTACAGAAAGGTGGCAGAGACATGTATGCAACAAAGTTTCTTCCAATTTAGAGGAAAGTTTTATAAACAAACCTTCGGCACGTGTATGGGAAGCAAGCTAGCACCGTATCTCAGCAACGTATTCATGAATAAATTGGAAAACCAAATCAGCACCAGTAATTTGTTCCCGCGGGTATGGCTGAGATACGTAGATGATGTATTTGCCGTCATTAAAAGGTCACAATTAAACGAAACACTTGATCTACTCAACAAGCAATATCCGACGATTAAGTTCACGTACGAAATGGAAGAAAATAGTGTACTACCTTTCTTAGACCTTAAAGTAATTCGAAATGGTGAATCAATTGAATTTGGAATCTACAGAAAAGCAACGAACACTCAAAGATGCATCACTTCGGATTCGCATCACAGTGGAGCACACAAGAAGGCAGCATTCCATTCAATGGCCCATCGACTATATACTGTACCCATGTCGTCAGAGGAGTTCCAAGCGGAAGAAAAATTAATTAAAAACACAGCACAAATTAATGGTTACGATATACGATTTATTCAAAATATATTGGACAATCACAAACGGAAACAACAAATCAACATCCATACCACATTACAAAATAGCACGGATCCCACTGCGAAAAGACGAATATGTGTACCATTTTTTCCATCGATTACAAATAAACTAAAAAATGTACTCAAAAAATTTAACTTCGAGCTGGTCACAAAAAGCACGAATTTGGGTTCCAGAATCTGCAGATACAAGGACCTCACACCACAAACATTGAAATCTGGAATATACAAAATCGGTTGCACCAAGTGTGACAGCAAGTACATCGGCCAAACGAAAAGAGCATTCCACAAACGATTCCAGGAACATTTAAATTCTGTAAGAAATAAAGATGCAGTAAATAGTGTAGCGAGACATATGTTAAATAATAGAAACCATCAAGTGGATATAACAAACTCACATATTATAAAAGAAGTACAAAAAAGTTGGGAACTGGATGCCATGGAATCACTGTATATTTACAAACACGAAATCGGCATAATGAATCAAGAGAAGGTACCAATTTCATCCAATCTGTTTAGTTTGGTTAACAGCCTAACACACTAAATTCACACAACACACAGAAAGGCAACCACAAAATATTTTGTTTTGTTTTTTGTTATTAATTTTGTTAACTCAAAAAATTTTTTTAGTCACTGACACTTTTCACAAAAACTAGCTATTTGTTTACAGTAATGTTTTGACAAAATTTCTATTTTTTTATTTTTTGACTTTTTCTATTGTTTTGGGAAATTAAATTTTGTTTTTGTTGTTGTATAAAATTTCACTTAATATTTTTTATGTTAAATAATTTCCCTAACACACACAGTTAAATATTTTTATTTTTGTTTTTTAAATTTCAATTTGTAAATTACTGGTAATATTTTATATATGTATGTACATAGTTCATACCTATAAAGCATCGGACAAGTGTTTATGTATAATGGTATATACGCTACACATAAACATGCAAACTTTTAAAGCGGGCGATTTTAGTATATTCAATTCAATTGCAAATGTAAATCTGAAGATGACCACTAAGTGGTCGAAAACGTTCATTTTTTGTAAATAAATTAATTTAATGTAAATTTATTTTGTTTTATTAATTTAAGTGGTTTTAAAAAGGTGTTCACTAACAAAGTGCTTAACGATTACATACATATTTGCCTGAGAATATACATATACTATAAAAATAAATTTTGTAATTTTTGTGTCTCTTGCTTACGATTTTATTTTCTCAAATTTTGTTTTGCGATCATAAATTTTATTTGTTTTGTTTTAAAACTAATATCCTCTCGTCTCGGAACATTGTTATTGTTGTACTCTAGTACTAGTACGTACAGTTGGCTCATAAATTGTTGTACATATACATTTAACTCTGTTTTATTTATTACACCAATCCCGGTGAACGAAAAGTCTCTGCTTACGGGAAAAGGATTCGATTTACGAATTTTATTTTTGTTCTTATTAAAACGTGTGTTCTAGGCTCGAGATTTTTCTAGAATATGTTGTGTTCTTAAATTAAATTTGTTCCTTACTTTAAATAAATTCTATAAATTGAAATTTTGTCGAAAGTCCTGACTTTAAAGAAACAATAAAGTTGTCGGCAAATATAATTCAATTTATTTTATTATTATTATTTTTTAAACATACCGGAAGGTCAGGGAAGATTGTGATTGCAACATTCTTGATCAAGGGGTCTATTTAATTATTTACGCTTTGAGGATAAACTCAATATAATCAAATATGTTAACGATCCAAAGATCTTTTGCCATGGAATGTTGTTTTTCGACGATCTTTCTTGTTGAATTCAGGTTATGTTTTAGTGAAGTGTGTGGATGTTAGATATAAATCAACCCTGCTTTTAGTTGGATGAATTTAAATATAGGTAGCTTAATGACAATACCGAATTTCAATTTAATTGTTTTACAATAGCAACGGAATATTTAGGTCATCATATGTATGATAATGCTGTCGAGTAATTACGAACGTGAAATCCCTCGGTTAGATGGTGTTGGGTGGGAAGATAGGGTAAAATAAGGTTTCAAACAGCATATGATGAGATGACCCGTAGATGTGAATTAAATAACCTAACCAGTCTATTATGACTGATGCCGAATACATATGATGAGTATTAGTATCCTTTACCACAACCACAGCTAACCCAAATTAATAAACTAACAAAATCTACTCTAGAGTGTGAATTTAATTGTAACTAACATTTTAATATATTTAAGTAGTTAGAAAATGACTTTGCTGCGGTTCGCCCTAGTCGTTTCTGTGACTAACATCCTTTCCTAAATAACCTTATCTGTTAAGGATGCAGGCAGGGCCTGGGCCCGCATGATGCTGAAATATAATTCGCATTCAGATATAATTTGTTATTTGAATGTTGATATTTCAGGATTATGGTAACGTACCTAGGATCGCCGTTATGGCTGGCCTGTACGCCTCAATCATATCATATCATATCATATCATCATATCAGTTAATGCACGATTGCTACAACTAAACTATTTTTGTTTACATAATATTATAATTACTGTAAAAAATGTTTGGTCACCGACTCACCGTCATTATAACATATTCGCCAAATAATTGTGAAGAATAGAAATATAATTGCTCCAACCATATTATTTTTAAAATTCACTTGTTATTATGATTCCTGCAACTATTAATGGTGGTAACACAATTATGATTGTGCTAAATATAATTTTCAATCATTTAAGTTGTTGAGGCAATTATTCTGTGATTATTGAATGATTAATAATTTTTAGTGTATTTATAAAAAATTCGCTATCTTAATGTGTGATTAATTCGTATGTAAGCACTAAATCTCCAGCATTCACTTTGTAGTTTCATGGCTGGAGTAATTTAGTCTTATGCGATTATCGAATATTTTATAACAAAAATGTTATTAAAATAAATTTTGAGATGATAGTGAAAATACAAACTTTTTGGTATGCTCACGACGGGGAAAATGAATTCCGGATTTTGTTGTTTTGAGCTACCAACAATAATGGTCAATTGGGATAAAAGGGATGGGGTATTTCTTTCAATGCGATACCAATGCGTCATCAATATTACATTTTATGTTTACTGTGATTATAAATATGATTGATATTGTATCAAAAACATGATTGGTAGAATCATAAACATGATTACAGCAAACATAAAATGATTATTGCAATCATAGTTTGAGTCTCACACATGGTTACAGAAATCATTTTATGTTTGCTGTAATCATTCATATAATTCTACCAATCATATTCAATATATATTAATGATTGTTGCAATCATAATGCCAATCATAATATGATACCTTTTATATATGATTGTAGTAACCATATTTTTTCTCTGCGTGAGGTTTTATTTATTATCAACTAAAGTGTAGAACAAAATTATTTAGTTAATCCGCAAAAAAAAACAACACCCCTTAAACGGATGGTAAAGGTACGTTAGTAGTTTAGTACCTATATCTATATGTTCTGTGAAAACTCCTTGAGCGAAGCCAAGAAAATGGATAATAAAATAAAAAACACCTATTTATGATCAAAAAATTATTAATTTCATTTTAAAGTGTACACTGATTGTATTTTGCAATTGTTTCTGTGTGTTCGTTACAAATTGGCCCTTTGCAAATCGTACAGCATTTTCGAGGTTTTCGTTGAAATGATGAAGTTTACCGACAAATATAGCAGCTTCCTACATGCAAACTTACAGTTTTAGTCGCAGATACCGATAGTTGGGTAAAAAGAATTATAGAATGGCCTAACATAGACTCTATTCCTGATTTAGTGGAAAATTGAGCTAAAATTTTTGGATTTTTCGCACGATCTTCAATAGCCGGCATAGCCAATTGTGTGCCTAGATCCTGCAGAAAGATGTGTCGACTTTGTGAAGATTTGGCACTTTCCGGTTTGTTTTCACTATAGAGTATGTATGCAGTGAGAGCGGCTACATCCACTATATTGTAGAACATAGCCTGCGGCGATCTGAACATCTTGCGTTTTGTCGTATAATGCGTCACCATCTTATCCATGTTATCGACTCCTCCTTTGGTAGCATTGTCGTACAAAATCATTTCTGATTTATTTTTTGGACCACTCGTTATATTTGGGGTGTGCATCGTCGACAACAAGGTTACAATACGATTCCTTTTCGGAACATATGAACAAATGCTCACTTTCTCCATCGTCACTAAACCCAAACCGGGATGAACATTCTTCTTTACTTGCACATTTCTTGTACTCCTTTGGGATGCATGTTTTTTTTGTTTTAGAGTGCCTACCATTGTCAAGTTTCACGATAACAATAAACGCGCTAAGAGTAGTGCGAAAAAGAAATTGTCCATGGTGGCATTTCGGCCAGCACCCATATTCCGGTTCAATGATAAATGGTAATGAGAAATCGTAATGAGAAATGGTAATGGTTTTATTTTCGACCAGTCATTTACCATTACCATAAAATTGTCGATTCCAGTTCAACAAATGGGTTTTAACCTGGGAAGAATTTAAATATATATATATATATATATATATATATATATATATATATATATATATATATATATATATATATATATATATATATATATATATATATATATATATATATATATATATATATATATATATATATATATATATATATATATATATATATATATATATATATATATATATATATATATATATATATATATATATATATATATATATATATATATATATATATATATATATATATATATATATATATATATATATATATATATATATATATATATATATATATATATATATATATATATATATATATATATATATATATATATATATATATATATATATATATATATATATATATATATATATACTACAAAATGATTGTAAGAAATATTCAAAATGCAAAATTTAAAAAGTTCCGTGTTATCGAATACAATCGGAAATATTCTGTTACCACAAATTATAGGTGGTGAATTATAATCCTAAATCCTAACTAAAATCGAAAGGAGCAGTTGACTGAATACCACGTCGCCGTTTCACCGTATTAATTATCGAGAACCACATATACTATCATATCAGATATTTTCATCGTATGGTTATCGTATATATTCGTATTTTTTGGTTACCTTACGTATAAACAACACCACTATTCACCAGATGTGAATACCTCAAATGAATGTAAATACACTCTCTTACCCATCTAATTTAATTTGAAAATGATTAAGTTGCTTTTGAAACAGCTAAGAGTCATTAAGACAGTTAAAGGCATATTTTGATAATAATATTTCATCCCAGATTTCATCGTTATCCCATAAAACGGTTAATTTAGCATATTCGATATCAATATCCGTGCTGTAGTAGTCACGAAGAGCCCGTCTAAATAATTTTTGCAAACTTTCATATTCTTCGAGGCTTGTTGATAATTTTAGTTCGATTATTATCCATTTTAACCACATTCACTTTCATTTGATTCGTCAGACATTATTATAAATAAATTATTTAATAAAATATAGTAAAATCTATAATAAAAACAAGAAAAAAACACGGCTTTCAAGTTTGCGCTATTTACTATAATTTACAGCGGATGAAATGCAAAAGTTGTAAAGTTATTTGTTGTAACATTGTTATCGGTGCACACGCAATAATCTTTATAAAACAACACTTTGAATTAAACAAAATTTAATTTAATAAAAACACAAATTGCTTAAACAATTATCACAAATATAATAAAATATAAATGGCGCGACGTCTTTTTTGACAATTGACATGACGTTTAGTATATGTGTGAGTAAACGTAAAAAAAATCCAACAAATTTTTTGGATTTTTTTTTCAAAAAAAAAAAAAAAAGACAAAAAATCTAAAAAAATCCATTTCCAATTGATTCCAATCAGAAAAAAATGTGGATTTTTGTGCCAGTGAAAACGATAAAATTTTTCGATCTTCTTAAACCTAGCCCCGGCAAAATAGTATCTTTTATTTTGACCACAAAATGAATGATTTCTATGATAAATAGCATACGATTGGAAAGAGCATAAACTAGAGAATTAAAACAAAGCTAATTTCCAAATTACTTCTAGTTTTTTAAATGAATTTAGAAGGTAGACATTTTCCATACTTTTGCACATTTTGTAGGATTTGGAAGGCCATAAGTCATTTTTCTTTAACCAATTCTATTAAATAATGATTTATTTAGAATACAATCACATTGCAGAATGCAAAAAAAGTTGTTTCGAGCCTTTACGATTACAAACAAAAAAGTTATGACCATTTAAAGGCGAGATTTTGAGTAACTTAAAAGAAACTTAAAAATATCATCTCAATTATCGTGACACTTTGGAAATCTGTTCCATAGGATAAAAGGTTCCAAATGACCCACCCTATTTGCCATAAAATTTTACCGTTCCACACATCAAAACCCTGTATAAACGTTAAATAACAAGAAAAAAAATTTAAAACGAATCCAATCAGCTATGCTACACACAATTTTGGTTTCTGGATTCAAACTACTGCGCAATAGATTTTAATTTTTAATTTAAACCCTTAAGCCTAGTACTCAGTTCCATTTCACGTGAAATTTCCATACGATTTTACCAAAGTGAAATTAGAAATGAAAAATTTCATTTCTGTTTTCGTTTTGTAGTACTCAGTTCTCCAACGAAAAAACCAAGTGTGTTCAATACATCAAAGATGGCGCGCATAAACTCTCCAAATTATTTTCATGTGATAATAATGTCTCGGCACATTATTTTCACGCGAAATTTTGACATTTGTTTGTTTTTGGCAAAAAACAAATTTTTTAAGACCACAAATTCTTAAATTTTAATTGAAGTCAATTTAATTTAAATTATTTACGTAAAATAAAGAAATTAATTTATGCATGTTTACAAATTTATCCGTTAAAATTAAAATTTCTCCAAACAAAATTTCATTTCTATTTCACGCGAAAATAAATAGATTTTTGGAGACCGCGTTAAAATTTCATTTCACTTTGAACTGAGTACTAAGCTTTATTTTAAATTAGATCATTAAATTTTTTGGTCTTGTTTTATTCTGTTCTCTCGAAAATAAAATTTAAACAAAAATCTACATCTCAAAAATGTCCTTAAATTTTTTTATTTTCATTTCAATTTTTTTCATTTCGGATTCACGGACAAAAATTTTATGTTGCAGCTGCGTAATAAAATTTTTGTCCGTGAATCCGAAATGAAAAAAATTGAAATGAAAATAAACAAATTTAAGGACATTTTTGAGAAGTAGATTTTTCTTTAAATTTTATTTTCGACAGAACAGAATAAAACAAGACAAATAAATTTAATGATCTAATTTAAAATAAGGGTTTAAATTAAAAATTTAATTCTATTGCGCAGTAGTTTGAATCCAGAAACCAAAATTGTGTGTAGCATAGCTGAATAGAAAATATGAACACATGTTTTATTGCTCAGTTCTTCAGATATAATAATCCAGTTATATACTCGTATGCTCCTTACTTTATTTTACTTTAACAATTTTTTTTTATATTTTATAGTTTATTAGACTAAAACAACTATAAAATATATGGGATATTTAAAAGAGCATATAAGAAAAGTTAAGTTTAGTGGCGACAAACATTAGCATACGATTGGCATGACGAGAATATAAACAAATATTATTAATTTGTTTCACACATGCTGCATGTATTCGTATCTTTGGTTACGTATAGACTAAACGATAACAAAAAATCCAAAAATGTTTTAGTAGCAATTTAATTTTGTTTTGATTGTTGTTGCTGGAATATATATAAATTCCACTTTCCTCGCTATTCTTTCGTATTTTTTCGCGTTCAGACAACAGATAAAACATTCTTTTCAACAATATTTATCTAAAACGGAAAGTAAAGGATCTGAACGGAACGGATAATATAAATACTTATATAGAAAACATATGTAACAATGTTTTTTTTGTCTGAATCTGAAAGGAACGGATAATATAAATCGACCCTAAAGCGTACGCTTACCAGTGCATCGAAAAGGGATATGCACTAAGCGCGGTCCAATATCTTAGAGAAATTAACGATGCCATTGAATCTCTATGTAAAGGGATTTACTATCGTTGTCAAATTATACAAGGAAACGGATGATCCGTGCCCAGTGGCACTATTCTGGTTTTCCCGGGGAATTGGGAATTGGGAATTTTTGAGGTATTTGTAGCAGTTTGGAATTTTTTTCCCCAAAAGTGTATTCTGGTGATTGGGAATTTCTTTGTTTTGGGAAAAAATAATTCCATTTTGTAGCAGTTTTGACGTTTATTTTTCCCTACATAATTTATGGGGAATTGAAGATTTACGAATTTTACAATTAATGTCTGCTACTAACATACGTAAAAAAAATCTAATTAATTTATTAATTTATTTAATTTTATTAATTAATTTAAAATTATTAAAATTTGCAATAATGGCAAATTTAAACAGAGCAAGTAAAGCACAAAACACATAAGCCTCGTTTCTTTAAGTTTAAGTTTATAAATGAAGAATGTAAAGTAGACGCCGTAATAAAAAAATTGAATTAAAAAACGAAACAAATCTTATAATATAAATAATATATATTATAAAAAAAACAGTATTATGATTGAGTTAAAATTTGTATAATTTTAGGGTAAAAATGTCACCAAGGAACAAAAAGAGATTATGGTGACTATGATGGAGGACAATTTAGATTTGGCTAATGATAGGTGATTACAATAATATATAGCTGTTGTGCCTCGTATATTAATTTTCAAACGATATTTACTTTATAATTCACAGGTTTCAAGGAATAGATGGGAGAAAAACCAATAAAGAATGTTGGGAAGAAGTGGCAAAAAATTTAAATGGAATTGGAGGAGCTTTTAAAAATCCTGATAAGTGGAGGAGAGCCTGGACGGACATGAAGTATAGAAGTGAGGTATTCTTAACTGCATGTTTTTTTTTAATTGTTTGCCATTTAATTTCATAAAATACGCCCGGACTTCATGGAGTGATCTAAAAGAGTATGATAATCGAACGGGCTTAGGATTAGAGTCGAGTTCCAGAAGGCCGGCGGAATTAAATGCCATGGACCAGCGAATTTTGAATATAACTTCACAAGAATCTTGTGGGTAACGCAAATAAAGAAGGAGGCTTACCTACCCAAGTAATATACAAATTTTTATATAATTTTACTCTTTACTTTAATATTTATTTATATATTTCAGACCAATAATGAAC
>OW052220.1:137367682-137569130 GCA_932526605.1 Nephrotoma flavescens
ATATATATATATATATATATATATATATATATATATATATATATATATATATATATATATATATATATATATATATATATATATATATATATATATATATATATATATATATATATATATATATATATATATATATATATATATATATATATATATATATATATATATATATATATATATATATATATATATATATATATATATATATATATATATATATATATATATATATATATATATATATATATATATATATATATATATATATATATAGATAAGATAAACATGCTCGATCCTTTCTGCTGGTCTGAATATAGATACATGTGTACAATCTATACACCCAATTATGCCTGGCACATCGAACTTTTCATAAAATCTAAAATGGGGAAACACAAGCATCATTACATTACAGAATTATATGTTTTTTAAATATAAATACTTACTGTATTTTGATATCGTTCATTTCAGCTGTCGTTTGAGGAAATTTAATGAATATTGGCATTAAATATTCTTCACATATTGTACAAAACTCCATTATTGCCCTACTCACAACACTTTGTGACACACAATTAAGGTAATTCATACCAAGCCTTTTCTGGAATGTACCTAAAATTTAAAAAAGATATTAGTTATCAAGTTGTGTGTAAAGCCTAGTACTCAGTTCGATTTCACGTGAAATTTCCATACGATTTTACCAAAGTGAAATTAGAAATGAAAAATTTCATTTCTGTTTTCGTTTTGTAGTACTCAGTTCTCCAACGAAAAAACCAAGTGTGTTCAATACATCAAAGATGGCGCGCATAAACTCTCCAAATTATTTCCATGTGAAAATAATGTCTCGGCACATTATTTTCACGCGAAATTTTGACATTTGTTTGTTTTTGGCAAAAAACAAATTTTTTAATACCACAAATTCATAAATTTTAATTAAAGTCAATTTAATTTAAATTATTTACGTAAAATAAAGAAATTAATTTATGCATGTTTACAAATTTATCCGTTAAAATTAAAAATTCTCCAAACAAAATTTCATTTCTATTTCACGCGAAAATAAATAGATTTTTGGAGACCGCGTTAAAATTTCATTTCACTTTGAACTGAGTACTAAGCTTAAATAATAAAAAGTGTATTGTACCTTCTGTTAAGAAAGCAAGAGCAACTAGTATTCGAATTTCTTTTGGAATACTTGTCGCCTCCATATAATTTTCAATTTGTTCCTTTAAATTGAAAACTAATTGTTGGGGCATCCTATTTTTATTTATGAATTCTGTTCCGGGAATTTCAAAGGGGTTTGCTGTATCTCGTAGATGCTTCCTTATTATACGAAGGTTACAACGTCTTCCTTCCTCATCATTATCCATGTGATCCATTAGGCGCCGTGCCATTACGTGATTATATTATTTTTATTTATTTATAATCATCAATGTTATTTATTTATAATTTATCGAATTTATATTATATTATATATTATTTATATTGTCGCGATAAAATCTATTTTATTAGTGAAATTTTTGTTGTTTATGTCAAATTATCGACTACTTCGGCTGTGAACACTTGAACTAATATTTTTTTAACGGGAAATTATTCCCAATCTGTGGCCCTATTCGGCCTTTCCCTGGGAATAGGGAATTGGGAAAAATATTTTCATAGCATTTTTGTCAAAATTATATTTTTCTGGCCTACTGAAGGAATAAGTTTAGTGTAAAATTTTTTAAAACAAAGTTAATTGGGAAACTTTTGTTCCACAAAAATTTTATATGGAAAAATATTTTCCCATTTAACTTTGTTTTGAAAATATTAACACCATCCTTGTTCCCTCAGTAGGCCAAAAAAATATAATTTTGACAAAAATGCTATGAAAATATTTTTCCCAATTCCCTATTCCCAGGGAAAGACCGAATAGGGCCACTGGTAGAATACGCTTTTGGGAAATATGGAATAAAGATCTGGGAATTATTGTAGTTGGGAATTATCATAATATTTTTCGAATTTTCGAATTTTTTATAAGTGGTCGGAATATTTCATGTTTTGTGGAAATTTTGTAGGATTAGCGCTGCTGTAAGTGATTTGGCACCGTTATCTCCACTTATGTTTCAATATATAATATAAAATAAATCATGATGTTACCGCTATCAAAATAATATTTTTTTAATTGGAAAATATAAAACCAACCAATTCTGATGAAAAAATTCTTGTGGTGTTTTTTGACATTCGTTATGGGTTTTTTTTCTCAGTCATTTAACAGGAATCGCTTTTCTGGGTTTTTATACCAATTGCAAATTTTCGACTAATAAAAACCATAATGGTAAATTTACCACCGAACCGGAATTTGGCCGTAGAAGTGGAAGAGGTGGAGCCAGATTTCATTATAATTTAAAATTTGATTTTTTATTTTGTTATTTGTTTAGTGTGGATATTGAAGCGAAGGAGAAAGGTTATGAAATTTCTGTTTGGTGCTGTAATTTTTTAAAATGAAGAAATAATCTCATAATGCTCCATTTTCACAGCAATCTTGAAATAAATGTGGTGCATTTATTAATGAAATAAAATTAGGAATGACTATTTTCCTTTTAAGTAACAATTTTAGTTCCAAATTTCTAATAAACGAAGAAACGATAGTATACTGTATAAGGATAATAATTACGGACTTGTCACTGTAAAGGTTCTACAAATTTTTATCAATGATTTTCAATCGGAACCAACGAGAATGTATTCTACAACCCATATTATTGGAATACATACACAATTTTCGGTCGACTGTATCATGGTATTGTGTATAAATAAAGAAGAAAACATTTCGTAAAGAAAAACGAAACAACGTGTAAACAAAAAATCACAGTACACATATCTTTTTTTATTATCATTGTACTCAGAGTCATGATCACAGGTGTTAGTGGTCAGATGATAGTCCTTCACTATTTTCAATGCATGTGTAGTGCTCTAAAACTCCTATTGTTACAAAGAAGTGAAGAAGATCTGGAATTTTATGTATGTCAGCAGGCCAATATGTTGGTTTATAGCCAGAGAGGAATTCTTTGCAATAAAATCACCGCCTATGATAAAATTTGGTCCTAATGATTTAAAAAGTCGACTGAAGTCTTCTGTTTTTATTGATGGCGTGGGGGACAGTAAATAGAGGAGATATCCCTATTATTGATTGATTTTATGGTTTTAACTTGCATAATTTCTTCTTCAATGCCGAGCACTTCATAATGTTTAATATTATTTTTAATAATTACGGTAGACCCGCCTCTAGCATTTCCTCCTGGATGAATAGCTATAGTTTTAACGCTATTTGCCGTAGGCACTTGGCGAAACACACTTATACTTAATAAACACATTTTTATTAATCACTTGTTTTTTGTTCCGCAGAATATTTTGAATGTCTTTCAAAAAGTTTAAAAAATCACTCGATCGATTTCGACTTGTTAGGTCATCATCAGGAGTATCTACTGATTTGTATTAGTAAAAATTTTGTTATATAATAGAAAAAAGCAAAATATAATAAAAGAAGGAGAGAAGAAAAAATAAGCAATAAAAATTAATCTACGGATCGTGCAGGTAGGCGATGAGTCATATGTAGGTTGAGTAACAGACATTCAACAAGACATTCAAAATATTCTGCGGAACAAAAAACAAGTGATTAATAAAAATGTGTTTATTAAGAATAGCTATAGCATGGTACCATTCATAGTCGCGTATTTTAATAAATGAAGTTTCTGTTAAATGAGTTTCCGAGACAAGACATATATCTATTTATTCTAAGTTTAGAAAAATCTCTAGCTCTGGAACATGCTGTGGCAATCCATTCGCGTTCCAAATTAAAATTCTAAGTGATCTATTCATTTGATTAGTATAGCATTGATATAAGCTCATTCGTATAGCTTCTTGTCTATCCAGCCGCTTGCATATAGCTTCTAGACCACGTTCTTGTTTTACTAGGCGTACATTTATCGTGTCTATACTTCGAAATAAGCTTTCTAGCGGATTTTCTTTAATAGTATTCTGCTGCGTTATCTGAGAGTAGGATCTCCTCTCTGGCTCTGGTTGTGCCGGCACTCTAGTTGTAGTTGAAATCCTTTCTCTTCTAACATTACTGTTTTGAGTCGATTGACGTGTTTTATTTCTTAACCTTTGCAGTTGTACCGCTACTTCGCATCCTCTATAATTGGCTTGGTGTTGTCCTTTACCGTTTATACACCTTGAAGGTTCGGTTCGACTAAGAGAACAGTCTTTCGTGTTGTGACTGCCGGCACATTTTACGCACCTAACATCTCTCCCGCAATATCTTTGGGTGTGGTTATAACCTTGGCATTTCTTGTATTAGGGTATTAATTTCGTGTTCTTTTTCAGTGGTTCTACTTTAATCCTCATATTAAGTATTGCTTAAATATTAAATATATTTTCAATTTTTTCGCTTTTGTTGAATGTGAGCATGAATAGCGGGAGCCCTCTTTTAACGATCTTGGTTCCTTGAGTATTTTCAACTTTCTCTCGTTAAGGATATTTACTGCGTCTTCAATTTGCAGTTCCTTCTTTTTCAGATCTTCTATTATATCCTCCTTCTTGCAGGTGAGATGGAGACCTCTGGCCATAACCTTGATTTCTCGGTTATTTTTGTCTTCATATGAATACCACTGTGTGTTTAGTGCAATTACTCTATAGTCGTTGTGCAGAAAAAAATATGATAAATACATGATTGCATTTACCATAATATCATCAATGTATGTTAAATACAATTATTTAAATGATTGATTTTATCATACTATAATATTCTTGATCATTCTTCACGATCTTCTTCATCATAACATTGATGATCACTGAAAAAAAATCGTTTTTAGTGATCATCATTGTTATGACGAAGAAGATCAAGAAAAATGATCAAGAATATCATAGTATAATAAAATCAATCATAGTATGATAAAATCAATCATTTAAATAATTGTATTTAACATACATTGATGATATTATGGTAAATGCAATCATGTATTTATCATATTTTTTTTCTGAGTGTAAACACAGATTTCATTAGAGCTTGGATATTCACAAACTCAGTTATGCCTATCACATTAATTGGCGGTGGTGCCTTATTCTTCATTGCTACCTTACGTTGTTCAGCAACACATGATGTTGGGGTACAGGCACTGGTTCAACAGTTTCATTAACTTTTCCTTGCGAGAGCTCCTCAACTTCTGGCGAGAATTCTGCTCTTCTTTTTTCCCTTGGTTTTTTCTTCTGTTTGTGTATCCAATCAGTTTCTCTTGCAAGTTCATCCTCATCTGTATGAAACTCAGCGTCAGTACATACAAGTGTGCTAATTTCGTTATAGCAAGTAAGAGAAGTTTCCACAACCTCTGTCAGATTGGGCTTCTTCAGCTCCTCGTTTTCTTTCTTTAACTTTGCGATTTCATTGCTAAGTTGCGATGCGACTTTTTCTATTTCACGTTTATGAATTTTCGATAGCAATGGTTGGCTCACCCCAGAATCCTTTGAGCCGGCCTCGTTAGAGGGTGGATTAACCAACTGAGCAGTTGGTGTACCACCTGCATGTCGATTCTGGTTTTTCCTATAGGAAAAGGAATTAGGAAAAATATTTTCATAGTATTTTGGTCACAAAATTTTTTTCTGAGATACTATGGTAAATAGTTAGTGTACATTTTTTCAAAAACAAAATTAAATTGGGACTATTTTTCCTATCCAATTTCGATACGGAAAAAATAATTCCTAAATTGATAAAATTATTGAACAAATAATTCCTAAATGATTTCTCAGTACGCCAGAAAATGATATTTTTGACAAAAATACTATGAATATATTTTTCATAATTCCTTTTCCTATAGGAAAAACCAGAATCGACCTGCTGGTGTAAAAATTACTTTTTGTTGTGAACTCATTGCATTATAATGATTGGACATTGAAGCAGCTACCAATCTAACCAGTGAAATTGGTCAGTTGAGAAAATATATGTCGAATTAAATTTAATTTAGGTAAAATTTACATTGTGCGTAGTAGAAATAAAATAAAAAAAATATCTTGCAAATATGTTAATTTTACTTTTAGCAAGATAAAATTAACATAGACGCTATGAAATTTTGGTCCTTTTAGATGATAACCAAATATTTGTTATCACATCACCACATAGATGAGCTTATCATTCTCACCTTTTCCAAACTAATGAGGTAAACGTTTTGAATCTTTTTCATTAAATGATTCAATTTCCTCATCAGATTATGTATACCGACAAACAATTTGTAACCATAGACTGTGTTTTGTTAACAATGTTACCGATGTATGGTAACAACACTACGAAATAAGCTGATATATTTATTTTTACCATTTCTCATCCACTATTTTTAATATTAGTTTTTATTCTAATCATTTTTTCTCGCTCTCACGTTCGATTTCTTTCTCCTTCACGTTAAATTATGGCGGTCATTTGTCGGTAACACACGGAAATCTAATATATTAATCACCCAAGCTACCCGAGATTTTAGTTTCTGGTTTCAAACTAACTCGAAATAGATTTTTATTGTTAATTTAAGCCCTTATTTTATATTAAAACACCAAATTTTTTTGTATTGTTTTATTCTGTTCTCTCGAAAATAAAATTTAAACAAAAATCTACATCTCAAAAATGGCCTTAAATTTTTTTATTTGCATTTATATTTTTTCATTTCTGATTCACCGAAAAATTTAATGTCGCAGTTAAAATGGATTAGGTAAAAAGGGGGTCCCATTTAAAACGCGATATTTTAAAACGCGAATTATCAAAATGCGATATCAAAACGCGATATTTCAAAATACATTAATACATTTAATACATTTATTACAATTTTAATTGAAACTTACACCGCATCTTGAGCTTAAAGCTCATTTATAATATGATGCGAACTCTATAAAAATTTCCAATATAATGTCCACCTTGTTCGTGTCAAAAGTCATCAATGTAACAATTCAGCCGCTGGTCGATGCAATCAAAACATTACAAAATTATTTAAAGTTAAATAATTTTCGATGGATCAAAATAAAGTTATGGCTGACTTTATTTTGATTCCGCTGGGCAGCAACAACAACAACAAGTTGTGATTTTCTATGCGGTCCGCTTGATAAACTCAAAATGTTATTTTCGATACCTTATGTCATTAAGGTACAACTTAAAAAACAAACAAGCTATGCAGCAGGAGTAACATGAAGAATTTTAAAAATAATCAAAATATAAAATATTGAAAAACTGGAACAAAAAAAAAATAAGACTGTTTGACACAAAATTCAAAACCTCCAAATGCGATATTACAAAACGCGATACAGTACAAAACGCGATATGGTACACAAAACGATATTTCAAAATGCGATATTTCAAAACGCGATATGGTACAAAACGCGATATGGTACAAAACGCGATATTTCAGAATACGATATTTCAAAACGCGATATGGTTCAAAACGGGATATGGTACAAAACGAGAGTTTAGGATCGGGTTATATCAGACGGGTGAAGGGGAAATTTAATTTCAGTTTATAGAAATTAAAAATCGATAGGAACGATAGTATGTAGGATCGGTATCAGGTGAGTCGCTGCGCTCCCGCCGCTTCGCAACGCATATTCTGTACCATATCGCATTTTGAAATATCGCGTTTTGAAATATCGCGTTTTGTATCGTATCGCGTTTTGTACTGTATCGCGTTTTGTACTGTATCGCGTTTTGAAATATCGCATTTTGAAATATCGCGTTTTGTACCATATCTCGATTTGTCATATCTCGTTTTGAAATATCGCATTTTAAAATATCGCGTTTCGAGCGGATCCGGGTAAAAAGGTAGACTACACGTAGATAAAAAGGGAAAGAAGGGAAGGTGAATCCGATCTTATGAGACTACATGTAGCACGGCTGAAAAGTTGGGTAATTTTTGAGAAACAAAAACTGTTTTATTTGCCACATCCGCCATATTTTCAATTATTTTTTATTTTAGTTCAGTATTCTTGTAGTCTCAAGTAGTGCTAAACATTTACATTTATTTGAGGAATGTGTTGGTGATAAATATCAATTATTATTGATAAATTATGTAATTAATTGTAAGTATTTTATTGATATATAATTAAAAATTTTACTGAATTTTCGTTACTAATTTTTAAAATGTTTATGAATTTTCGTAACAGGTTTGAGGTAACTGATCCTGATACTTGGGTCAATTTTTTTCAAAATGGCGTATAAAGGTACGTACGAGTGTATAGACATAGAAATATTTTTCTTATATTTATTGTTATAAAACCGTGAAAGTGCCTTTTCCAGTTTGTTAAGAAGCAAAGTTATTTTAAAACAATCACAAGATTTTTAATCTATTTTAATTCTATTACATGCTATTAAAAATAATCAAAATAAACAAAATAACGTTGTTGGTTCAGGTAATTTACCGATAACTCTTCATATGATTCAGTAATTTGTCGATACTTGTGCAACTTATTTAACTCTGTTTTCAGATTTTTTTTAGCAACATGCTAGTGTTTTCTATTCTTACTTATAATAACTAACTCGATTTTTGTTAAATTATTCTACCATATTTCGATTTTCGAAGAGTCTTTAGCTACTATTTATCTTTTTAAAACTATATTTACAGATGACTTGGCGCTTGCGATCGATGAAAAAAGATGTAAGGATAAAATACCAGATGCATTATATCTGTAAAAATCACATGTTGAATTCTATTATTTTTCTTAAAATGTAATTATATAAAAATAAAAGTTATTTAACTTAAATAAGTTCATTTAATATACAGTGAATTTTTATTTGTTTTATTCTGTTGCAAGGTTCTCGTAAATTCCCTATAATAATGGTATTAGAAGTATGTGACTCTAATTAGTAGTTTTAGACACAATTTCTTTTTAATTTTGCGTTACAAAGTAAAATTATTAAGTCAGTAACAAATCCTCTAAAATATCATAAACATTTCACCAATACCACTACAATAACAGGCCATTTCTTGTTATAATTTTGTTGGTATATGTAAATACAAAAAGAAATGAGAATACCATACAAAACGAAACAAAAATAGATGGCAACAAAAAAACAATTTCATTATTTTTAATAAATAGTTTGTATCGTTCAAGTTAAGTTGAATAATACATTGTCAAAAATAAATAGGGATATTTTGTTATTGAATTATTTAAAAAAAAATTGTTTTGAGAAAATTTTTCATTCAGTAATAGTAAGTTCATTCGAAATGTCAGGCAAAAAAAACTTACCCGGGTTTAGCTGTCAGGGTAAAAAAAACTTACACGGGTTGAGCTGTCAGGGTAACATTTTGATATTACACGTTCATTTACAAAAAAAACCTTACCAGGAAAAGTTACCCAACTTTAAAAAATCGCGATTTTTTGTCAGATTTTTACGCATACATATATACAAAAGTAAACGTCACAACATAATTATCAAAACAAAGACACCGCGCCATTTGTACTTCAATTTCGAATTAATTTTTATTTTTCATAGATATATTAAAATTGTAAGAACAATTTGTAATTTTGTGCAACGTATTTTCAAAATATCTTGTGTGCTAAAATGTTGTGTAATTGCGGATTTATTACATTGTATAAAATTCTGAAATGGGACAACTGATGCGATCACTTACCACTTCAAGCGATTCTGTGCCACATCGCTAATATTACAGTAAAACAGGATACTCATAAACGTAAATTAGATGTGCTTGAAAACTTAATTTTAAATAAGCGTTTGACGGCTGTAATCATATGAGTAGATCGTTTGTTTAAATCACTCAATTATCTCCATTTAACTTTTAAATGAATATTACAGCAATAATTTAAGCGATTTGAACGTACTACTAATGGATTCGAAAGGTGCAGATATAAGCGACCAGCTGGTATAAATGAATTAAAGTGAAATGAAGTAAAGAAAGTAAAATGATCATACCGATGCACGGGGCCAACTGTAATCCCCTACCACAATAAGCTGAAGAGTGAAGGGTAGAGTAATAAATAATTGGATTGGCTAGATCGGACAAGACAGAATTAAATTTTAATTAATTTTTTTCCCTTTTGTCTTTTTTTTATGAAAAATGAAATACATATTTTATTTTATAATAATTTATTTTATAATAATTTTATAATTTTACGCCCATTCCCACCGTTTTCAATTAAATCGCGAGCCAAAGTCTCAGGTGGGGGGTACGATTCGAAATGTGTTAGAATAATGCTGTTGTTAGAATTTGAAGCCCATTGTACAAACAAATCACGTGCGTATCCACTTGCAATATCGAGAGTAGAAGGAAACACGACCTTTAGGTATAAAATTTACAGTAAATATTAAAAATTAGGATACGGTTTATCCACGATATTGAACCTTGAGAAGGTAAAATATCACACATAATAATTTTGTGTATTATGTGTACTCTGGTAAAATATTCCTACATATGTTTCGACGAAAACGACGATTGTGTGTATTATGTCACTAACGACAACAAAACAGAAATTTCCATTGAATTTGTCGATTTGTCGATTAATTGTTTAAATAAATCTGCAATAAATGTAATTTTTTAACTCAACTTTTTTTTAATTTAGTTTAAATAAACATTTTTTTATGGTTTACCCTTTATGTTTCATCTTATTACCGATCACGTTATCCCGCAAACGAAAATGTCACCTTATAAATATTGCATAGGTATAACGGGAACATTTTATAATCGCTGTGGCACAAAATACAGTACAGAAAAAAGGATGTGCTTAGTTTAATGGCGCACACTACATAACAGGTTAGACAAATAATATACAAAACACAAACGAATATAAATAAAAATTTTATTGTAACATACAAAATATTTAATCTAAAATTCATTACACAAATAAAATGTGTGAAATTAAGTTCATTATTTTTCTTCGGTACTGTATGTCGTGAAACAAAACCAAAACAAATAATACAAGTGCCGGGAGCCAAGAGAAATTAAAAAAGACGGGAAAGGTTCGGAGCCGAACTCTATAAGCATTTTGGTTGCCTATAAAGAACTTCTATGCAGTGTGATTTGCGTATTTCAAATATTACGACCACCCACTTCCACACCCACCTAACCCCATCTACACCCAAATCAACCGATCCCAATCCATCATATCTCAACTGACCCCAATCAACCACAAACTACCACATCTAAACATTATTACCACCCCCACCCCCCACCCACTATCCAATTAAAACCCCAAAACCCATCTCACCCGCACCATCCTACACCGCACCACCCATATTATCACCCATTAACACCTCCACACCCACTTCCACGCACACACACACACACACACACACACACACACACACACACACACACACACACACACACACACACACACACACACACACACACACACACACACATACACACACACACACACACACACACACACACACACACACACACACCACCCACACAAAAGCTCATCCACCAAATCCCAAATTCCCACACATAACCCAAAATACCTCATCCCACCCCCTCCACTCCCATACCGCCACTTCTACCACCCGCATAACCACACCATCCACACAAACCCACATTCAGACGAGATATATTTTTATTCCACATTCACATGCTCGATGAAACCAAAATAAAATAGAAAATAAAAAAAATCTATTAATTTTAAGGAGGGGGGTTATCAAAACCGCACCTATCTCCGAACACCCTAAACACAGAAATGTCCAAATCAATAGGGATCATTCCCATGAATTGTTTGGACTTTTAGTGAAGAAATTAAGTTGATATCTCCATCCGTTCTCAAGTTATCGTGCACACAGACGGACAGACGGCAAACCGAAACCATATAGCTTTTTTTTAACAAAAATGCTTAAAAACTTATACGTTTCATTGAAAAATTGTGTAGTTGCTTTATCAATAAATTAGTAAACGAAAAGTTTCTCAGTAGGGAAATTTTTTTATTGAAAATGTTTCTCAAAATATCAATATTTATCGTGATCCTTCAGATAAATTAGGTTTGTATATTGTAAAGGAGATTTATTGGGACAAGTAAAGATTTTGTTTTTGTCCCATGTAATTTTTTGTTCTTCCTATGACTCCCATGTTTTTGTTTGTTTTACCTACACCAACTCATGTAATTTTTCTATATAGAAAAATGGCCTATTATTGTAGTGGTATTGATTTCACATTTAAATTGTAATAACAAACTCCATGTAATTACCTGATACTATTGCGTTATCTTATGCTGAGATTTTACATGATAAAATATTAGTAATTGAAGCGTAAAACATACCACGATTTAACCGACGGTATCAAAACGGTAACAGTTCCAACCCATTGTGTACCAGAATTAGGTAATTTTATAATGATGTTTCACACTCACTTTTTTAGATGAAGTACACCTAGATAATTATATTAAAAATGCAATAATAATTGTTAAACATCGCCAATGGAAATTTAACACACCAATTTGCAACCTTTACTTTCCAAAGTGTAAATTTTTGATAAAAAAATTATTTTACATTGTCTAATTAAATTTCACTTGTTAACAATAAAAATATAATAATGATTTTTTGATTTACACGATTTTTACGAATGGTAGAGTAGTTTTAACTATTTAAAGGGCTTTATTTGGACAGATTGTTTTTACATTTCAAAAATTGTTATTGTAACTTAGACTATAAGTAAGTAGAACTTCTTAAATTTTTACTTGGCATAGGTAAATAATGTAAAATACTATGTTAGTTTTACAAATTTAAATTTACTTAGGAGATTAAGTAAAAATCGCATCGATTATTTTTTTGAGTGTATATGTAGCTGTAGCATTGCTGTTTTATGGCATACATTTTTGTCAGTTACACGCTGCCGTTTTGTTCCGTGTGCATCAATTTTAAGAGATGGATGTCGATAAGCAACATTTACGTCATTGCATTCTATTTTGTTTTCAAATGAAAAAAATGCTGCTCAAGCTATGGAATTGATTAATTCGACTTTGAGTGGACATTATGTGAGTCATTCAACAGTAAAAAAATGGTTTGCAAGATTTCGTGATGGCAATTTTAGCATTGAGGACGGTCCACGTCCAGGTGCACTAAACCAATTCGACGTGGAAGAACTTAAAATTGTACAGGATGAAAATTTACGTGTCGAACTCAAAAAGAGCTTGCGGAACAGTTAGGAGTTATTCACCAAGCAATATTACTTTTAAGGAAGGGAAATGGGTTCCTCATAAACTGATCGAAGAAAACAAAAACCGAAGAGTTGACATCTGCATGAGTTTGCGCTTTCTCGGTACAAAAGAAATAAACTTGTGCATAAAATCTTTACGAGGGATGAAACGTGGATTTTGTACGATAACCCTAAACGCAGAAAACCATGGGTTGGAGATTAGTCATTTACTTCGAGCTTCTGGAACCTGGTTAAACTGTTAAAGCTGAACGTTATACCAGGCCCATTTGATCAAATTAAGTGATGCTCTGGACGAAAACAGACCATTTACGGGCCAAGGAAGGCGGATGGTGATTTTGCTGCATGACAACGCTCGTCCACATACAGCAAAATCAATCCATGAACTCATCTACTTCTTTGGCTGAGAAGATCTACATGCATGTGGCGTATTCTCCAGACTTGGTTTACCACTTATTCAGTTCGATGTCATCATATTTGAAAAACCAGCGGTTCACGAAAGTTGAAGATGTGCAAAAAAGGCTCGATTTTGTTTCGAAACCATAAGTTTCTATCGCGATGGTATTCATCATCTATCTGGTAAATGTCAAAAGACCATAGATAGTAAAGGCGAATATTTCGACAATTAATCTTTGTAACAATTATATTTTCAATAAAGTTGAATTTGACCAAAAAAAACCGGGCTTCTACTTGCATACCTAAATACAAAATCTTGGTACTCAAATTTATTAAAGAAACAAAAGGGTTGCTTACATTATAGGGGCATTTTTTTAGTTTTTTTTTTAACAAGAACTTTATTTACAATAAAATAATACTACAATAAAATTATAATGTCAATTCCCCAATGGATTTACTGTCCTTTAAAGGGAAATTAACATTATAATAAACATATTTCTCATACATGTGTCAGATATAAGCATTTCAAAGTTATACAATTTAAAAAATGTAATTATTTACCAATTCTCTATAGTAGATCTTTAATTGTTTCTTGAATGGATGAATATTCATTACGGTTTTCAATGACTCAGGCAATCTGTTGTAAATTGAGGAACCGGAAAATCGAATTGATCTGCGTCCAAATTCGTTTATAATAGATCCGCATGATATGTTATTAGCAAATCTGGTTCCATATTTATGATTACTATTACTAAATTCTAAATTAGATAAGGTAGAAGAGACATTTAATGTCCTGTACATATATAATGAAACTTGGTAATCATACAACGCACCCAACGGCAAAATTCCTTTGGATTCAATTTCATATAAATACAATGATGATAATCGAAAAGGGAGCTTCAAGAAAGCTTTCACACTTTTGTTTTGCATGATTTGAAGAGATTTTAACTTGCTCCAACTTGCCGTTCCGTAAACAATAATTCCATAAAGAATTCTGGGATGAATAAATGCAAAGTACATCAGTCTCAATTCATAACTAGGCACAAAATACGAGAGTTTCCTTATCAATCCTACTAACGGAGCCATTTTACTACAAACGGATTTAATGTGTTCAACCCAAGACATGTGCGTATCAAAAGTCACTCCTAAGTACTTGAAATATTCAACTCTATCGACTACAATGTTATTTATATTAAGATATGGCAAATCAATTGGACTTTTTTGTGGTGAATGAAAGATCATAAACTTTGTTTTATTTAAATTCAATGAGATCACGTTCGATTTGAAGTATTCCAGTAAGATGTTCATATCATGCTTCATGCTATTCTGTATTGTAGAAGGGACTTTTGTTTCATAAAATATTGCAGTATCGTCTGCAAAAATTTGAATTTTGCCAATCAAGGGCAAATTCGAGATGTCATTGATAAATATCAGGAACAGTAATGGTCCCAATACACTGCCTTGAGGAACCCCACATTTCACAGTTAAAATATTACTGCTAATTCCATTAATCATAACATATTGCTGACGATTAGTTAAGTAACTATTAACCAATTTATAGGCTACACCACGAAATCCATAACCGTATAGTTTATCGAGAAGCAGCTTGTGATCAATAGTATCAAAAGCTTTTTTTAGATCTAGAAAGAGGGCTGCAACATACTCCTTTCGATCCAAAGCATTGTAAATCATGTTTGTCATTTCAACAAGAGCCACATCAGTGCCCGCACCTTCTCTAAACCCATACTGATATGCGTAGAAAAAGTTCGATTCATTTAAGAAACTCCTGAATCTCAAATTTATAACTTTTTCAATAATTTTATCGAATACAGATAGAGTACAAATAGGTCTATAGTTAGAAATTAGATTTTTCTCACCACTTTTGAAAACTGGGACAACTTTGGCAATTTTTAATTGATTAGGATATTCACCGGTTTGAAAAATTGTATTTATTAACTTCGCAATAATTTCAGAGAAGAAGGCTACATTACGCTTCAGAACCTGATTACGAATATTATCTGGTCCACTACCTTTACCATTATCCAGAAAACAAATAATATTACAAATCTCCGCAGGAGTAGTGGGCGATAGAAATATAGAGTCAGGATTCGAACGCAATGTGTTAAATTTATTAATATCTCTATCACTTCCAATTGCTTCTCCCAGCGAGTTACCTTTTAGTACAAAGTAATCGTTAAATATATCAACTATATCAGATATATTATTATATTTATCATCGTTAACGACAATAGTTTGAATATCGGAGTTAAAATTATTTCTATTTAAAAACTGGTTGATATTTTTCCGTAAGTTTGTTTGGGTCACATTACTAAACATAATTTCATAAAACTGTTTCTTCGCATAATATTTCTTCGATGATATCTTTTTATTTAAATTACACAATTGTTCACGAATTACCATGTTATTGGAGTCTAATTTATGTTTCTTTAATAATCTGTTGCGTTTCCCAATAATGAGTTTCCACAAGTTGTAAGTCATCCAGGGTCAAGAGTTGCTCTTCAGTTTAGCAACATCACTTTTAATTACTGTAAATTTATCAACTAACTGATTATATTTCTCAATAATCAGTTTAAAAGTTGTATCAGGATCATTAGTATCAAAATGCGTGCTTTCGAGAAAATCAACAAAACATGAATCAACTTTATCAAAGTTAATAACTCTTTTCTGCACTTTTCGTCGGAAGAATTTCCCTTTGAAGTTAACCGACGTAAAGACAAAATTATGATCACTAATATTAGAGAAAATGGTGGAATTTTGAACTGTGCTAATATTAACAAAACTAGATACAACATGATCAAGAATATTGTTACTAATTGATCTCGTAGCAAACGTGTTAGTAACAATCATTCCTGAGCTCATTAGAATATTTTATAGTCATAAACTAAACTAACTAACTAACTATTTAAATATCGACACTAAAAAGAAATTTGTTTTCTCAGCGCCATACACCCATAACTTACAGTACCTGGCAGTTGAATTAGAGCCATCTTCTGATTTTGGTATTTTTTCAAATTTATAAGGAACAAAATAGAATCAGACACATATTACCATTACAAAATGTTTATTTATGTTTTATAGTAGATATTACATCAATATTTTGTTAATCCTCCTTTTTACCACTTCTTTGTTAAAAACTTGTAGTTGCGTTCTCTTAACAATGTCTGTGAATATTATCTTTCAGAACAGCTATTGTTGCGTTCGGGGATGAGTACTCAACCTTTTTCAACATACTCCATACATTTTCGATCGGATTTAGATCGGGTGAGTTTCCGGACTATTGCAAAAGCGGTACGCTCTGCTCTTGAAAGAGAGTTTTTATCTTTTTCACTGTATGACACGGTGCATTTAGTGAGTTTAGGAAAAGCAGAAATACCAGTGCCGTTCACGGTTATGCATGACCAGATCATGACTGATGATGGTGTGTCTTTTACTTTTTTCTGTACAGCTACATCAGTATAACGTTCCTTGGTTCTTCGTCTAACGAAATTAATACTCTCCATCATTGCTTCAAGTCGGGATTCATCGCTAAGAATCACCTGTTGCATAAAAGATGTGAGTTGTAAAAATGAAATTTATTTTAAAAATTGATACTTTGAAGAAATGATGTCTTCAACCGTAAAGTTTCTGACATTTTTGCCCATTGCAGGCGTGCTTTCTTCATTTTTGGTTTCAACCTGGACTTTTTGGCTTGTCTGCGACATTTGATTGCAGCAGAGTACAATCGTGATCACATTGTGCGCTCAGATATATTAATATTATGCACTTTTAATTTATTTAGCAGTTTTTTAGTAGAACTTTGTCTACTTGAAGTGCTGTTTTTTATAATTAGCCGGTCGACTTTCTCGGTAGTTTTACGGATACCACGGCAATGACTCCGACCGCTCGATGTTGACGGAATATTTTTTCGAATTAATGCGGCTATTCGGCCGACTGTATGCCGAGATACTTTTTACGTTATTGCAATTTGACGGTTCGAATGCACACGTATTTAATAAAGTCTTTATTTTAATTTTATCCACGCTGCTAAGGTCTTTCACTTTTCAAATTCCGAATAAATTAAAGAGCGGTGAATTGAACCCCAAAAAGTTTATAAAATTCACAATATATTATTAAAACACTTTATTGTACTTCTTAACACGTGCACGAACACATTTTAACTAAAGTTGGTTATTATTCGCAACCCATTTGCATATTTCATTATCTGTGTTTAGACTCTACATATATATGTGGGTCTAATTAAATTGCTAGGTGCTGTACAAACAAAAACAAATCGTATTTTGGGAACTTTTAATTTATTAATCATGTATTTATGATAGAAACTCTTGTTGTATTTACCGATTTTATGTAAATTTTGCCTCTGAAATCAAAATAAGAGTTTTTTAATTCCGCCAGCATCTCGTCCCCTAATTATTCCTCCAATTTTTATTTATACACATACATAAACACAATTTCGAGATAACCTACATTTCCACCTATTTCATTCAGAAGATATTAAAGATATGTATTACAAATAAAAAATTGATCCGATTCAATTTTATCGATTTGTATTTCACCACAAATCTTTATTTTACTTACCCACACTACCTCAGTTACAACAAATATGACTTTTCATTAAAGTATTGATATGGTTCAGTTTTTGTCGGTTTGTTGTATTGCACCAAAATCTACTATATATTGAAGTAGATTTTGATTGCACCCGCAGTTATAACATTTAGCAGATTTTTGTTGTTTGCAGCTCGGTTCACATTATGGATAAAAATACCAAAGTCCCAGATTGAATTGGTTAGCGACGGGATGTAAAATTCGAGATTTATATCCATAACTATGAACCGGACTTGACCACTACGACTAGTGCATATCCATACTAGAGTAACTTGAATCCGTTAATTTTTTCGGTTTTCCCCCTTTACCTACAAACTGGCTTTGTCGTGGATTCCTTTTTAAACTAAAATTTTTGTAGGTTCGAAAATTTCAACACACCAACACAAACAAAAATGAAATAAAAAAGTTTTCAAGGTCATTTTTTGTATTTTTTTACGTGAAGATCTTTGGGGAAAAAATATTTGATGTGAATCAAAAACATTTGATCGAAATCAGTTTTTTACGTTCTATGCGACACAAAAATGACAGATAGATTTGATTTAAATCAAATTCATATTTTTTGAAAGAATTGATATTTTTCGGTTTGATCGACACTACCACCATCAAACATTATTAGTGCGCAATTTTTATAATTTGCTATTTAAGTATTTTTTTGTGTCCAAATGTGTTTTGTGTAAATTAATATATTAAACAAATTAATAACTTGAATAACAAATTAATAATTTTCTTAAAAAAAACAAACAAAAAAAAAACGATATTTAGTATTAATTATTATATATGCCATATTTTTTTCAGCAAACATGTTGCCTGTGTACAACAAAACAAATTGGGAATTATTTAAGCAGTTAGTGGAGGAAAAAATAGAACTTCAAGTGCCAATCAAAAGTGAATATGAAATAGAAGAGGAACTAGACCGGCTCCTTGATGTCATACAATGGTCGGCTTGGGAATGCACCCCCAAATTATCATCCAGGAAAGAAAACGCCATTATTTACCCAATAGAAGTAAGAGAATTAGTGCAGGAAAAACGAAAAGCCCGAAAGAAATGGCAGAATACACGTGCACCGCAAGATAAAACCACCTTAAACAACTTGTGCATCAAACTTAAGGTACTCATAAAAGCAGTGAAAAATGAAACAATTGGAAAATATCTTTGTTCTCTAGCCCCAACTAAAGATACCGACTATTCCCTCTGGAAAGCAACAAAAGGGTTAAAACGATCAAAAACGCAGATCCCCCCAATCAAAACAAACGATGGGAATTATGCTAGAAGTGCGAAAGATAAAGCTGACCTGTTTGCTGAACATCTTGAAGAAACACTTCAACCTCTAGGTCGGCAGACCAGTTACGAAAACACTGCTGATACGCCCAGAATATCTGATTTCGATGATATCAGGCCTGTAACATTGAAAGAACTAAAAGCCGAAATTAAGAACATAAAAGCAAAGAAAGCTCCTGGCTACGATCTGATAACAGGGCAAATAATAAAGGAGCTGCCTGAAAAAGGGGCCCGTAAATTACTGCACATAATCAATGCGATCATCAGGAAAAAACATGTGCCAATGCAGTGGAAAGTAGCAGTAGTAATAATGATTCCGAAACCGGGCAAGCCACCGAATGATCGAAAATCTTATCGGCCAATTTCACTTCTACCAACACTAGCGAAATTGTTTGAGAGGCTGTTGCTCAAAAGATTGAAAAAAACCATAGAACAACGAAACCTTATCCCAGAATATCAGTTTGGTTTCAGAGAGAAACACTCAACTATTGAGCAGGTTCACAGGCTTACAGATGTTATTGAGAATACATTAGAAAGAAACAAGGTTTGCTCTGGTATCTTCTTAGATGTGGCACAGGCCTTCGATAAGATATTGCACAGAGGTTTACTCTTCAAACTACATAGAGATTTACCAAAACAATATTACATGATTTTAAAATCGTACATAGAGAATTGCCACTTTCGGGAGAAATATGAAGATGAATATTCCGAGCTAAAAAAGATTTCGGCAGGAGTCCCGCAGGGCAGTGTTTTGGGACCAATTCTTTACCTACTCTACTCCAGAGATCTACCTCATTTAAACGATGTTACCGTTGCAACATTTGCTGATGACACTGCAGTTCATAAAAGTCAGTTACAAACATGTAATCATTAACGGTCAGCAGATTCCATATGCAAATAAGGCTAAATATCTAGGGATGACCTTAGATACCAGGCTCAGATGGAAAGAGCACGTTAAAAAGAAAAAAGAAGAACTTAATATCAAATATCGAAAAATGTATTGGCTTCTCGGGAAAAACTCGGAATTGTTAGCCGAAAATAAATTGCTATTATATCAACAGGTGCTAAAGCCTGTATGGACTTACGGAATACAGCTCTGAGGCTGTACAAAGAAAACCAACACTAATATAATACAAACTTTTCAAAACAAAGTGCTACTTGGTATAGTTAACGCTCCGTAGTACATTAGGAATGATGACCTTCATAGGGATCTAAATATCCCGACGGTCCAAGAAGAAATAAAAAAACTTGCAGTAATACATGGACAACGTATTTATATCAACACGTAAATGAAGAACTTCGTGGTATGTTGGACACCTCCCATGCAGTAAGACGATTGCAGAGAACGAAACCAATTGATTTAATGGATTAAGGACACCAAAGCAAAGACTACTTCAGTAAATAACCTATAAATGGAGCCGGCCAATGGGCGTCTTCTCATTACCTGTGTTGCTAAGTGCGTTTAAACAAAATATGCATAAAAAAACAAACAACAAAAGATGGTCGCTTACGCACTATTATCTACACACCAAAAACAAGAAAAAAAAATTTTACGTTCTTTGGCAGCTGGCACAATTTGATTTATTTTTTGGTACGATAAAACACAAAACAAAAATTTTAACTGTATAAAAATTCGAATTCGAATAATAAGAAAATAAAATAATATTTAGTTAAATGATTTTTAATTAAATTATTAATAAAATGGTTTTACACAAACACATAGAAAATTTAAAAGTTATCGGATTCAAATAAAATGTGTGGACGTCAAGGGTGTAAGCCATAAAATTTACCAGATTCAAGTTACCTTAGTATGGATATGTGCAATAATCCGATTCCGTGCATCCACACGGTTTGTCATGAAATCAGTTTCAATCTTCAGTACATAGTGTTGCTTTCACAAAATTACAACAACAATTGAATTGTATAAACCCGAATTGGCTTTAATGTAAGCCAAACAATTTTTAGGTTTAGGGGAAATAAAACCATTTTATGGTTATGGTGTTTACCACAAGGCGGTTATTTTTACTATTTTTCTTTGTCATCTTGTTGTAAAAAAAGACATTTTGCGTTTGTTTTGATAGAAAAATACCGAATTTAATTTGTTCTATTTCGTAAAATAAAAAAAATAAAATGAACCAAACCGAAAAATCTAAAATACATTAAAAAACTTAAAGCCAAAAGTTATTGCTTTCACATTCAAAAGCTAAGCTAAGCTGGATTTGCAACAACAACACAGCTCGTTTCTTTCGCCTTTACGTATAAAACCGTTTTTCTGAAAACCGGTTTTATAGGTAAAGCCTAGTATAGTAATATTCAAATCTTAAAAAAAACTTTTTTTTAACTGTTCTGCGCAGCTTTCAGTGGTGTAGATATTTTTTTTATAAAAATTTTGGTGGGTCGCATTTATCTTAGATAGTAAACCTAAATAAAATAATAAATAACAATGAAAAATAATTATATTTCAGTTTTAATACACAAAGCATTCAAAATTATTATGTATTTATGTTATTAGAACCATATATCAAGTGAAAATTAATAGGTCTAAAAAAATATTGCACGCCTTTTGGAAACAATGACAACATTTAATTTTGGTATGAACTAGGGAAAATAAATATCCAAATGTTATTCGTATCGCCACAACAACATAGAAAAGCAAATTCAGTTTTCAATTTAATGGAATTTGGAATTAATTCTTAACTTATCGAATTAAATATCATTTTAATTTATAAAATCTAAACTTTGTGTTTTAATTTTATCCTAAAATTCCTATTCAATTTAAATACAAATAAATGTAAAAATGTAAGCAATAAACATGAATATTATACTTAATACATTACTGTGTATCCGCCATATTACTTCTGCGCGAGAACTGTCAGAATTCCAGCGAGATTTGAATACTACTATACTCATTTCTTTATAATTATATTAGCTGGAATGAGCCTATGGTTAATGAAAAAAATTTATTTTCTTATGCCGACGTTTCGAACAAAGTTCTTGTTCGTCTTCAGGGCGATATATTTCTATAATTTTTAACAAAAGAAATATAAAATTTACAAAATATGATTTAAGATTAGTCAACAAAAAAAAAAAAAAAACTTACAGAAATTGTTTATATATAAATTAATTAGAAAATTTGTATACAAAAGCACAACAAAAAAGAAAATTGAAAATGACTGTTTATAAACAAAAAGCCAGTAGAAACAATATTTTAAATATACAAAAGCAGTATTGATATAATTAAGGCAAAAAAACGTAGAAAATGTATGTATAAAATGCGTATAAAAATTAACAACACGTATATGCAAACCATAAAATGTAAATGTATACAAAAACGTAAATATAGGTAAAAAGATGAAGTAGATAATTTAAAACAAAAAAAAAAAAACAAAAAACATAAGAAGATACAGATTTATAAAAAAATATAAATTCGTTAAAATAACATCAACGTCAAAATTATAAAAAATGATTGTATGTGTTTTGTAGATAAGTGCAATCAGATTGCCTGTTGATGTTATTTGCTGTACCCTTTATATGCAACATTTCCAAGACACGTCTAATAGAACAATTAGTTTCATTCTCTAAAATTTGAACATTGTCCAGAAACACATCATGGTTAGTTTCAAACAAATGAACCGATAGAGCACTAGTACTTTCGCGGTTAACTTTTTTAAGTTTAAGTTTTTGGGCATCTATTTTATGTTGTTTAAATCTACTACTCACCAATTGTGTAGTTTGCCCAATGTACATTTTGTCACATTCACAAGTTACTTTATAAACAACGTTTCTTTTGTCACTTAATGCTGTTTTGTCTTTTAAAGGTGAAAAAATAGAAGTTCCAAGATTCATAAATGATTTACCAACAATTTTGAAATTAAATTTATTTAAACAACAACTGATATTTTCAAAAAGTGATTTAACATAAGGAATTGAAATATATTTTTTGGTTGTATTATTTAATGGAGGTAGATTTTCGTCAGATTGGCCAAAATTTATTTGTGAATTTAAATAAACAGAATTTATTATAGGTTTAATGAATGAATTGGGATAATTATTTTTAATAAGAACATTTTTTAAAAGTCTAAAATTGTCAAAATGAAAAATAGGGTCAGACAGTTGTATAATTTTCTGAGATAATAATTTAACTGTATTTCGTTTATATGCCAAAGGAAGATGCGAATCAAAATTTAGATATCTGCCTGACCAAGTTTTTTTATGATACCAATCTGTCGAAAGAGAACCATCACTGTTATGTATTACAAGTAAATCTAAAAAAGGTAAACTATTATTAGATTCCAATTCCATTGTAAATTTAATTTTGTCATTAAATGACTAGGACCTAGTTATGGAATATATTGAGAGTAGTGTTTTAGGTTCTCTTAATTTCACACCGGCTTTTTTCTTCAGATATGTTGATGACATTATAACTGCTATTCCAGTTGATCAAATTAACAATTTTTTTGATGCATTTAATTCATTTAATGACAAAATTAAATTTACAATGGAATTGGAATCTAATAATAGTTTACCTTTTTTAGATTTACTTGTAATACATAACAGTGATGGTTCTCTTTCGACAGATTGGTATCATAAAAAAACTTGGTCAGGCAGATATCTAAATTTTGATTCGCATCTTCCTTTGGCATATAAACGAAATACAGTTAAATTATTATCTCAGAAAATTATACAACTGTCTGACCCTATTTTTCCTTTTGACAATTTTAGACTTTTAAAAAATGTTCTTATTAAAAATAATTATCCCAATTCATTCATTAAACCTATAATAAATTCTGTTTATTTAAATTCACAAATAAATTTTGGCCAATGTGACGAAAATCTACCTCCAGTAAATAATACAACCAAAAAATATATTTCAATTCCTTATGTTAAATCACTTTTTGAAAATATCAGTTATTGTTTAAATAAATTTAATTTCAAAATTGTTGGTAAATCATTTATGAATCTTGGAACTTCTATTTTTTCACCTTTAAAAGACAAAACAGCATTAAGTGACAAAAGAAACGTTGTTTATAAAGTAACTTGTGAATGTGACAAAATGTACATTGGGCAAACTACACAATTGGTGAGTAGTAGATTTAAACAACATAAAATAGATGCCCAAAAACTTAAACTTAAAAAAGTTAACCGCGAAAGTACTAGTGCTTTATCGGTTCATTTGTTTGAAACTAACCATGATGTGTTTCTGGACAATGTTCAAATTTTAGAGAATGAATCTAATTGTTCTATTAGACGTGTCTTGGAAATGTTGCATATAAAGGGTACAGCAAATAACATCAACAGGCAATCTGATTGCACTTATCTACAAAACACATACAATCATTTTTTATAATTTTGACGTTGATGTTATTTTAACGAATTTATATTTTTTTATAAATCTGTATCTTCTTATGTTTTTTGTTTTTTTTTTTTTGTTTTAAATTATCTACTTCATCTTTTTACCTATATTTACGTTTTTGTATACATTTACATTTTATGGTTTGCATATACGTGTTGTTAATTTTTATACGCATTTTATACATACATTTTCTACGTTTTTTTGCCTTAATTATATCAATACTGCTTTTGTATATTTAAAATATTGTTTCTACTGGCTTTTTGTTTATAAACAGTCATTTTCAATTTTCTTTTTTGTTGTGCTTTTGTATACAAATTTTCTAATTAATTTATATATAAACAATTTCTGTAAGTTTTTTTTTTTTTTTTGTTGACTAATCTTAAATCATATTTTGTAAATTTTATATTTCTTTTGTTAAAAATTATAGAAATATATCGCCCTGAAGACGAACAAGAACTTTGTTCGAAACGTCGGCATAAGAAAATAAATTTTTTTCATTAACCATAGGCTCATTCCAGCTAATATAATTATAAAAAATATATTTACAGCCTAATATTTATATAATACTACTATACTCAGTTCGATTTCACGTGAAATTTCCATACGATTTTACCAAAGTGAAATTAGAAATGAAAAATTTCATTTCTGTTTTCGTTTTGTAGTACTCAGTTCTCCAACGAAAAAACCAAGTGTGTTCAATACATCAAAGATGGCGCGCATAAACTCTCCAAATTATTTTCATGTGAAAATAATGTGCCAAGACATTATTTTCACGCGAAATTTTGACATTTGTTTATTTTTGGCAAAAAATAAATTTTTTAATACCACAAATTCATAAATTTTAATTAAAGTCAATTTAATTTAAATTATTTACGTAAAATAAAGAAATTAATTTATGCATGTCTACAAATTTATGTTAAAATTAAAAATTCTCCAAACAAAATTTCATTTCTATTTCACGCGAAAATAAATAGATTTTTGGAGACCGCGTTAAAATTTTATTTCACTTTGAACTAAGTACTAAGCTTAAGTGGAAAGAAATGAAGATTAAAACCGTCTTCATGATATCTTGTGTGGATGTACGGATTTAGCTATGGAACAACGTACCAAATGTTAGTGCGTGTTTCAATTGGTTTAAATGCCGCATAAAAAGTTTAAAAGTTAAAAATTGTGGTGAATAAAAATGTCAAACTTTTTATCTGCTTCAAGAGCTGATAAAATTTTTATGTGGAAAACATTTGGCTGACAAAAATATTTGTTTGTAAACAGAAATTTTTTATGTACAAATTTTGAGAAAAATTGTAATGATTTAGATGTAAACTGGCCATAATTAACTAATATACATTAAATTAGTATTTATTTTACATATTTTCATATTTAAATTAGCTATATACGTTCATAATAAAGCTTAGTACTCAGTTCAAAGTGAAATGAAATTTTAACGCGGTCTCCAAAAATCTATTTATTTTCGCGTGAAATAGAAATGAAATTTTATTTGGAGAATTTTTAATTTTAACGTATAAATTTGTAAACATGCATAAATTAATTTCATTATTTTACGTAAATAATTTAAATTAAATTGGCTTTAATTAAAATTTATGAATTTGTGGTATTAAAAAATTTGTTTTTTGCCAAAAACAAACAAATGTCAAAATTTCGCGTGAAAATAATGTGCCGAGACATTATTTTCACATGAAAATAATTTGGAGAGTTTATGCGCGCCATCTTTGATGTATTGAACACACTTGGTTTTTTCGTTGGAGAACTGAGTACTACAAAACGAAAACAGAAATGAAATTTTTCATTTCTAATTTCACTTTGGTAAAATCGTATGGAAATTTCACGTGAAATCGAACTGAGTACTAGGCTTAACACATAAAATACGCAACAATATTAATGTCAAAATTTAAACCAATTGAAACAGATAAAAAGTTAAAAAGTTAAAAAAATTTTACCACGATTTTTTTTTTAACTTTTTAACTTTTTATGCGGCATTTAAACCAATTGAAACACGCACTTACTACGTATATATTAAGAATTCAATCCGGATTGAACCCGGATCGAAATTTAAATATATACGGGATCGAGTCATCTTCGCGTTAACTCGATTCGATCCACCAAATTTGTAGAATCGAGTTAACTCAATCCTTATAAACGCCAATATATACGGAATCGAGTCGAAAAACAACAACAACAAACTATTATAAAAATATTAATAATAAAAGAACGCCATTTTTATTTCGTTTACGATTTATTTGCGTATACTTATATATATTTTTTTAAATATTTTTATTTTTGTTTTAATTTAAATAAATATAGAAATATGTATTTAGAAATTTTTTTTGACGTTTATCTCAACTCGGTTTCGATTCGATCCCAACATAATCCGCCAATATATACGCTAGAAAAGATAATTCAGTTTCAATCCAAAGTTAACTCTAAGTTGATTCGATCCGGATTGAATCCCTAATATATACGTAGTATGTGTTACATTACTAATGCGCTTCCGACCACATAAGCATAAGGTATTTCCAGAAATGTGATAAATTTGAACTCATCTCCCCATGGTCGTTTAACGTTTTAGCTTGCGTTAATGAGTCGCACACATACACACATTTACTAAGTAAATAAACAAATTAAACAAGCTTATCGTGATCAACTTTATTTAAAGGGTTATATTCCAAATTTGCAACTAAAACTTCTAAAACACCACCTCAATGTCAAACATAACAACGCAATTTTCTTTACCCTTGACATTGTTTTTTCAAAAATATTAAAATAATCAAATTACCTTGAAAACTAATTATATACAATCTATTGATAATAACAATAAACAGTATCCAATATCCATAATAAATAAAATTTTGGGTTCAACAAATTGCAATTAAACAACACACATAAATACCGGTTAATATTGGCACAAGAAAACAAAAACATAATTTACAACTGAGTAGAATGCGGAAAAAGGTGGGGTCATACTAAAATTTAAGAATTTAGAGCGTCTTAATCAAATTATTAAAGAATTTTTTGTAGCGTATTGAGAATAACTCCGCAACAATTTCTTTGATACATTGCTAAATTTAAATTAACTCATCGCTAAAACAAAAAAAATTTAATACGACGCATTTTATCTTATTTTCGCTATTAAAAATTAGCTTCCATTCATCATGTGTTTACAAAAACAATTCGTTTTCATGGCATGTTATTCTGATTTTTGTTTTGTTTTTATTCGTATGAAAGTGTTGTAATGAAATAGTATTTCTACTACCAAAACCAACAACAATTAAAAGCCCTGAACAAAGTCTGAAACGCAGATACCAATATACAACAAACCATAGAAGATTGTGTTGGTTGCACTAACAATCCCATGCTATTTTTTTTCTTTCGCACCACTACTTATTAAACTAGTGCGCACATACAATGTACACATATGTTCTAACACAACTATCTATAGTGTAGTTTTTTATGTATTTGTTGCATTAGCATGGCTTTATATTGTTGTTGGTTTTGCTACTACGCAAGCCTGAATACGTGACTCCAATTCAACACCGACCAAATAATAAAACATTATCATGGAAGAATTGGATAAGAATATGATTAGTAGACTGGCTGCACAAAGCTTGTTCAATTGCAGACCAAAACCAAATTGTGACATGCTCCAGGCTAACTACTTAAATAAATCTTTACAAAGACATCACTTCAGAATAATAAAAAATCATAATATGATATTCAGTAGAATTTCAACTCACAATGCCGTATATACCTTGCCAATTTTCCATTTAATTTAGGGAAATAAATAAAATCATGAGGAAAAATACTTTTTCATTCAAACTATCTCGAATATGAGTTATACAAATTACGTATTTCTCTGTTGGTTTTCATCAGCACAAAAATAAGAAATTCGTGCATTTTGTGATGTTTTGCAATAAGGAAATTGAGGAAATAACAATTATTATATTATTCCATAGGTATATTATGTATGTAGGTAGGAATCTGTCTGCTTTTCGCGAATGATTTTCGTATTTTAAATGTAAATAAATGCGAAAAAAAGATTCGGTCGTTTATTAGCAAATTCACATAGTACATTTACGTATTTATTTATAGGTTCTATTAATATAATTTTCAAAGCATTTCGATCTTGTATTATATGACTACAATGATAAACAAAACGTGCGTTAGAGTCTCGCTTAGCCAGAATACTTACCGTTGTCGGAATGGAAGGTCACATAAATATTTAACAACTTATAAGTGTGCAAAAATTTATTAAATCTGAATTTTCATTAAATTTTACTTTATTGTAGAATTTTAGTGCAACGTAACCAGAATATTTTTTTAATTTTAACGTTACGATTCGGCAACATAAAACACATAAATTATAATTATAATTTTTATTTTCACTAAAACTAGTTCAATACATATTTCTACTGAGATAATTTTCTTCTAACGAATTTAGACAAGTAGGTTTTACCAAAGGTAGCCGGTAGACTTTACTACCAGCTTTCATAGAGATTTGAATTGATAATTACTAAAATTATTGAAGCTAAATTTTGCGTCCAAACTTAAAAACAAATAAAGGTCGTGATATTTAAAATAAACAATAACAAGGTGTCAAATATAATAGCGGGTATTGTTTGATTTGATTCTGGAACGTCAAAGAAAATTAGTTTTGTAAATATTTTTAATTTTTTTTAATTTTATAATTTCTGTATCATTGGCCCTTTAGCGTTGCCATTTATAAATTTATAAGTTCAGCATGCCGCCAATTGAAATTTTCAAAATAATTTTATTTGTATAAAAACTCAAATGTGAAAGTAAAACTGATTTGAAAACAACACAAAATTTCTAGCCTGAAAATTTATTCCTGAATGTTTTTGGAGACCTACAAATCACAAATGCCAAATAGGGGTTTCAATTTAGGATATTTCAACTCTACTCTCTAATATGATTAATTAATAATATTTTACAGAAATATCTTCTATTTAAAAACTTAAATTATCGATATATTTTGGAGATAATACGAGTATCTATATGAAACGAAGAAACGAATGATAACAATGAAAACTCCTAACCACTCGTTTGTAGTAAACATTTTATGATATCTCCACCTGTAGCCCTAATCTGGTTTTCCACGGGAATAGGGAATTGGGAATTAGTGGCGGTTTTCTAGCAGTTGGGAATTTGTATTCCCAAAAGTGTATTGTGGCGTTTTGGAATTTTTTTATTGGGATAATTCCATTGTATAGCAGTTTTGACGTTAATTGTTCCCCATTATTTTTTGGAGAATTGTGATTCGTACATTTTTGTATTTTTAAACATAATTTTTGCTAATAAATATATGTATTTAAAAACAAATAAAACTTGTAATAAGGACGCACTACGTGTTTTACTTTATAAATATCTACATAAAAAAAAAAATTCCCCAACAAATTATTCCTTGTCTGCCAGAATCCACATTTGGAAACAGGAAATACATATTTGGGAATTAGTGCAATTTGTAATTACAGTAAACTATTTTCCCAATTCCCCGAGAATAGGGCCACTGCAATCTGCTAGAATAGGGACACTGCAATCTGCTATAATGTTACATGGCCAAGTGAAAAGTATTTGCTATAGAGGTAGACATTTCTGGCAATAAAACAGCTTAATGTAAAAGGCACATTCTCCAAACTGCCATTTTGTTAGAGTAATTTCCAATATTTGGTAATTGTTAAATATTCCAAATCTTAATTTTTAAAGTTTACCATAAAGTGCGAATAACGTTTTTTCTTTATGTGATAGTTTTTTTTTTGTGTATTTTATATTTTAGTTTGTTCTATAGTTTCGAGAATTCTCTCGGGTTGTCAAATGAAATCGACTTCAGGCTTCAAAATAAGTCGTAATCAGCCATGCTACACACAATTTTGGTTTCTGGATTCAAACTACTGCGCAACAGATTTTAATTTTTAATTTAAACCCTTATTTTAAATTAAATCATTAAATTTTTTGTCGTATTTTATTCTGTTCTCTCAAAAATAAAATTTAAACAAAAATCTACATCTCAAAAATGTCCTTAAATTTTTTTATTTTCATTTCAATTTTTTTCATTTCGGATTCACGGACAAAAATTTAATGTCGCAGCTGCGTAATAAAATTGTTGTCCGTGAATCCGAAATGAAAAAAATTGAAATGAAAATAAAAAAATTTAAGGACATTTTTGAGATGTAGATTTTTGTTTAAATTTTATTTTTGAGCGAACAGAATAAAACAAAACAAAATAATTAATGATTTAATTTAAAATAAGGGTTTAAATTAAAAATTAAAATCTGTTGCGCAGTAGTTTGAATCCAGAAACCAAAATTGTGTGTAGCATGGCCGAATGGATTTTTATTGCTAATTTAAACCCTTATTTTATACTTAAAAATAAATTATTTTGTATTGTTTTATTCGTCTCTCTCGAAAATATAATTATAAAGAATTGTTGTTGTAAAAATCGTCTGTATTCTTTTTGGTATGTGGCGAGACAAAATAAATTTACGCACGAATCGTCTGTTATTAGATGTGTATGTGGCAACGCTTTAAAGGCGATGCCACATACACATTTCTACGGACGACATCTAAAAACAGATTTCGCATTTACGAATTAATTAGAGCATATTTTTGACTCAAATCAATGAGATAATATGTAAAATATCTCAAGTTAGTAGCTAAAGTAATATATTTGGAATTATTTAATAATTTTAATTGAAAAATTATCAATTTTCTATTTAGCCGTTCCTAGAAATGATTTTTTCTCTGAATGGTATAATTTTACACGTGAACGAACTCACAAAAATCTAAAACGATTTCCGAACTCATCAAAAAATTTTAAACGATTTTTTTCTGTGTTGGCTGTGAACTTCAACAAATGCCAAAAAATTCCAAAACAAAATATATATTTTTCATTAATTTAATATTTTTATAAGGCTCATCATGAATATGGTATGGTAAACTTATTTAATTATAAAATGAATTAGCTGCTTATGTATTATGAAAATATTATAAAGAATTGTTGTTGTAAAAATCGTCTGTATTTTTTTTTAGTATGTGGCGAGGCAAAATAAATTTACGCACGAATCGTCTGTTATTAGATGTGTATGTGGCAACGCTTTAAGGACTCTATGTTTCATCAGTTCAACTAAGGCCAGACTGTATACCAGTTATAGCTATTGTACCAATTATCTTTCTCCACAAAACATATCCATTATACCTTTACGAAATGTCATGAATTAGACATTTCTCTACTGTCAAGATGTCATAACAAACCACAACAACAAATAAACAACAAGGTAAAGTATTTAAATATAAAAAATAGAACTTTATAGAAACAATAACAAAATTTAATATATTTATTTTTATAACAATATTTACAGAGATATGCGACAACGAGAAAATGATACACCCACATACACTCCCCTTCCAGTGGAATTTAAGAAAATTGGTAAGTATTAAATTACACGATACGAAGTCTGTGGTTTTAATTTTTAAATCGAACTGGTAGTTTAATTACACGACCACACCTTGATAACACCTCTCTTGGTTCATTACAAACTTGTACATGCTGATCGAAAACAACTTTCTTCTTAGATCTTGGAGTTTCTGAAATCACCTCATCAGCTTTCTCATCAAAATTCAATGACTAATTAGTCGCTAATGACTGATTACTGTATAACTCATCATTACTTTCGGAATAACAAGGTTTGAGTCTATATATTGAAATGTTAACTTTTTTACCTTTAATTTCTAGCTCAAAAAATGTTGTAGCCCTATTTAAAATTTTAAAAGGACCGGTATACGGAGGTTGAAGTGCCCTTTTGACTGCTTCGGTACGTATAAACACATGAGAGCAATCCTTCATTTTCTTGCTAACGAAAAAACTTTCCTTTGAATGCCGAGAAGCGTTAACCGGTTTTAATTCTTCATAATGTTTTTTCAGATTACCCACTAATTCGGATTGTGGAATTGAAGTATTTGATAGTTCCATAAACTGCTCAGGAACTCTAATAGTACTTCCATACACCAACTCTACATTTTTTAGACGAGAGAAGAGTTTTTAATGAGGTACGTAAACCTAACAATTTGAGTGGTAAAATGTCTGTCCAATCCGTTCTATTATGACACATAATCACTGCTTTTAATGTCCTATGCCAACGTTCAATCATACCATTACATTTAGGATTATATGATGTAGTACGCCTTCTTTCAAAACCTATTAAATGTGACAATTCTGCGAAAAGATTCGATTCGAACTGCGAACCCTGATCCGTTGCAATGAAATTTGGAACACCAAACCGAGCTATCCAATTTGAATAAAAAGCACTTGCATTGATATCTGTATTTGCATTGATATCTGGTATCGGAATTGCCTCCGCCCAGCGAGTATACCTATCAATCGTGGTTAAACAATATTTCTGGTTATTGGATAATGGTAATGGTCCAACTAGATCTATATGACTTCTGAAAATCATTCCTTAGTCACTTCAAAATTACCAATTGGTGCTTACGTGTGTCTTGACACTTTGGATTTTTGACACGCCAAACATGCTTGCGCCAATTCTTTAATATCCTTTTTAATTGATGACTACACTACATGTTTTGACAATAATTTGACCGAAGCTTTTATTCCCGGATGCGACAGATTGTGTAGCGACTCAAATACCTTCCTCCTCCATTCTCTTGGTATGAAAGGTTTTGCTTGTCCCGTCGATATGTCACAGTAAATGAAATGTTCTGTATTGAAAGCTAACGGTCATCGTACCAAATTTAGTCCAGAGTTCTCGTCCTCTAGTATATCATTCAGTTCCGAGTCTTGTAATTGATCTGTAGCCAGTTTGTTATAGTCAATAGTCTCGTGAATGTCAATAGGTTCTACTCTAGATAATGCATCAGCTACAACGTTGTCTGTACCCGTTACATGTCGCAGGTCTGTTGTAAACTGTCCAATAAAGTCTAGCTGACGTCTTTGTCTTGGTGATGTTTTGTAAAATTTTGTCTAAATGCGTAAATGAGAGGTTTGTGGTCCGTAATGAGGATAAAATTTCGTCCCTCGAGATAGAATCGGAAGTACTTCACACCTAAATAAGCCGCTAACAACTCCCGATCGTAGGTACTATATTTCTTTTGAGTTTCTGTTAAACTAACAGAATAAAAACCCAGTGGTTGCCAAACTTCATTTACTAATTGTTGCATAACCGCCCCTACTGCTGTGTCGGAAGCATCTACCATTATTGATAATTTTGCCGACATGTCTGGATGAGCTAGAAGGGTGGCATCACATAGTTTATTTTTACACTTCCCAAACGCTAAAATCGACTCTTCTATCCAAACGATTGGTACCTTGCTATTCTTTTTGTAACGTTTTAAGAAATCATTTAAAATGGCCTTATCATGCACCGCAGATGGGATGAATCTCCTATAAAAATTGATCATTCCTAGGAAACGTTTTAATTGCTGGACATTAACTGGTTGCGGAAAGTTGCGAATTATTTCCACTCTCGTTGGAGACGGCAAAATTCCTTTCCTATTCACAAAATGTCCCAAAACCGAGATTTCTTCTTGAGCGAATACACATTTATCCAATTTAATAACTAACCCGTTTTCAGCTAAACGATGGAAAACTTGTTCAACATGTAATAAATGTTCATCCAATGAAGTGGTAGCAATAAGAATTTCGTCTAGATATACAATACAGAATGACAATCCCCTTAGCACAGAATGCATTAATCGCTGGAACGATTGCACTGCATTTCGAAGACCGAATGTCATTCTATTGAATTCGAAAAGTCCGAATGCTGTTGCTATAGCTGTCTTGGGTACATCTCGTGGTTCAATTGGAATTTGGTGGTAAGCTCGTAAGTCAATAGTCGAAAAAATAGTGCAACCAACGAGTTGAAATGAAAAATCTTGAAGATGTGGTACTGGATAGTTATCGGGGATGGTCACATTATTTAACGCCTTGTAATCTCCACAGGGTCTCCACTCACCGTTTTTCTTTGGTACCAAGTGGCCCACTCACTTTTGCTAGGTCGACAAATTCCTTGCGCCATCATATTTTCAAAATGCTCCCTCGCTATTTTTAACTTATCGGGTGCCAAACGCCTCCTTTTACACATCACTGGCTGTCCTTGAGTTTCTAGACAGTGTGTGACATTATGTTTGGGCGTATTCATATTGACACCTTCCCGAGTAATTATTTCGTTTTTTTTTAATAATTTGTTGATTTTCGGATTAATTTTGTTTTTGTCTAACAATGCTAATAAAGGACAATAAATTTGTCACTGGACCAACTAACCTGCCCTTATATCGACAACTAATCCGGTTGATTTTAAAAAATCAGCACCGATTATCGGCATTGATACATCAGCAACTATGAAGGACCATTTAAACGCCCTACGTAAACCAATATTTAGCGAAATTGTCTGCGTTCCGTAGGCTTTAATTTTGGTGCCATTTGCTGCGTATAAATGAAAATCCGGTTCATTAATTTTTTTATTATTGAAATTTGCGGGCAAAACTGACACGTCTGCTCCTGTGTCTACCAGAAATTTAGTTTTAGAATTTTGATCAAAAGTAAGTAGACGATTTGTACAAATTTCATCAACACACGTCTCAAAATGCTGACCAGAATTTATTTTTTTGAATTTTGAGATTTACTAACAATGAATTTATCATGATAACGACACCCAGAAACGCACTTCGTAGCCTTATCTTTAAATCGTCGATGATAGAAACAATCGAACGTTCTCTCTCTAGATTTTGATGAATTCCTATAAGCGTTGTGCGGGCTATGAGCTCTTCTCGACGTACTACGTAAAGCGGATACTTCCAATAGAATATCCTTACGGAATTTAGTCAACATTTCTTGCAACTCATTTATTGAAGACGAATTTTCTTTCTGCTTAACTGCATACGATTTGTCACTGATTTCCATTATATGCTGCTGTGACATGGTTTCGCTTAATGCATCTGCTCGTTCTGCTAATGTTCCCACGAAACGTCGTTTTCAAAGGGAACTAACACCATCTGTACTTGTTGTGGTAACCTTTGTAACCATAACCGCCTAACTGTGCCTTCTTCAAAATGCTCTCCTGCATTCATATGCATTTGTTCTAGCAACTGTGAAGGTTTCTGGTCTCCTAGCTGTAATCCGTGCAACAAGTTGTGCAATTTCGAACGTTCTGATTCACCTAAAACTTTGATAACTTCTTGTTTAAATAAAGTATACGGTTGCTTGCTTTTATTCTTTATAATTAGATTGGCAAATCTATTGTGCAATCTGGCATCTAAAGCACCAACCGCATGTGAATACCTTGTGGTCTCCGTAACAATGTTTGCTACTTGAAACTGCTGCTCCAAAATAGCAAACCAGACCTCGGGATTCTGAGCAAATAATGGTTGGGGTGGTTTAAACGCCACATGTGCAACCTTTTTTTGTGAAATATTTTTTGTAGATTTAATTTCGCTATCTACTTCACAACAAGATTTTCTACTAATAGATGCTTCCGAAGTGTGAGAATCCTTCAAATGTGAACTTAATATAGTACGAACCTGATCTTGCACTAGTGAACATAATTGTTCACAAGTCAACGTGATCATTTCGTTTTTTGACACTGAAAGATTTGGCCTATCGGAGGAGTGTATGTAGGTGGAATTCATTTCCCCGTCGTCGGTACGAGTATTAATACCGCGCACCACGAAACGAAAAACTAAACTTAAAATTAGAAAACAAGAAGAACAAACGAAAAAAACACAAGAGACAGTGAACATTGTAATTGTTTAAATAATTTTATTTTTTTAAAAAAATTTTAAAGAATATTTTTTAAATAATTTTTTTTATTTTTGTAATTTTTTAGATAACGAAAATTGGTATAATATGGAGTACGTTTTACGAAAAATATATAAATGGTACTTACAATGTTTTAATTTATCGTCTAACATGCAGGATGGCTGGAATAGCTCCCGGCTGCTCACAAAAATGTTCCCTCTTTGAAACTGATTTTTTTTTAAATACGGCTATGACGTTTTACGGGTGATCTGGATAATGCTTGTTGCTGCTTCCAAAACCAATGCTCCCTCTTAACTAGCTGTTGAAATATTTGTAGCTCGTCTATTGATGAATATACATAGACCGCTTACAACATCCTGCTTCCTCGGAACATATAGTATTTTTTAAAATTTAGTCATCAAAAATTTTGCGAATGACTTGAAGTTTTTCTTTTTTTTTTAAAAAAAACTAACGCTAATAAATATTAGCTGCTGCCCCTGGTAGAACTTGGATCACGTCGGGATCACCAAATTTAGGAGTTGTTTGCTTGAAGTATATATTTACTATTAGGATATACTGTTTATATTTATCTTTTAGTTCCACATCAGCCCTCCTATTGCTGATATATTTAATTGGGTAGCAAATTTAAGTTGTAAAAACATGTATATACACTTATATATTATATTGATAAATTAAGTTAAATATTTTAATTAAATAAGATAAAATGCTTTTTTATTTATATTCACATACTATTTACACAGTTTTACATAAGACAAAACTCATTTAAATTAACTGAAAAAATGAGCACACAACATGTGTGTCTTTGCTAATATAAATTTTTCTTAGTTCTTTTTAATACAATTTCTAATGAATAACTCTTCTGGGGAAAATTAAAAACAAAACTTATAAACATTTCTTTCTGGTACACAACCTGGCTAAGGACTCGTTAAAGAATTGTTGTTGTAAAAATCGTCTGTATTTTTTTTGGTATGGTATATATGAATATAAATATATGAATAACACGATTATTAGCACTGATGAGATATAAAATAACCTTTTTCTATTAATTTGATAATCAAGACTACGATCTTTCTTTGCTGAAGAAAATTTCTTTAATATAAAAAATCCAGCAGAGTTCCATCTAAAAATCAAATAGACACTTTTAAACATTATATCGAGTTTTTATGTTTCTACATTGCCGAAAGACATTTTAATTGTGATAAATATATTCCTAAAATTATCAATAAGTTAAGCAGCGAGTCTGCAAGAAATTTAAGAAATAAAACGGCATCTGAAAAATGTATGTTTATTGACATTGCTGACCAGCGAAACTCAAAGTACTTTTCGTTCAGTTTCGTTAAATTTGAATTGTCACTTAGCAATCTGTCTGTAACAAGAGCAAAAATTATCACCCAAACTGAAGGAAACGTCAAAATTGTGTTATTGAAATGTAGGTACGTGTTACTTTTTTATAATTTATATGTACAAATATTTATTTATATTTTAATAATTTAAATAATATTTAATGTACATTTTTCATCAGCTGTTTTCACCTCAATAGATTCCGATTGTTCACCAACATTTGTGGCCGCACAAGGTCTATCAGCATGTTGAAAACCACACATCTCATACGAGTGTGGATAAAAAATTGCTGTTGACAATTTTTTGACAATTTATAAAATCGTGTCCTAAAATAAATTATGTACATATACCTCTAAATACTCGTAGTTACTTTTATTGTATTTAGTTATATAACCTTGTCATATCCGAATCTGTCTCTTGTGCGATTTATTTTTCGTACCACACAAGTCCGTTTCTTTTATGTTTGCCCCTTCGTCCTGTAAGAACCTGTTCAATTTTCTCAAATAGTTAATTTGTAATTTTGCTGTCAATATAGTATTAAAAATTCAATCGACAATAATCGTGTTACAGATTCGCTGGTCAAACTGTCAAATATTCTGTAACAAAACGTTCTCGGTAAATTCTGTAAGGTTTCGTTACTGACTCTTACCGCTGGTTATAGCTTTAGTTAAATTAATAAATGTAACGAAAAAATTATGCATCGAAGAATTTTGCGTTGAAAACAATTTATATTTTCATGTCGCTGTCAAAATAAGTAAGCAAACTCATTTCGAACGTCTTTGCTTACTTATTTAAGATGGCGTTAATTTAACTAAGTGCGTGTTTCAATTGGTTTAAATGCCGCATAAAAAGTTAAAAAGTTAAAAATTGTGGTGAATAAAAATGTCAAACTTTTTATCTGCTTCAAGAGCTGATAAAATTTTTATGTGGAAAACATTTGGCTGACAAAAATATTTGTTTGTAAACAGAAATTTGGCATGTACAAATTTTGAGGAAAATCGTAATAATTTAGATGCAAACTGATCATAATTAACTAATATACATTGAAATAGTATTTATTCTACATATTCTCATATTTAAATGTGCTATATACGTTCATAATTACACATAAAATAATCAACCATGTTATTGTCAAAATTTTAACCAATTGAAACAGATAAAAAGTTAAAAAGTTAAAAAAAATTTACCACGATTTTTTTTTAACTTTTTAACTTTTTATGCGGTATTTTAACCAATTGAAACACACACTAAGGCTGTTTTCCAAACGGATACTTATTTCAGACTTATTGACTTATTTGACGCCATCTTGAATAAGTAAGTAAACCCATTCCAATTGAGTTGGCATACTTATTTTGACATCAACATGAACATGATTGTTTTCATCGCAAAATTCTTCGAGGCATAATATTTTCGTTTGCATTAATTAATATTAATAAATTAACAATTATTGTATATTTATGCAATTAAAAGGACGAGATTTTAAAAAAGAAAAACTTAGAAATAATGTTTAAATCTATACAAAAATGTTTATAGAATTTTTAGGTATACGATTCGGCTGGATTTTTATATTTCAATTTTCCTTTAGACAGATAATCAAAGAAGTTCGAATGGGCCCCAGTTAATAGGAAAATATGTATATATTTTATGTCTGTCTGTATGTATTAATTGTTTCATAAAGCTAGAATATATTAATACGCCATGTGGTCTTGCTAGTTCTGTAGCTGACCTCAATTCATTTGTGTAAGACATGCATACATTACGTAATTAGGAAGCTACATATATCTTTATGATAATCATTTAATTTATCTTAATTTTGATTTTAATCCACAAAGATCCATTCGTTATCTAGAAATAGTCATTATCCAAATTCTAAAGTCATAAATTGATATAAATAACAACAAAAAATTGACAACCAATTTAGATTTTTCGGTTAGAAAGGGACAGAAAATAAGTCATCTCCCTAGCTTACTTATTTGAATAAGTTAGGTTCCACAAATAAGTATTCGTTTGGAAAACAGCCTAACTTATTGATAATTTTATTAATATATTTATATCAATTAAAATGTCTTTCGGCAAAGTAGAAACACAAAAACTCGATATAATGTTTAAATTTGCCTTTATTTGATTTTTAGACGGAACTCTTCAAGCAAATTGAAGCTGCTGGGTGTGGAACCTATTTATGCCTCGATGCAACTTCATTCAATATAATTTCCTTAAATTTAAATTGTTCAATTATAATTACAAAATACTTAATGTCTTTTAATGGAAACACCTATATTTATACGCAAACTATGATTTTGTATCATGACATAAGCGAAAATTTATATTTGCTGCTCGCTGCTGCTGCTGCTTGGTGTGTTTCATCCTTAAATTTACTGCACTTGGCTGCTACTCATAACCTCGATAAATTTGACACGATTCTATTGACAACTAAAATAAAACAATCTCCTGCACTGCTTAGTGTGCACGCCCATATGCAGCCGTTAGTGTGGATTGCTTGGAATATGTTGCGCTGCTCTTGGTGTGTTTCATCCTTATTGAGAAGGTATGTGGAAAGTGTTCGCATATGCCTCGGTGAAGTAGACAATAGACCATTTTCCTCCAAAAAATTTGACAGCTGAAGCTGTATGGCAAACCAGAACAAACTAAAATTTAGTTGTAATTTTTAAAGTTTATGACACAACTATTAAAGTTTAATTTTTAAAACATAACCAGAAACAATTGTACTGTTACATTTTAATAGCATTGTGACAATTTATGAATAAAATAAAAAAATAGAATTTTATTTTAATGGTTTGCCATACACGTTCAACTGTCATAATGTTATTTTGACATTTGAGGAAAATGGTCTATGGACACCATTTTTTGTTGAGCCGGTCAAAAAATTATCCTTCATCCAGAAAAGCAAGAAACCTGTAAACCAAGTTCAAAACTGTACAATCGGTAGCTATTAAGTGGCAATTCAGAAAACCTACGACCTAAAAAGTGGTTTCTGTGAATTGCCACCGATATAATGCTGAATTAGTGAATAGGAGTCCAAATAATTAGTGAATCAATCCCATGTAGAGAGTCTATACAAGTTCAGTAGACTCTATTTACAATTTCGTAGAATCGCAATATCTTATTTAAAAAATATGTACATATAGTCTACGTCTAGTGAGACTTAAAAAAATTTCTTTTCGCGTCCCAAGTATGTATAACAAAACTGAAAAGTTCAACCGGTAACACAATTTTGATAAGGTTTTGGTTTAATAATTTTCTACATATTACAATATTTATAATCCTAATAATGTAGACTATATACATCAGCTGGATGCACTCAATTTGGGGTCGATCTAGAATAAATAAAGCCAAAAAACAATTTTTATTTTACTAATCTCACCACTATAATTGTGATTTCGTCGTGCATTGAAATTTACATACATACTCGTATGTATTTAATAAAATAAAAATGCTTTGTGAGTCGTATAGGTATAGTTCTGTTCAATCACAGAATATATTGTGGTTCAATCCTGTGCTCACTGCTCAGTGCTCAGTTAGTAAGTCCATCATTATTAGTAACCAATCATTATTATTGCATCTTATCCATAAATCATGTTATACTATATATGTAATTTTTTAATTGCATTTACAACTTAGCGTAGGTTGATCCCAACAATAAGAATTATTCTAGACGAGGTGGGAATGACTTAAACATTTTTTTGAAGAAATTATTGCATGATTCATTATTTAATACATAAAAAATTGACTCACAAAAACTTATCATTTTGATATTTTTGAATTAGATGAATGTGAAAATCGTTCCGTGAAAATTAGTTCAAGAAACACGTGGTTGAGAAAAATACGCAGTTACTCAAATAAATTTTGAGTACATTGTGGGTACATTATTCTATGTCAATACTAATATAAATAATTATTTGTTTTTGTAAATTCAAAATGTCGTATTTTCTACTACACAAACACAACACAAAACACATAAAATATTTTATTTCGTAAAAGTAGCATCCGCCGTACTCGTCCGCAGATCGTATTGAAATCGGATCGTCGGTTTACGAAGAACGAGCGAAATGAGCGATTTTTCAGTAGTAAAAAAATTTATTTGCTTTTCAAGATTAGTTCAGTCGGAATAATATCATCGAGTGGATTGAATGTAAAATGGAGCGGTAGCTAAATTTATGTAAATATATCGGCCTTTGTCCGCTATTTTAGCGTTTTTAACATCAAATTTTTTTGAAAATTGTAATATTTTCGCGAGTTTTTTTTCTCAATATTATCGTTTTCTTGTGGTTTTTAATTTAATGTTTCAATTATAATTTTTAATTAATGAGTGTCAAATATAATTTTGGTTCTTACGAAAAAATAAATAAAAAGTTTATCTTCAAAAGTGAAATAATTAAAAGTTTTGAATTTATGGGTTAAATATTACGTGTGATTGATTGAAATTACTAAAAATTTGAAAAAAGCTGAGTATTAGCAAATATTATTTTCAAAAGGAAAATAGGTATATACATAGGTATTTGGTCTTCGTTTTGTCCAGAAGAAGAGCAAAAAATCTTTCGCATTTGATATAAAAGTTTGCAGCAGTACAAAAACCAAGAAAAACTGCATCATGGTGGAACGTATTTTAGAGGAAAATACATCGGACGCGAATTCAGGTGAATATTTGTAACAGTATTTATTATGGTTTAATTTCCTTATGGAATATTTTCAATGATAATTTCGGTTACCAAAATATTTTTGAGTTAGATATTTACAATAGAGTTATACTACAGCTGTAATTTTTTTCATCTTTGGCTACGTGCGTAATTGCGTTTGTATGTGTATGATGAAAAAGAGAACTGTGTGAATCGGTTTGTTGTTGTACTATTTATATACTTTAAAATGTGATTGTGTTGATAACCAAAGCGGTACAAAGCGCAGTTGTTGTTTTTTTTTGTTTTTGTATTAGAATTCTTGTTTTTGTTGAAAAAAATTATTGTAAACAAATTGTGATCCGACCCGAATTCGAAATTGACGCGGCGTCAGTACATATTATGTGAAAATTCCTGTTAACATGTTTCATGATTTTTAATTAGCGAGTTCCCAGGTTGCGTTAGTTTCAATTTTATTGATTACTCGTAGTGTTGCTATTAACGATTTTTGGTTGCTATTGTGCGATGAATACAAATCATTTGGATCCACTTAACAAATATGACCTTTATTCATTTAGTTTTGGCTTATTAACTCATTATAAATCAAAAGCAATAATGGCGATGATGCATTGAAATATAGAATGACAACGATGCTTCCTTGTGTTTTTAGGAGTTCGTTTCGGGTTTTAGAATTCATCAATTAGTATTGATTAAATTGATCATTATAAATGTTTTTCATTTGAATTTCATATTCACTATTCAAACGTTTTTTTGAATTGACGTGAAGAACATCTTATAATATTGATGTACGTACCATTTTATAATTCTTGACAGTTTTGGATTATCGAAACTTCTGATCATAACATGATGATTTGGATCATACTTTGAATATGATTTAGTTTTTGATGTTAATCGTGTTATTTTGAAACTTGTTTGGCTCCTGCAAATATCACCGTATTTTATTTCAAGATACATACCTATCATTTCTATATAAATCATATTTAAATTTATCTTCTACGTTTTTAGTCGACTGGTCGCTACATAATACCCACCATTAGAGGTAGTCCTAGATATCCAGTCAGATATATCTGAGTCGTTTTCAGTTGGCTTGAGATTCGGTGCTTGTCGGACAATTACATTTTAGTAACCGAACCTGTGACACTTGTTCTTGTGTATGATTGATGTTACACGTAGTTATGTAGATAACATGAGTTTATAAATAAGAAATCTGGGATCTCTGAGTCCGACCTCTAGACCTGTTTTCTATTATAAATAGGTTCTCTGTGATCCGAGCGTTTGTTCATTTGTAGTCTGTACTGTAGATTCGATCCGTTTTCACAACTACATAGTGGGGACCTATGCATGATTAGGTAATCAAAGTTTGCATGATTAGGTAATCAAAAAAGATCATAGATGAAGTTCATTCAAAGCACCGTTTCGATTGTCAATTTTGTAATTTTAATGGTCTTTTCTTAAAATTTATACTGCATTTACATACTGCTTAATAAATTTATAGTATATCGCCTGCATGTTGCAATCTCCTCGCCAACTGTTACATGCATCAAAAGGGGGTTTGCGTAATCAGAACAAAGAGATTTTGCGTCGTGCCTGGTGGAATTTGAACGCAGTACCTCCTGGTATCAGTTTCGATGTTTTAACAATTACACCATTTATTCGTCGATGTTATTTGAAAAAATTTTATTTTGCGGAATGCCTCAAATGAATCGTGTTTGGACGCTTATAGTTTGCGTACCAACTTTTTGGGCACGATACATGCTAAGTGGCATTATACTTTTGACGTAGGCTTCAATTGCAAGGTCGTAACCATTTAAAAATTTGTTTAATTAATATTATTTGGTTAAATCTGGCGTTTTCCTAAATTATTCATCTGTACCTGGTAGTCGAACACTATATATTTTAAACGGCCGACTAAAGCTTTACGATTCAATTTTTTGTTAGACCCATTAATGGTAGTAATAAAATACTTGCAACAAATTTTTAAGATCTTAAAATGGCGATCGTTCCCAATTTGATTTACATTTAATTTTGCCAATTAGAATTGATTACAAAAAATAGAAAATAGAATTGATTACAAAACCTTTAACGAACCGGTATAATGGTTGCGAATGATCTTTATCATGCTTTAATTATTTTTAATTTTCATACTGTTGATCATATTGTAAACATGAAGCGCATATTCAATAAATACAGTAATAATAATTTTTAAGAAATATAACACAACCATTGCAAAACAATAAAAATTATCTAATTTTATTCACAGACTCGCATACCGGTGTAACTCGCTATAGTAGTGAGGAAATATCTGGTAATGAGTCGAACGAAGTTCATGTTATGACAGAAACGGAAAGACAAGCTGATTTTAATCGTCACAAAGAGGAAATGAAACGTAAAAGGCGCCGAAAGAAGAGAACTAGTTCGTCAATGCAATCATCTACATTTCAGGAATTATACAAACTTACTGGCGAAGTTTTAGGTGAAGGCGCTTACGCATCGGTACAAACATGTATAAATGTTTATACAGAACTTGAATTTGCTGTAAAAATTATTGATAAAATTCCTGGGCATGCAAGAGCTAGAGTATTTCGAGAAGTAGAAACGTTCCATCATTGTCAAGGCCACCCTAGTATTCTACAATTAATCGAATTTTTTGAAGATGAAGAAAAATTTTATTTAGTTTTTGAAAAGGTAACAAATATTTATTTTATTCGTAAAACTACACATTTTTTTAAATTATTGACGTAAGATATTTCTCAACAAAATTTGTCATCTTTATAATTATTTTTAGTGATAGTATGAGTCATACAGTTTCGACTATCAATTCGTATTTTACTCGTAGCATCTAATTTTACCATTTACGGGTTGATAAAAATCTTATGTCATTAACGTTACAATGTTGTTACCAAGCAAACAAAAGATCCTTTACTAAGCTTTATCCAACAATATTTAAACATTGCATCATAATGACTTAATTAACATTATTATTTCACAAAAATAATTCTTTAGAAATAATAATTTATTTTTGGTATGTTGCAGATCATCGGTGGACCGCTATTAACTCGAATCCAAAAACGAGTATGTTTTTCAGAACATGAAGCGGCTCAAATAATCAAAGAGATTGCAGGCGGTTTAGATTTTCTTCACAAGAAGGGAATTGCACATCGCGATCTTAAGCCTGAAAATATTTTATGTGTTTCGCCCGACAAATTGTGTCCAATTAAAATATGTGACTTTGATTTAGGATCAGGCATTAAGTTTACAACAAGTTTATCATCACCTCAAGCAACACCGCAACTTTTAACACCGGTAAATATTTTTGTTTTTTTTTGTACATACATATTTAGTTTAATGATTAGAAATTGATTACTATTTTTCTGTTTTGGATCATATAAAAACTTTTATAAATATTTTTTGTATACCTACCTACCTACGTATGTAAATACATACGTTCGTTTTATTATCACAGTCACACGATGTTTTTAAATAGAAACTTTCAAATTTGTTTATCTATCGTTGTTTTGTATTGGTGAGTTTTATTATTATTATTGACATAGATGACGTGTTATCATTACAAAAATATTTTGGTAAAAGCAAATTTTTTTAGGCCGTTGAAGTTGGTTATAATGCTCGAATCAAATTTCTAGTAATTGTAAAATTATCAATGGTAATGAAGCTTTATTCAATGATCTTTTATGTACTTCCTTAATTTGTACATATGTATGTATTATACAAATGTACAAATTAAGGAAGTTTACTAGAATAGAATAAATTTTCTTTATAAATTTAATTTCCAAGTTCTTGTAATTCCTCAATAAAATCCATGGTGTGGCGTGCTTTTTAATTTATGCAAAACAATTTACGTTTAATAAATTCAAACTTGACGTCATGCAAATTTAAATCAGCCGATATTTATTTGTTTTTGCTGTGTTTATGTTTACGCTTTAATATTGCGATCTTTCTTATTTTTAAAAATACTACCGTACTTTAAAATGTTGTCTCTTAGTGTATTTGTGATGATAGGTATACGTTTTATTAATTTAATATTCTTACAATAGATTTTAGTTTTTTTTTTATTTGATAAAAGTGTGATATTTTTTCGGAATGAGTTAAACGACTTTATAGAAGGTAATATACATATGTGGGTATATCGTACTCGCACATGCATAACAAATACGTATTCACACAAAGAAATTTGTATTTTGATTCTCTACTTTGTAAATTCAAAATGGAAACTTTGTAGTATATATATTTTATATACATTTGAAATATATTTTATATACATTTGAAACTGTGTATGTGTGGTGTGGTGTGTAACTTGAAGGTTCGGTTCTGTATATGTATGATATGATATTCATTTTAAATTTTAAGGGAGAATTTTAAGTGTACATTACATTGTGTATGTATGTATAATGAAACATTATTTTCATTTAATGTTAATTGTTTTGGCTGTTTTTATTATTATTGTTATAAATGATACTTCCAAGGTTAAAGCAATTGATAGTATGTATTTCCAGTCAAAACAATATCAAATTATACCTCTTAAAAGACATACATATTTGTGTTTTTAAAATTGTTGATCATTCAGGTGTTTGTTTGCATTTTGTGACTGGCTCAATAATACACAGCACCGAATAAGTTGAAATAGTTTTTACGTTTCAATAACATGAAATTCTATTTACTTTTTCAAATCAATGTGAAATTTGTGGTTCAAATAGAACAAAAAAAGAAAATTGATGTGTTTTAACCCTTTCAACACTGTAGGGACATATCGTCCCAAAGAAGTTCTGTCAACATCATACTAAAAATATATTTGAAAACTTCGTATTGTGTAAGCATCTACTTATTTATTTTGTAGTATTTATCAGAACTTCTGTAGGACCATATGTCCCTACAAGGCTGAAATGAAAGGGATAAACAATATTATTGTCCAATTTATTTTTTTTATTTTTTTTTTTATTACTTAGTTGACGACATTATAAAAAAATCCTGTTGAAAGGGTTAATGTGCGTTGGAAATATTAGACAGGATTTTATTGTTTATTTGAAGTTTAGAGTTGTCTTGAAAAAACAACATCAATTGTGCACCCTCTATACGAAATTTTATGTATACATTTCCCAACGAATAATCATCACAAATTAAATAATGAAAGCTTAAAATATATTTCAATTAAATTTTTTTAAACACATGCTTTAGTTTATTTATAATTTAATTCACCAATTGCTGTTTCTAACAAAATTGACGTTTCTTTTCGTATTGGTGTTTTTGTCCAAAACAAAATTTTCGAAAAAATGTACATTTTTTAAAATTGATGTACATCATCAAAAAAAATTGATTTTTTCTGTCAAATAGAACAATTTTTTTGATGAACATCAATTTTTTTTTGCCGGATTTTGGTAAATAGAATTTCACATAAAACTTAAAATATTTATTTTTCACAATTGTTCTTTAACTGTTTTTGATAGAATGCAGCTCCACTGAAATAGAGCCCTGCACGGATATGTTTTTTCGTTTTTAGTAATATAAATTTATCCGCATCCGCACTCGAGAAAATTTTTAATTTACGTTAAGTCACAACTAGGGAACACACAAGTTAAAGTTGTATTCTTTTGAACCATTTGCATGATCCAGTATTTTAGGAACCTATTGTATAATTTTAATGAGAAGTATTTATATTTTTGGGGGGACGGCGCGTAGAAAAGAGAGAAAATGTAATAACCACTTCACCATACACGTCAAGCAACCATAATTTGCCTTAGTACAAATTAGGGTGGCCGCATGGAAACAGCACATAAGTAATTGGTAAAATAGAAGGAGAAAACGAAATCATCTCGCACCCCCGGTTTGCCAGTATGCAATTATGTATCATCCAGCAGCAGTCTGCTCCTTCCACAACGGCCTTGGAATCTCGCTAGGATTTAATGAACTTATCAACCATTAATCTGAGACCAACATGCTATTGTACCTTATTTGAGGCCGGCAAATCCTACATAGGATGCCAAATAAATTAATAACAAAATATACAATTTTGATGGTTGTTACATTAATTGAAATATGTAGTATTAACCGAAATAGAAAAATTTTGACATTGCAAGTTAAAAGAAAAACACAATTTGAAATTGTTATGCGTGCGGATGTGTATACAATAGGTTTATCCGCAACTTCGTATCCGCACTCATCCGCCTGAAATTAATGTGGATATATCTGCTTTTATCCGCGGATAATTGCGGATACTCGCGGATATTACTATTCGATGCAGGACTCTACCTGAAACGAAGAATTTAATTTCTATCGATTCATTTAGGACTGGCAAGGAAATTTTCTTTGTTCATGTGTTCCAGGTAAAGAAATAGTTTAAGAGCTTTAGAAAAAACTGATTTTCGTTTTAGTTGGTGTTGGATAACGCCTGACTACAGATTGTATGAGCACACAGACCGTAATTGTGGATTGTTACTGTGAATCCGGAGTTAGTTAGGTTGTATGTTTGTTAGTGTAAAGTTTAAATTTTATATCAATGCGAATCGTTGAACCAGATTTCAACATCTCTTGCGATAAGTTGTGAAAAGTGTGTGGCATTATGCGCGTCATGAGACATATAATACATATATTAATTTTGTATAGTTAAGCCCAGTATTTATTGTAAACTAGGGCGGTATGTTGTACCATCACTTCGAATCGAAATTCGAAAAAAGTCGAATGATGGTATGTTGTATTATTTTCGAAAAGCAAAAATGATACAACTTTCACTTTTTCGATTCGACTCTATTTGAATTCGACTTTTTTCGATTGGAAGTGATGGTACAACATACCACCCCTAGACAGTTTAGTTCATGTTTAATATTACAGTATTAGGTTCGCTTTTGAAATAATTTGATTTGCATTCCACTCCAACTCATTTTTAATTTGGAATATTTTAAAATTCTAATACTTTATTTTTCAATTGATTCCAATAAGGAACCTAACGAGAATAACAACTTTTCTATACAAATTAGCTCCCACATGAAGAAAATAATCTTTTTTAGAAATTCGTATCTAGCAAATGCATTCTAACAATATGTTTTGTTTTCGTCATTTAAGATCTTTACCAATCCAACGACCCATAGCCATTAAGTTGGCTACAGACGTTCCTTATTGGATGATTTTATTTGTAATATGATGTGCTCACTCTAGCATGTACATTTCGCGGGTGGTTGATTTCGTAAACTTATTTAATATTGGTGTATTTTTTTGATCACGATAAATACACATTATTCTAGATCTTTCTCTAAAAAGTAGCTCGCAAGTGCGATCACCCTAATGGACACCTCTGATGTAGAGTTACGCTGCAATGGGGATGTAATTTCGTGTGACATATCAAATCTTAGTGCAGTTGATTGCACCAGAATTAGTTGATGTCGAAGGTCACACTCTTGTTTGCCACAAGCAGTTTCTAAACATTTCGCTGTGGAAACCTTCGCTTCCATAAATGTGATGTCTTCTGCGGCTAAGCACAGCAGTAATTTAATATTTTTGGTCAATAGTATTGTATATTTGTATATAATACTTTAATTTTAAATTTAAGTAGTTGATCAAACAAAAATTATATAGTTTGTAATATAAGTGGGGTGACAGAAATGTTAGTCACAATCCTGATTCTTGGTATCAATATCTGTAGAAAGAATTTGCCCCAATAACTGTTGCTATTTTAAACTGATTAATCCAACATTAGTTACTTTGTTTCGAATTAAGAAATTGCGTTTGACTAAGGCTGTGAAATATTTGAATTCTCATTCATTCCCATTAATCGCCAATAACTTGAATTCATTATTTACAATTTTCTATCGAAATTTACAAATTGAATCATAAATTAGTTATTGGTTCTCACAGCGCGTATAGTTTCCAAAATATCAGCTTAACCCTTTCGCGGATACGTTGGCATATATCGACGATTGAATTGAATTACAGTAAAACACGTCGATATATTCCTTTTCTACAAAAAAAAATGGCTCAATTAAAGTACAAACCACACAAATGTGTGAATAAAAAAACAGTACATATGTAATGGCGTTTTTGATAAAAAATTTCGGTTGATTTTTGAAGTACAACCAACAAAATTGTGTGTATAGTTAGTGTTTTTTTCGGACGAAAATAAGTTTAAAAGGACTACGCAAATGTGTAAGTTGGTTCTAAACACATACCCGAATAAATTTTTGACTTGAAACTTTGCCTTACCTGCAGAATTGTGTGGGCGTGCAGGAATAGATATATCCCTTTTGTGTTTTACTAACGCAATTGTGTGGGTACGGCCAAAGTACCACGTCAAAAATTTATTTTTGTATGTGTTTTCAATAAACTTACACATTTGTGTTTTCCTTTCAAACTTATTTTCGTCCGAAAAAAACACATTTAACTATAATCACAATTGTGTTGGTTGTACTTCAAATCAAGCGAAATTTTTTATCAAAAACGCCATTACATACTATGATTTTTTACTCACACATTTGTGTAGTTTGGAGTTTAATTGAGCCATTTTTATTGTTTTTTGGTTGAAAAGGAATATACCGACACAAACGAAATAATAAATAAAAACACGATAGATAATAAATAAATAACCGATGTTGTTTTCATATGAGTAATGTTGAATGTGGTTTTCTGTGTCCCAGAGGAAGCGTTTCTGTTTTCATTGTGTCCTGTAACAAATATCCGTTTTTTAGGTTTCAGTGGTTGAATACTTAGGCCATTGTTGGTCCATTGTGATACCACGCATTCACGCCACATCATTAACCCATTCACCTATTCACACAACTACAGTATACCACCCGCGCATTGCAAGCTCCATGTCAACCTGTACATTGACGTGGACGGTGGGTCGGCGCTGAATTCTGCACTCCATCAGAGGGTCTTAGTTGTGTTTATTAACATCACCGATTGTAATCGATGATGAAAATTTGATTTGCATTTGCGAAAGGGTTAAAAATTGAAATATTTGACCGAATGAACTTATTCATAGAAAGCATAAGTTGATTCTTTAAAATCACTCCTGAATATCTTTAATATGAAAAGTGTTCGTCAAACTTTATTGATTAGAGTTCACTTACTGCTTCAATAATGCAGTTCAATCTAGCTTTCAACATCAATTGTTAATAAAAATTGATAAGAAACATATGAAGATACAACTTATGATGCGGTCGATTACAAGAGCATATTACTATTTGTTTGATGATGAAGATGATTTTGGGTGATTGCAGAACAATGCGATTGAAGAAAATACCGTGGATAACTATAAACCCAGTTTAAAAGATTAAGTAATATGTACATATAATGCATTCATAACGTCTTAAAATTTTTCTTATTTTATAAAAACAAGAAATTTTTACACAATTAATAAACTCGAAATAGATTATTTGCTAATATTATTTTCTAATGTAATCTAAGAAAAACCCATGACTAGATTTTGTATTAATGTATTGCAAATGTCATTCTGCTCTGCCAAAATGTTAATTTCGTCTTGTAAATACGCATAGATAAAAATAATAAGCAAATATTTCACTCGTTGAGAGCACGCAGTTATCGATAATTATAAAAAAAAATATTTTTGCGAACTAAATAAAATTACCTAAGTTCATACATTTAGGTCAGAATAGAAATGTAAATTGTGAACAATAAACTAAAAATATTGATTTTCAAATGGTTTAATTATTTTGCAATTTATGATGGTATCCAAAATTATGTTGCATTACCTTTTGATATCCATCAAATACTATACTAACTACTAAGTGGTATAGATGAATTATTACGCTGTAAATGCCTATTCTTTTATTCTCCCATAAACGCAACAACAAATATACCTTTTGTTGTTGTATATACTAGAGAATGAAAGAATAAGCAATCTCACTGATATCAATTTAATTGTAGTTAATATAATTTTAACATGCGCAGAATTATGCTAGCAAAGATTTTTTAATATGTAGTTCGAAATACGAACTAACTTTTTCGTTATAAATATCTATTTTTTAGATACAAAATTTAATTTAAATAAATAATTTGTAAAATGTTCTAAATGTGTATACGATTATGTATTTAATCCACTTATTAAATGTACAGAAAAAAAATTTAATCCGCCTATCTTTACAAGAAAATGCCGACAATATAAATTATGTTTATAGTGGAATATTATAAAACCTACACGTCTGCATGTACTTTTTTAATCGAAAATAATATCAGAAAAACACGTGTTTCCTACATTTTTTCGATTTTCTTCTACATAGCTAGCTACTTAAGAAAGCAAAAAAATCCATAATACAGAAAAAAAATATTGTAGATTTGAAACGCGTAATATAACTAAATGGCCTCGGTTTGTTCATTTTTTATTTTTTTATAAATCTACATATGTATATTTATACATCATCATGATGTTGTAAGTATAGTGGTGTTTCATATATTTAACATACATACAAACACACTAAAAATTTATAAGTTGATTATTTTTATTGTACATAAATTATTTACTTATTTTTTACTATATATTTTGTTTTGTGAAAGTTTTTCTGTCAGAAGTTACTATTAAATGTTTCTCTGTAAAAGACGAAATTTTAAATATTACACCCACGAACTGGATATGTGTTTGACATATTTTGCAATTTCATTTCACTGGCCGATACTTTGGCGTAGGATATACATAATTCAATTTATTTTATTATTATTAATTTTATAATTTTTTGGCTAGGAAGAAATAATAAAATTTGACAAATATTCGAGACGCAATATTTTATTAACATACACATACAAAGCTATTTTGTTTATTACACATTTGAGTCACACTTTTTCGCGCAGGCATGTTTTTTTCCCGTTTGTCATGTTTATAAGGTTGTGCATTATTTATTTATGTATGTATATATTTATCCGGCAAATTCATCACCACCCTTTAGAGTAATAAATAGACTAAATGAAACTAGGTTCATTATCTTGATTTGCATTACAACAACATTACTGTAAGTAATAATTTATTAGTATTTACTACTAATAATGGGATGAATTACTATTTCTGATTACTACTCTTAATTCTAATCCAATGAAAACTGTTTTTATTTCATGTTCTGTTTTATGTGCTGTTTTTATTGTGTGGGTATGGCAAAAGTACCATGTCAAAAATTTATTTTTGTATGTGTTTTCTTTCAACCAACTTACCGATTTGTGTATTCCGTTCAAACTTATTTTCGTCAAAAAAACACTCTATACACACAATTGTGCTCAATTTTAAATGAAGCCAAATTTTTTATCAAAACCGCCATTACATACTATGATTTTTTACTCACACATTTGTGTGGTTTGGACTTTAATTGAGCCTTTTTTTTTGGTTGAAAAAGGGATATGACATTTTAGAAAGTCCCGAACATAGACCCTTAAGTATTTTTGTTATAGTGACCATTTGCTTAAAATGACCGATTTCAGTCGGTACGGTCGGTGGTCACTAAGCAAGTTCTACTGTATATAAGTATCTACGAGGTGCAACCAAGTTATACAGAGAATTTACAGAATAAGTATAATATTTGAGAAAGGCGTACGTCACGTGAATTGAGCACTCAGGTTTTCCGTGTTATTTGTATTACTTGTTTTAAATAAATAAATAAATTTACATTTCATTTGAAAATCATACCTGTTCTTACGCTCGCGCTTCCAACATCAACATTTTTAACTTACCATTTTTAATATTACCAGTATTATTAAACGAATAGACGGATAGAATAGCCCAGCAGTTGTATTATTGAATTGCAAATAATTTGAATGAGATATATCTTAGTTGGTTCGTTTTCAGTTGATCGGCTCTAAATTGATCGGTTCTCAGTTGATCGCTTCTCAGTTGATCGGTTCTCCAAATCTACTGGTTTTTGAAATATATTTAGCACCGAAAACTATTGTGTTCTAATCACAGTTTAACATCTTCACACTAAGAACCAAATAGAAAGATGTTCACATACTTAGAAGCATGATTAACAATTCAAGAGTTAGACAATATTTAGCTAAATGTCTTCAAACGTCATCTGCAATAAGCTGGCCCATAAGGCATTTAGATATATAAAAAAATTATTAATAAATAACAAAATTTATTTTGTTCGGTGAACCGCATATACAATCTGACTGATGCAAACAACTCGTCGACAAACCTACATCAGCAGTGGGATTTTGTACGCTATTCTCACGAAATTCCCATTAGAATTTGTATGCATACATACGTTTATCATACAAATTCTCGTTAGTAAAAATTAGTACATATTATAAAAAACCAATAATTTTTATTATCTCAATTTTATTCTTACATACCAGTGTTAGATATCTTTTTGCATTAATGGCATTAACTGCTTGATAATCTATTTATTTATCTAAAGAAATCTATTCTGTAATTTACTTTTATGATTTCAGATTATTTAGTTTAAAACAAAAATTGTAAAGAAAAAAAAATTCAAACGACAAATCTGTAATGTTATTTTCTCTGGCACAAAAATCTTGATCCATTTTTGATTCAAAATGGCTTCTTTATTGTCTTTATTTTTTGATTCTGGATCAAAAATAAAATCCAAAAAAAATGTTGGATTTTTTTTTACGTTTACTCATACATATTGTGATATTGTGTGAGTAAACGTCAAAAAAATCCAACAAATTTTTTTGATTTTATTTTTGATCCAGAATCAAAAAATAAAAAGACAAAAGATGTAATCAAAGAAACCATTTTGGATCAAAAATGGATCAAGATTTTTGTGCCAGAGAAAATAACATAAGGCAAAAAAAATATAAATCAATTAAAAATTTAAAAAATAATTCTTCTGGATATTTTTGAAGTGGTCGTTTGATAAATTAAAGCTATTCGACTTTCGTCGTCGCTGATGTTGAATGATTAAGATAGCATATTAATGGGGTTGTTTTCTCCATAGTTTGTAGAATGGTGTTTTAGTGCTAAAAAAACATCATGGTTTCGAAAAGTTCTGCATAGCACATGCATTGATGATATGTCTCCCAAGATGTAAGCAGAATCAGTGTGACCAAGCAAAACGTTACCAATAAAAGCCGCACCTAAGAGAAGTCGTCTATTTTCAAGCGTGCATATTTTGTAATTCGTGCATCTTGTTGAGTACGGAGGTAACCGGGCCACATTTTCAAGTAGTGGTAAGTTGTGGTCGTAATCCCAGTCACTTTTCTTTAACAAGAAAATCAGACATTTCTTTTGAATGATTTCAATTCTTTTAATATCCACAGCGTATTCCAATTGAGATCGAACGTAAGCAAAATAGAGTGAACATAAGGTTTGGATGTCCTTAAATTAACCTGTCCAACTTTTAACAAACCCAAACACCACATGTCTATTGAAACTGGCATTTTCGACAAATGTAACACCTAAGTTTATAATCTCATTGACTCTTTGCAATACTTCGTTGTTGAATTTGTATGAAGGAATTAACGGATTTTTTTTACGATGGACAGACATGATTTTGTATTTCTTAATATTTAAGTAAAGCGAGTTTCGATCACACTACTCACTTAATCTATCGTTGTCTTCTTGAAGTTTTTTCGTATCTTGCATTCCATTAACAGTACGAACAATTTTGACGTCATCAGCAAATATGAGCACGTTTGAGTTTGAGATTATCTCGGTTATCCGATCTATGAAAACAATAAATATCCAAGCCCGATGTCCCTGTTCCTTGAGGAACCCCAGAAGTAACTTTAATAACGCGTGATTTCTCATTTCCCATTATTACAAATTGTCACGCAGGTTTGATGACTTGGAAAAATTTATGCAATCGAGTGAAAACCCAAATGTGAATAAACTGTGGAGTGCTTTTTATTGGCAGATGCAATCAAATGCTTTACTGAAATCCGTGTACGCTACATCTACTTGACGGTGTTTTTCTATGTCGTTTAATCCGATGGAAATTCTAAACCATTTAGAGTCTTAACGAAAAGTATTGCAAAAATATGATAGTTTCTTATTCCGGATTAAATATTCAGGTTGGGCAAATGGGAACTGCTCTAATTTTTTCTGTGATATACTAAAGTTAAAAATTTTCATTTTTAGTTTTACATTACTAGTTAGTTGTTGTATTTGAGTTTCACCGCAAAGACCTAAGCACTTCTTCGATGAATTTCAAAGGATTTCTACATTTATATTTTACATATTGTTTCTCCATGATTTCTACCAAGCACCAGAAAGCCAATTCCCAAACGAAACGTTATTTATTCCTAATGAACAGTTTTTGATTCTTCCACCTGTTTACTTAAGCATAAACGTACATTTAGTTTTTCTTACGGTCTAATGTCTTCACCGGAAACTAATTCATGAGCAATAACACCTGAGGCATTTTTTAACTATCTGGTAAGCATTTTAACCCTTTTCACTCGATTTATTTTCAATGTTGTTGGGTGTCAACTTGTATTAGTTTTAGCTAAATGAATTAAAATAATTTACAGTGGTAGAATTGAACGTATTATACTATAGTTATTTCATTTATTACTATTATTTTATTGTATAATAGTAATAAATGAAATAAATATTTTTAATTTTTGTAATCTCTTCTCTTAGTGTGATACTTTAGTAAATTTGTATTGTCACCTACAGTGTGACACACGAGTGCAAAGGGTTAAAAAATTGTTTTTTGTCTAATGGACACACATTTAAGCTGATGAACGTAAACTTGCTCTTAATTTGTTTTTCATACCAATATTTTATGTTGCGTTTAGATAATACTTGTTAATATCCGGGTTTTATTGGCGTTACTTCTAGCTACTTACAACAACTCAACAAAAAAAATTGGTTTTCTTATGTGGTACTTCTAACTAACAAGTTTGCGTTCCATTGAATATCTACTAACACGTACTTCCAAGTACTTTGCTAACACCAATGGAACCCTGTCAATGAATTAGGTAATATCGTAGACGACATATTGGCTCCATGCTCAAAATAGATTCCAACGCTTTAATGAAAAAAAAATAGTTTTAATGTCAAAGTTAAGTTAGTAGTAGTTTAAAGTACCTAATACAAATTTTGAACATTTCCAATATTTTTATTTTCAGGTTGGAAGTGCGGAGTTTATGGCTCCCGAAGTTGTCGAACTGTTTGTTGGCGAAGCTAATCATTATGATAAGCGATGTGATCTATGGTCTCTTGGGGTTATTGCTTACATTTTATTATGTGGGTATCCACCATTTTCTGGAAATTGTGATCAAGATTGTGGTTGGAACAGAGGAGAAAATTGTCGCACTTGTCAAGAGTTGCTTTTCGAATCGATTCAAGAAGGTAAACATTTTTTTTATTTAATTTTGTTATGTGTTATTGAGTTTTTTCATGTTACTAGGTCGATTTAATTTTCCCGAAAGTGAATGGGGTGATGTTAGTAGTGAGGCAAAAGATTTAATTCTTGGACTTTTGGTAAAGGAAGCACCAAAACGTTTAAGTGCAGAAGCTGTACTTTCTCACCCATGGATTAAGCTGGCTAAAGAGGACTGCGTAGATAGTAGAAAAATGGCACAACGTCGAAAAGCCTTAGCAACACCTGGAATTATTCGACGAAATCAATCAGCGCGTGAATTATCGCAATTTGCTGAATCTGCAATGGCTGTGAAACGTGTAATCCTTCAACATTTCTCTATGCGCTACGATTACATGACAGTAGAACGCCCGAACATCTATCAACCGGCTGAGATAAACGAATCTTATCTAAATGATAATTCATTGACTTTTAGCCGGGGTACAAAAAATGTGGATTTGGATTCCACTAATGAATTATTGGAGCATGCGACTGCTAATTTAAAATCAGGCCTTGATAGTATTCAAGAGATGAAAGAAAAATTGCCTGAAATATTGAGGGATAACCAACAACAAAATAATAATATCGAAAAAAATGATATGAATTTAATTTTGGGTGAAAATTCCAATTTATATAACTCAAAAAGCTTTATTATAAAACCAGAAGAGAACTGGAGATACAGAAGTAGCAATTCGGATGATGTACAAAATCGTTACAGCAGTTCACGAAAGTATCGCAATTTTGGGGGAGGCCATAATCATAATAATCATTTCAATAATAATACCCGCCATGATATACAATCCAATCGATTATACAACAAGAGTACAAATAACATTAATAGAGATAAGCGCGGAACTAATCATACTCGTGCCAATTGTGGTATTGAGATAAAGAATTGGCGGAATGATTGTATGTATAACGGAAATCGCAATTGTGGCATGGCTTCTTCAAATGGGAGAAATTCTCAAGGAGGCTCGGAGAAAAGTGTTTCAATTGTTAATTCAAATTTGGTGGATTTGGAAAGTTTTGGCGTTGGTTTATCACCACCTAGTGAAAGTTTATTAATGCAACGGAGACTACGCCGATCATTGGAAATGGAAGTGCGTAGTCCCCCAGCTACGGCAAGTGGATAAATGTTTTGATTATTTGAAAGAAAGAGGAAAAGAAAATTTCTAATCTTATCTTATATCCTTTTTGCTTTTTTTACAAACATGTTTTTGATAACAATAAAAATTACTTCATACGGAATAACAGACAAACACAATTTTGAGATAGTTAATTGGTTTAAAAACAATTATTAATTAATAACAACCAATGATAAAGATGAATGATACAAAGTCATCTTAGTTTTAAGATTATTTCGTTGCCATTTTACGTGTACCGTAATGCAAAATTAAATTAAAAAAAGGAAACCAAATTTAGCATTTAAAAATTAAATTTATATTAATTTTGTTTTCTTTCATAGTTATTTGTTTCATTACTACAAAAAAGGACGCCTTTTGATGAATAATAATGCTTTTTTTTGTGTATAATTGAAACGAATTATTTTTCTTCAATCTAGCACCAAGCGTATTCAACTTAAATTTTCTTATTTTTATGACGAATTAAATAAGCGTCATTTATTTTTTACTAGTCCATTTTTTCGTGTAATAATCCCGCGAAAATAATCCCAAAAATCCTAGTTTTTCTATTTCTAAACAACATTCAATCGCAAAAGTAGTTTTTTTGTTAGATTGGAGAAAAACGAATTTTCTTTTGTATTTTACAAAAATGTAGCTATATAAATTGCGTAATTGGATTGAATTTAATATAAAAAGAAGGAATCACAAACTGTTAAACGTTTTTTAAAAAGATAGTTTCTAAGATAATTTTTTTTGTTTGTTTTATGAAAGGAAATTGAATAATGTGTTGAATCGAGATTCTTTAGTGTTCTTCTTTATTTAATTTTTAGTCAAAATATATATAAACAGACTGGCAAGAAAAGAAACGACTTCTTCTTAATTTAGATACGAGATAATTAAAATAATTAATAAAATATAAATTTGTTACTCTGAATGAATAAATTGTTTAATTATAATTGTTACAATAAATATAAAAAATTTTAATTGATATTTTTATATAAATAATTTAAATTTAAAACAGAAAATATAATAATGTGCTATCGTACCTAACTTCATTGGAATTTGACGAACACGCAAAATTCTCAGTGGAAGTCTAGGAAGAAAATTGAGAGTATATACATGTAATTATATATTTTTGTAATTAAACAAAAACCCAGTCTCACTATTTAAACATGAAATTAATTATCTCATTATAAAAACAAAATGAATTATTAATTATATATTTGTTTTCTATTGTTAAGCCGAAAAGTACAAATTGGGTCAGATTATTATCATTGTATTTTGTTTATTATTGTATTTTTATTCCAATATTACACCAATAATAAGTGGCAAACAAAACAACAAAAATAACTATGAGGGTAATCTTCCACTACCAATATCAATTTTTGTATATATCGATTTATTAATCGTAATTATGTTATCAAAAATGATATTAGAAATGTTTTTAAATTCTCATTTTAAAACATTTTCCTCCTACCTAGTATCTACATGTTTTCGTTTGTTTTATATTATTATTATTATCTTTTATTATAATTTTTTCCTCCTTAAGCTGCCGTCTACTTCAAAACGAATTTACGAATTTGTATTAATTTTAAAATCGGACTCGTTTCCGATTATTTGTCGTAAATTCTGGAGGTGGCGACGCACATTTACACTATGTTAAAAAGAAAAATAAACCTGATAAAATATATATGAAAAACAAAAAAATAAAATAAAACATATGTATTAAAAGTTACAAAACTAAACATAATTTTTTATAATCTTTTTGTACACGAAAAAAATAAAATACCATTAAAATATAAAAAAATCTTTAAAAAAAATGTATAAAATACAGTATGCTATATATAGTTTATTAAATTACATACAGTACATTCATTTGAAACTATTGAGTTTTGCACTATTTCTAAAATGTAGTGCAAAATTTAATGTTTAAAATTTTCTAGGAGCAATCCTAATACAATATTTAAATTTCTAATCTGGATTTTTTTTGTTAAATTATTTTTTATCTAATTGGAAAGTGTTTACAAAAAATCCAGAAAATTAGGGGGAGCAAGGAAACAGAAGGAATAAAAGATCTTATTCGGTGTTTCATCATTTGCCTTGAAAAATCGATCTATCGAAATTATTGTTATAATTGTAACTTACCTTGCTAGATAGTGCGATATTGTAAATACATTTTAGTTGATCGAATTTGACTGGCGGATGTGTGAAACAAAGGCCTTTCGTTTGTTTATAATAGAGCTGGACGCCAATTGTGCAAATGTCCAAATTTATCTTTTAAATTATTTTATTTGCGCGAGTTAATTTCTGTTATTCGTATGTACATAAAACAATAAAGAACAGTTTAAACGAGTTTAGCACATTTGGTGGGTTTCGGGCCATAATTAATACCTGCAGAATAAGGTACTAATTAATTATGTATAAATATGTAAAGCAAAACAATTGTGATAAACACCAAGAATATATTAAAGCAATAAAATTAGAACTGTAATCGTCTAATTGGATTTGTTAAAAAAATATATAAAAATTATAAAATAAAACTGGCGCGCTGTTTTTAAAAACACTGAAAAAATCGTTATTTTTAAAACCCCTCCTATCGCTTTATAAAATATTGGAAAATGGTTTAATTTCTGCTCGTCTAAAAACGTGTCGAGAAATGAAATGCCATATAACTGGTAAATATTTCAGCAACTAACACGTTTTCTTTTTTAGATGATTAATATTAAAACTAATCAGGCCTTGAATATATTTAAAATTATTATTTTTTACATCATTCCATCTATTAAATTTTGTTGCCTACTACATCTAGTATATAATCTCGTAATTAAAGGTCGTATCATTTATTGAAAATATTATTCCTCTTAACACCCAATTAAACTTATAAAAATGACTGCAATGAAAAAAATTCTTTCCGAATTTCTTTTATATTTTAACATTTCTAAAAAATATAATTCTATTTATAAAAACCCAGATATTATAATTTTTTTATTTTAATATACATATTTTACTTAAAACAAAATCTACAGAAAATGCTTTATAATAAAAAAATCAAATTCAAAATGTGAAAGACTGTTTGAGAAAAATGAAAGCCGTTAAAAGTCAAGAATACAAATATAAACAAAAAATTATTTAAAAAAATTTTCATTATTAAAATAAAAAATACACATAAATACAGATTGATAATTTTTATTAAATACTGTATCCTCATTATTAAGCAGCTTATTACATATTATTATACTTTACTATAATTAATTACTAAACAGAAGAAAACCTCCGAAAATTCTTACTTAGTAGACCTTCACATCACATATAAAATATTGTGAAAATGAAAAGTAAAGCTTAAAATTAAGATTATAAAAATTTAAATAAATCTGATGAACCTGAAAATTGAAAGTCAGTTGATTTGATAAAAAGGAAAAACAAGTTTAATAAAAGCCATTAATAAAGAAAATTTTTTTAAAGAAAAGGAAATTTTGAAAATTGTTTTATTTAGTTTTCAATTCCATTATTTCGTTAGTTGAATTTCTATTAAGTACAATTGTAACTTTTGCGTTTTATAGGCCTATTATGAATCTCAGTTACTCGTCACCGGGTGAAGAGTCGTCACTATAATTCTATTTTGGTATTATGATTTTCGCAGTGAGCGAGTGATCGTCACATGCGTGTCGCTTGGCGACTCGAAATCATCGCATAGTATTTTTGGTATTTTATTTCTCACAGTGAGCGAGTCTAATATCATATGTGCTCACCAAAATATGTTGGTGAGAGTCAAGTGACAAAGTATTTTCGTTTTTTTTTCCAAAAACATCATGGACGGCAAGAGCTTGTAAAGGCGATGCCACATACACATTTCTACAGACGACATCTAAAAACAGATTTCGCATTTACGAATTAATTAGAGCATATTTTTGACTCAAATCAATGAGATAATATGTAAAATATCTCAAGTTAGTAGCTAAAATATAAATTTGGAATTATTTAATAATTTTAATTGAAAAATTATCAATTTTCTATTTAGCCGTTCCTAGAAATGATTTTTTCTCTGAATGGTATAATTTTACACGTGAACGAACGCACAAAAACCCGAAACGATTTCCGAACTCATCAAAAAATTTTAAACGATTTTTTTCTCTGTTGTCTGTGAACTTCAACAAATGTCAAAAAATTCCAAAACAAAATACATATATATTTTTCATTAATTTAATATTTTTATAAGGCTCATCATGAATATGGTATGGTTAACTTATTTAATTATAAAATGAATTAGCTGCTTATGTATTATGAAAATTTTATAAAGAATTGTTGTAAAAATCGTCTGTATTTTTTTTGGTATGGCGAGGCAAAATAAATTTACGCACGAATCGTCTGTTATTAGATATGTATGTGGCAACGCTTTAAGTATTTTTGGTATTAGAAATATAATATTTTAACATTAAAATAATTAATTTATATTTTTCATATAGGAAATAAAAGCAAAATAAACAAAACTCAGCAATTTATCAAACAAGTTGAAGAAATGGAAAAAAACGGGATATTGCCCGTGGATTTCCAGATGTTGGACAACCAAACAAACCGTTAATGAATTTTGAAAAAATTTGTCAGTAGTGCTGAATGAATAGCTTGGGGCCGCCGATTAGAGAAAGCAAGGAATGGGGGAACGCAAAAATTCGCGCACAATTTTTTTATATAGTATATACAATTTTTTATATAATATATTTTATATTTTTAATATTTTTTTTATAATTATTTTGTATTACGATACGATGAAAACATCGTATCCTTATAAATTTTGTCGAAGACATACAAAAATATCTTTATATGAAAACTATTTGTAAAACCAATTTTGAACTCGGGTGACTTAGATAGTCACGGCGAGTGGTGTGGTGAGGCGAGAATCATAATAGGGCAGTTAAAATTGCGACAACTTTTTTTATAAAGCTAAGGGGGTTCGAATTCTATGACATCTTTATATTTTTGGAATAAATTATTTTAGTATAATTTTTCAAAAAACAACTTCACGTTTACCCAGTGAAAATGGAAGAATTTATGAAATTTATAACTTATGAAATTTTCGACCGCGTTAATTTTTGGACGTTGTTTAAAATTTGGTATTATGAAATTTTCGACCGCGTTTTTTTCGACGTCGAAAATTTGGTATTATGAAATATTTTCGACTGCGTATTTTTTCGACGTCGAATTTTTGTATTATGAAATACTCGACGCGTTTTTTTAGATAACGCCGAATATCTTACGACGGCTCTTGGCGTGTCTAGTACATAAAAGAACAGCGTTTAGTGTTGAGAAATAAAAAAGTTTGTTAGTAAAAATTAATTAATAATTTAAACTTATAAAATTTTAATTAATAAAAAATACTCAATTTAAATTTAATAAAAAACAATTAATTTAAATTTAATATTTTTGATAATTTCCAACAATACATATTAAATTTAATAATAAATTATTTTTTGTTTTTTTATCAAAATGTGAGTATGATCTAAATTTTTATATTAGTGTTTTTGTTTGTTGTGTTAACAATAAACTTTTTTTGTGTTTTATATATAATTTTCCTTATAGGACCGGAATGAAAGAGAAAATTTTATTTTGATCGGATTTGGTTTTTTGGTATTCACTTTTTACTATTTTGTCTTTTGAGGAATAAAGGAAAAAATTAAAGAAATATGTTTGCGGTTATGCTTTTGGTCCCTAATTATATACGAGAAACATAATTTTATTCTTGAACGGATTTTTTTTTGTGTTAAAACCAAAATTAAAATCTAAATTATGTATTAATAAAACCCTCAAATTTACAAATAAAATGTATTTGCATAATATTTTCTTGTTTAAGCACCTTTCTTCTCAAAACACTATAATGAAATAAAAATGATTTTACGCATACATAAGTAAAATGCAATTGTGTATTTTCCTTCTAAATTATTCATAATACCGATTTTCGACGTCGTCGAATTGTCGACATCGTCAAAAAAAAATTCATATATAGCGATTTTCGACGTTGTCGACTGCGCGTCGAAAATTTCATAATAGACCCCCTGTAGGTACAATTGTACCTCCATATAATTTAAATGAAAATACTGCGAATGGAGATAAAATAAACATTATTTTTCAATCATAATTTCATTGTTTATTTATTATTCTTATTTATAATAAAAAAAAGATAATTCATTGTTCTACGTATAAGGTAAGTTTTTAGGCTGCTTGGTCACAGTGAAGTCGTGTAGTCTAACACCCCAATTGTCGAAGTCGTCTCACTTCAAGTGACGTGACTACAGTCGTGTCACGTCGTGCCAAAATTGGTATTGTTGAAGTCATTTTAAACGACACGCATACTACAATAGAAATATCGGGCAGCACTAATAATTTCCTCAAATTTGACAAGCCATTCGACGTCAAAAATCAAAATATTTACGAATATTTTATTGTAAAAACCACGTAAATTGAAAATAGGTAACTAAAATCTAATTATTTAATTATTAAATTAATTTCCAGAAACCATACAGTAATTTATAATGAAGGCAAAATATCCATGATGTTTTCCATCGTAATTAGAAATTCCAAATTTTCAACAAAACCTTTCGATTATTGAATGATAAATTTATTTTATATATTTACTAAAACAGTAAAATATTTGCAAAATGAATATAAATTGTATTACAAAAAAATCATAAATGTGTTTCATTAATGAACGTCGCATAAAATATTCTTGTCACTTGAAAAAATTAGGTGACTGTTGTCGTATCATGCGACTAGAGTCGTAGCAGACGACTTCGATAATAGCAAAAATGAAGCGACGTGACTATAGTCGTCTAAAATGACGTGAGACGACTTCTACAATTGGGGTGTTAGGAATGCTGCGTGTTCATCATACATATATTGGTTTTAGACAATAACCTTTGTGTTAACACGAGCAGCGAACAACTTTTCAACACGACATACCCGGGTATGTCGTTATTTTTTATACATTTAGTATGGAAAGTATCAGATTAATGGTAATTTTCAGCTATATCATATATGCTAAATGAGAAATGGCGAAATAAAATTCAGGTTAGCAAATGGAATATTATTGTTTACAGCTAAATTCAGTTTACTTCAATTCGAAACAAACAATTCAACAAATAATTTAGTAATATTTAAATCTCTGAAACTTATTAATATTATAAAACATATATACTTACTTCATATTATTTAACAAAGAAACAAGGTATCAAGTAATTTATGGGCAATTCCAGCATTTAATAAACTGACAATCTTCCGCACATACTGGGGCCCTATTATGAAAAAATGCGATTTCGCATTTTCATACAATATCGCATTTTGGTATTATGTATAGACTAATATTTTCGCAAAAATGCGCTCAAGGTCGGATACGAACGCCATATTATAAAATGGTATGGCGGATTTTTGCGATACTATATTTTTCAAATGCGAATGGTCAATAGCAGTCTGATATCGCATTATTTAATACACATACCTACGTGATAAACTTTTGTTTTTTTAAATATAAATGTATTATAAATTGTCATTTTTGTTAAAAGTAAAAATATAAACTTTTATTATCGTGCAAATGAATATTTTCTCACATAATTCAAAGGGATTTGACGTGTTTCGTTAAAGATTTATTTTAAATATTGACGTATTCAATTATAGTATTACAAGTATCACCTTCTTCATCATCCTCACAATTATTTAAATATAAATCAACACAGTCCATATTAATAATTATTTAAAGAGTAAATAAATGCAAAAATATTACGAAAGATTAATTGTGATTATAAGAACTCTCAGATGTTGTAATGACATTTAAAAAAAATCGAATGAAAATTTATTTCCCTATAGGAAATGCGATAATCGCATTTCATATTAGACGCAAGTGGCGGATCGGATCCGCAAAATAGCAAAAAACGCGATATGCGACCTGTTCCATAATAGGGCCGCCCCTGATTTAAGTCAATAGTGAAATGCCTTTCTGGTGGGTCGTCGTTTCAAGTCTTTCCGGCATATAAAGCAATTAAACCTTTATATTTTTACGTTGTTGTTTTATTGTAATGGTTTTGTGTGATTGTTCCGTACATTGGTCTATTTCAGTATATCTCGAGTTAAATACACAATCGTAGGAAATTCTTCCATTTGGCGTCAAACCTGTGAGACTGTGGGTGTATCATTTTCTCGTTGTCGCATATCTCTGTAAATATTAATATAAAAATAAATTTATTAAACTTTGTAATTATTTCTATTAAGTTTTATTTTTTATAATTAAATTATTATTGTTTTTTAGTTTGTTATGGTCAGGTTTGAGAACCCATATGACCTGCTTTTCTACTTTTCCAATTGTTGCTTCTAGATGCTTCTCAAGGGAAGGGCTGTAGCTATGGAATGTTATAGTGTATAATTATTTAGTTCACTTTTATTCCTAGAAATGAACAAATGATTTTTCTTAATTGTGTTTTTTTTTTTAGTTAATATTCTGGTTGCTTTATTAATTAGATTTAATGTTAAGTTCTGTTTTATAGTTCTGTTGTTTTCTTGGTGTGATTCTTATATTTATTGATGAGTTTTTTATTACTAAATCCTTACGATAACTACCCACCACCATACATTTTAGTTTATTTTTTTTTTAAACCTTAATTTAATTAATTAAATAATTTGTAAATTTTTCTTTGTATAAAATTTGATAGGTGTTATTATATTTTTTTTTTCATTAGTTAATAATTTAAATGATAATATTTTAATTCATAAATGCTTCTTTACATAAATTCAATGTTTTAAATGTCAAAAAGAAAAAATTGTGATACAAAATAATGAACTTCGTTTGATTGCTTCTAAAATTATATTCTATATAACACCATACATTTTGGTTTATTTTTTTTTTCTTAATTTAATTTTTTTTTTTTTTTTTTTTTTTTTTTATTAATAAAATTTTATTTATTTATTTATATTACGACTGAGTCTTGCACCCATTTAGTAATTTACATTGCATAATAAAGTATTTTGATTAGTCGGCGTAATCAAGTGATTATCCCCAGTTTCATGTAACTCCTCAGATTTTTCGCCACAGTAAGTCTACTGACCTCCTGGTCGCGATAAGTCCAGTGGTTTGGTTCTTTGCAGTCTTCTTGTTGTTGTAGTAGTCAGCATATAGCGTATGTCCAGATTTTCATGCTGGTGCAGACGTTGTAGGTGTTTTGTTGCATGATGCTTAATTTCATCCGCGACAAGCTCTTTAGATCTCGATGGAGGTTGTCGTTTCGAATGTACCACGGTGCATTAACTATACATCGCAGGATTTTATTTTGAACTGTTTGTATGATTTTGATATTTGTTTTCTTGGCACAACCCCAGAGTTGGCTACCATATGTCCATACAGGTTTCAGGATTTGTTTGTACAGCAGCAGTTTGTTATGGATCGCAAGTTCAGATTGTCTCCCTAAGAGCCAATGCATTTTCCTAAATTTTATGTTTAGTTCTTCTCTCTTCTTTTTTATGTGTTCCTTCCATCTAAGTTTAGCATCTAAGGTCATGCCGAGATATTTAGCAGTGTTTGCATGCGGTACTACTATCGAGTTTATCATTATTGGTATATGATCAACTTTTAGATTTGTAAAGTTGACTTGAATTGATTTTGCTTCATTTAATTTGATTCGCCATTTCTTTGTCCAATTACATATTTGGTTAGTAGCTTTCTGTAATTTACTAGTGGAGTCATGGATGTTCTTTGCTGTTGCAAGTATTGCGGTGTCATCGGCAAAAGTCGCCATTGTTGCTTCTGTAGTTGGTATATCTCTAGTATATAGGAGATAGAGGATTGGCCCAAGAACACTTCCTTGTGGTACTCCTGCTGTTATTCTTTTTAGTTGGGAGTATTCATTCTCATACTTTACTCGAAAGTGCCTCTCTGATATGTATGATTTTAAAATTTGAAAAAATTGCTCCGGAAGATCTCGATGAAGTTTGAATTCTAACCCCTGGTGCCATACTTTGTCGAATGCTTGCGCTACGTCAAGGAATATGGTTGAGCATATTTGTTTGCTTTCTAGTGATTTCTCGATTACATCAGTAATTCGATGTACTTGTTCTATCGTAGAATGGTTTTCCCTAAATCCAAACTGATGTGAGGGGATAAGTTTCCTTTCTTCGATAATTGGTTTTAGTCTTTTAAGAAGAACCTTTTCAAATAGTTTCGATAATGTTGGTAGCAGCGAAATTGGCCTATATGAAGCTTTATCATTCGGAGGTTTGTTCGGTTTAAGTATCATAATTACTTCTGCAACTTTCCATTGTCTTGGTACATACATTAGTCGAAATGCTGCATTAATTATATGCACTAGCTTCCTCAACGCTTTATCAGGTAACACTTTTATTATCTGGCCCGTTATAAGATCATATCCTGGAGCCTTATATGCATTCAGATTATTCTTGATTCCCCATTTTAGTTCTTGCAACGATACAGGTGTAATTTTTAGTTCATCCTGTTTATTTATCGGGATGATATTTTCCTCTTCCGTTTGTTTGGGGTAAGGTTGGAATGTTTCTTCAAGGTGATTTGCAAACAAATCTGCTTTCTGTTTAGCATTTCGGGCCCAATTTTCTTTATTTTTAATTGGAGGAACCTGAAGTTTGGGTCTTTTAAGATTCTTAGTTGCTTTCCATAATGAATAATCAGTATCTTTTAGCCCAGTTAGAGTGCTGAGGTATTTATTAACTGATTGATTTTTAATGTCTTTTATGAGGTATTTTAGTTGGTTACACAAATGGTTAAATACCCTCTTATTTTCCGAATTTCGATTTTTTTGCCAATTCTTCCGTGCTTTTCTTTTATTTTTAAGAAGTTCTCTCACTTCCTCTGGATAGCTGATATTGCGCTTCATTTTTTTACTATTATTTGGAGTGCTTTCCCACGCAGCACTTTGGATATTATGGATGAGTTTATCTAGTTCGTCTTCTATTTGGGCTGGTCCCTGTATTGGGTTTTGCAGACTAATTCTTTCTGTTAATTGTGTTTTGAAGAGATCCCAATTGGTTTTGAAGCTCGTTAATTTCGGGTTGCTTTCTTTCATAATTATTGTTTGGCTAAGTATCATAATAACTGGTGAATGATCTGATGATAGACTTTCACTGCTCTCTATATGTATATAATTATCTGAAATCCCTCTTGTAATAAAGAAGTCTATAAGATCTGGAGTCTTACTGATATCCGTAGGCCAATAGGTTGGTGTACCGCCTGAGTGAAATTCGCATTTTAGTTGTTTTCCTGCTGCGAACAGTTCTTTTCCCTTAGCAGTCGTTAACCGTGATCCCCAATAGGTGTTTTTTGCATTATAGTCCCCTCCAATTAAAAAGACACTTCCTAGTGTTTTTAGAAGATTAGTATAATCTACTTGTTTGAGATTGTATCTAGGAGGGCAGTATATTGCTGATATACTACAAGTTTTACTATTGTTTAATTGTATTTTGATTGTTGTGACTTGCATGGAAAGTTTCTCGACTTTAAGTTCTTCGTTATGTTTTATATAATCTTTTATGATGATAGCTGATCCACCTCTAGCTTTGTTCTCTGGATGTAATGCATGGTAGCAATTATATCCTTTTATTTTACAGAATGAAGTTTTGGTGAAATGGGTTTCTGATATGAGACATATATCTATATTATGCATGTTTAATTTAATTAATTAAATAATTTATAAATTTTTCTTTGTGTAAAAATTTGATAGATATTATTATTTTTTTTTTTTTCATTATTTATTAATTTAAGTGATAATGTTTTAATTCATGAAAGCTTCTTTGTATAAATTCAATGTTTTAAATGTCAAAAGGAAAAAATTGTGATACAAAATAATGAACTTCGTTTGATTACTTCTAAAATTATATTATACACCCATACCTCGCTATACGGCCGCTCTTTATACGGCATTTCGCTATAACGTCCCTCTTCAATTAAGGCGCGTTTTCGATTTACGGCCTAAAATGTTTCGCTATAATGGCAAAAAAAACTTTTTTTGTCGATGAACTCATTTAGTTGCAAGCAGAACCGGCATTTGATGAAGAAACAGAGCCTGTTGTATCTAGCTGTTTGGATCAAAAAATTTGTCGAATGATTTTTCGTATTTCGAACAAGGAATAAACATCCTCCTTGAAAACGATCCTGACGTCGAACGTAGCACTAAAGTTTCTCGAGGAATTAACTCAGCCATTAGCTGTTATAAATTACTGAAGAACGAAATAGACAAGAAGGCAAGACAAACAACGTTGAACAATTTTTTTTAAGCCATCCTTACCAGCGAAAAAACCGGACAAGTGGTGCAGTGGTTAAAGCTTCGGCACTTGGGCCGGGAGGTACTGACTTCGAATCCCATCAGAGGCAGGATGCATTCGGCGATTACAATCGGCGATGTTAATAAACACAACTTAGACCCTCTGTTGGAGTGCAGAATTCAGCGCCGACCCATCGTCCATGTCAATGTACAGGTTGACATGGAGCTTGCAATGTGTAGGTGGTATACTGTAATTGTGTGAGTAGGTGAAAAGGTGAATGGGTTAATGATGTGGCGTGAATGCGTGGTATCACAACGGGCCAAAAGTGTCAACCACTGAAACCTGAAACCTACCAGCGAAAAATGATGACGACAGTTATCTGCAGGTTACCATTTCTTCATCGTCTTCAGATTAAAGCCGTTTTTAAAAAAAATTATGTACATATTTTATGTAACATGAAGTTGCTTCATTTTTGTTTATAGATTGCATATTGTTGGTTTGTGGAGTCTGTTATTATTTTATGTATGTAGTTGTTATGTATGTATTTATGATTTGAATGAAATAAAAAGATCAAATACATTTTAAATGATAAACCATGTTACATATTTAACAAATTTGGAACCGATCCCATTGAATCTGTATGAATTTGTATTAGAATAATTAATTCCTTATACGGCTTTTCGCTTTGCGGCCAAGTTTCGTGGAACGTATCTAGGCCGTAAAGCGAGGTATGGGTGTATATACCTAATAATAAAGATATCTGCTCTTGCAATTAATAAGTTATTTATTTATTTTTATTTTTTTAATTTCGAGATTGGATATTTTTATTATTTTTTTTTTTTGAACCCCGAGTGTGATATACTATTAAATACCGATTTTAAATATTAGTATTTCTTTAAAAAATATCTTGTGTTAATTGATTTAATAATGTATTTATATATGATCATTATGTATAATAAAGACAATTAATACTAATTATCTTTTTATTATTATTATTATTTTTTTTTTTAAAATCGTGATAGTTATAGTTTACATTCTATTTCCTTCAAAAAGTCCAAAATTGTTCTATAGTACTCATCTTTACCTTTTTTTAAAAGATTTTTTAAAGATTTTCTTTTTAGAATGCTATATTTGTTTCTAATTGTTTCGTGTTTTATGCAAAAATTTATGATGTGGTTGTTGTCTTCTATGACATTGCAAACTTCACTATATTCTTCTATTACCCTTAATGTATTTATGAAGAGTTCTCTTCTGTTTTGATTTTTTAAGTTAGAAATATCCGGTATGTTGGTTTTTATTTTGATATTTTTAGGGTTGTCATTTTTTGGTTGTAGATGTTTTATCCTTAGTAGTGGGGAATAATCATTATAAAGTTTGTTGAATTTTTCAATTGATTTTTGATTTTTTATTTCGATTCCGATTTTCGTATTCTTTTCTTATAAATGTGTCTTGATATGTATTTTAGAGATTTTAGTTTATTATCTAATTCAATTGGCAATTCTATTGATTCCGCTAATAAGACTGGTATAGGTGCTGTTTTTATTAATCCCAGGTTCGTTCTTATACCTATATTTTTAATATTTTGACAAATTTTATTTATTGTTTTGTTGTCAGTATCTGTTATTATATAAGCAAATTCCATTTTTGGTTTTATTATTGAAGTGTAGAGTTTTAAGCTTAAGTCCGGTTTGATTCCACCTAATTGGTGAATAAATATTTTCAATATATTAAGAGATTTCTGTATAGTGGTCCTTATTGACTTATAATGATTTGTTAATGATAATCTGTTTGAAAAGGTGGTTCCTAGTATTTTGGTTTCCTGTCTCCTTTCAATTAATACTTCGTCTATTTTTACTGGTATGTTATATCTGTTATTTATATTTGTGTAAAGTCTCACGTAATGTGTTTTATTTGGATTTATTTTTAGGTTTAATTTATGAAGTTTTTCTTTTAGTTTTTGGATAGTGTTATTAACTGCTTTACCGACCTCCTCATTATTTTTCCCACATACTAAAATGCAAATATCATCCGCGAATTGGAATACTCTCCTGTTGTTGTTGCTGAGCTCGTGTATTGAATTTGTATAAATGTTAAAGAGCGTAGGGCTCAAGCAACTTCCCTGTGGAATTCCTATGTTCGTAATGTGTTCGAGTGTTGTTTCCGTTTCTTGGATTCTTATTTTTCGATTTGTAAGGAGTAAATATATCCAGTTTATTATTTGTTTGGGTATGTTGTTGTTAGTCATTTCTTTTATTAATTTTGTGTTATCTACGTTATCGAATGCTTTTGTTATGTCTGTGTTGATTAGTATAATTTTATTCTTTAGGCGTTTCTTGTTTCTTATGTAGTTTATCATTTCAGTCATGTAATCCATCATGCTTTTGTTTTTTCTAAAACCGAAATTGTATTCATTTAATAATTTATTTTTCTCTAAATGTTCATTCATTCTATTATTAATAATTCTATTAAAAATTTTTGAGAAGGTGGGTAATAGGCATATACGTCTATAATTTTTTATTTCACGGTCGTTTAGATCTTTTTTCTTATTGCTATTGTTATTGCCGTTTTCCAATTTTCTGGGTATTTTTGGTTTTTCCAAATTTTGTTGAAATGACTGGTTAGAAGGTCTATAAAATTATTCTGAAAATGTTTAATTAATTGATATGAGATTCCATCATTTCCTGGTGCCGTATTTTTTATAGCCCTATTGAACGCTGCTTACAAAGTGTTGGCTAATGTTGTACTTGCCAGACTCATCCCTTTCGCCGAAAACATCATTGGCGACTATCAATGTGGTTTTCGACCCAACCGATCAACCACGGACCAGTGTTTTACCATGAGGATGATCTTGGAAAAATGTTGGGAGTACAACATAACCATACATCAACTATATATAGACTTCCGGCAGGCATATGACAGTATAAACCGCGACAACTTATGGGCCGCGCTCATATGCCTAGGTATCCCAGAGAAACTCGTTTCGCTGTGTAAATTAACAACGTATGGGTCTGTATGTAGAATCGTAATTGAAGGAACTGTGTCAGACTCCTTTGAAATAACATCTGGCGTTCGACAAGGTGATGCACTCGCGCCTTTGCTGTTCAATTTGGCGCTTGAGTACGTAGTAAGAAAAAGCAACATCGAAACTTCGCGCTGTATATTTAATAAATCCGGCCAAATTCTTGGATATGCAGATGATATCGTGCTTCTTGGCCGAAGACCTAGCGATATCAAAGACAGTTTCATACCGCTCGATCGCTGCGCAAGAAGACTTGGTTTGGAGGTGAACAGCAGTAAAACCAAATATCTAACAACACCCAGGAACATCTCTAGTGCAAATCTCGGAATTGGCGACCACAATTTTGATGGTGTCGAAAACTTTAAATACCTCGGGTCAGTTATAACATCACTGAATGAAATGCAGGCAGAAATAAAAGCCCGAATCGCTGCCGGACAACGAGTTTTCTACGCCCAATCAAGATTATTGCGTTCGAAACATCTGTCGCAGTCGTGCAAGCTCGCACTTTATAAAGCACTAATAAGACCTGTGCTGACTTTCGGAAGCGAGAGCTGGACCATGACCTCTAATGATTGTAGATTGTTATCTACATTCGAAAGGAAGGTCATCCGTTCAATTTTTGGTCCAATTAAAGTTGCGAACAACGAATATCGGATTCGTATGAATCACGAAATAAAGCAACTCCTCGGAGGCAGCGATATCATCGGATTCATTAAATCCAATCGAGTGAGATGGCTCGGCCACGTTACAAGGTCCCCACAACATCGGATGATATATAAAGTGTTTCATCAACAACCAGCCGGAGTACGTCGTAGAGGAAGACCCCGACTACGCTGGCGTGACGACATTGAACAAGATCTGCAAGCATTAGGATGTCGAAACTGGAGGACGAGAGCAATGGATCGGGATGGATGGAGGGCCATTGTGCAGGCGGCGAAATCCCTTCATGGGATGTGAAAGCCAGAGAGAGAGAGAGAGAGTATTTTTTATATTTTTGATAATTTCTAGAATTTCGTTACTTAAAAATTCTTGTTCTTCGTATTCTTTTAGATTTAATTGATATGGTAAATTTATTTCTTCATTAGATTCCTTGAAATTAATATTTAGAAATAACTTTCCTTGAGTTGGGTTTTCTAAGATTCTATAGTTATTTTGATTTTTGTTTTTGATTTTGTTTATTTTTGTCCACATTTCTTTTCCATCCGTTTTGATATTTATACTCTCTAGGAACGCTAACCAACTATTTTTCTTTTCTTTCTTAATGTTTAGTTTGAGTTTTTGTGTTGCTATTTTTAGCTCAATTGCTGTGTAAAGTGTTTTGGTTTTATTATAAATTTTTTGTTATTCGTCTTTAATATTCCATAATCTTTGGATACATGTGTTCCACCAGGGGTTTTGTGTAAATTTTTTTTCTCTGTATATTTCCGACGTGTTGTTTTTGATTAGAGTTTCTAGTAGTTTTTCTATATCTTCATTTTCTGTGTTTGCTAATTTGTTAAATTCATAAATAATTTTTTTCCAATTCGTTAATTTTCTTTTAGTTCTTTCCGCTGTTTTTAGTTTCATAAGTATTACGTAATGATCGCTTCCAAGTGTTTCATTTGTAGTTTGCCATGTTAGTTTATTTGTTAAATCTAAACTGCATAGAGATATGTCGATTGCTAATGTTGTATGGTTGTATAGGTTTAATCTTGTAGGGGATCCGTCGTTTAATAGATATATATTTTTTTCAATTATTATTTGCGCTATTTTTCTCCCAAGTCTGTTTGATTTTTGGTTATTATTCCATAAACTGCTATGTGCGTTTATGTCTCCCGCTATTATTGTATTTCCTCTATTTTCATCCAATATGTTTGTGAAATCTGTTAGAGTCTCTTCTTCTAATGTATTTGAATTGTTGTAAAATACTGTGATGTTGAAATTTGTGTTTTTAATCTTTATATTTATTTTTAATGTTTCGATTTTACTGAATGTATAAATTTGATCCACTATTACCACCGACATTTTTTTATCTACCAAGAAACCAACCCCTCCATATCCATCCTGTCTGTTTTTGGTTATTAATTTGTAGTTATTGAAATTTAAATTTAAATTTTGGTTAGTCCAAGTTTCCATTAGTATTGCAATTTGAATGTTGTTAATTGTCATGTAATTTTCCAAAAGATCTTTGTTACTTTTTAGGCTTCTAATATTTATTTGGATGATGTCTATTTCTTTCATTTTTTTTTAATTAGGGTTAGGAAAAAGAGTCCCTATCTTTATTAAAATATTATCCGTAATATGGCAATTTTTATTAGAACTTCCTGCTTAGTTTAATTCGGATATAATATATTTTAATAATTCGTCTCTTTCTTTAACTTGGTTTTTTAACTCCTCGACCACTCCCTTTATAACCTCTAATTTTAGGTCTGATTTTCTATTTATTTCCCTAATTTTATTTATTTCCGTTTTATCGTTATCATTGATCATGTTTGGAAAATCATTTGAGTTGGGTGTTCTTTGGTTTATTCCGTAGATTTTTTCTTTAGCTTCTTTATAAGTAATTTTATCTATCGTCTTTTCTGGTATTTGTCTCGGTGTCCCATTTGGTCATCCTTTCGACCTTTTCGATTTTTTCAGTAGAATTTATATTTTCAAATATTTCTTTTAGTGTTAAATTTAATGGAATATTTCTTATAATACCAATTGATTTACTGTAATTATTAGGTATAAATGCTTCAAAACCGTCGAAAGCCTTGAATCTACGCATCTATTTGCCTCGTGAAAATGTTTAAAATTAAAATGTTTTCAAATTTATTTAGTTTTATTATTTTTCCAAGATTTATTAAATTTAAGTTGTCTTTAATAATTATTACCCTAAATGGTCCATTATCATATTTATTATATTTATTCTTTTCTCTTTTTAGGTTGTTGTTATTATTGTTTTGAATTTCACTTATATTTATTCCTTTTCTGTTCATTGAATCGTCTGTTTTAATGAAATCCCCTGTTTTACTCGATGTGGCTTCATTATTGGGTATTGAAGTAATTTCATTTTCCTCAATGTTTATTTCGTTTGGATTTCCTTCCGATTTCTCGATGTATTTTGTTTTTTTAAAAACGTGTTTGATCCTATTTGATTCGTCCATTTTGTTTTCTAATTCATTTCTCGTCATTATTTCTTTTTCACTTTTAACGGTATTTATTAATTGTTCACGTATTATGTAGTTAACTTTATGATCTGTATTAATTAAGTTCCCTAATTTATCATTATTATTCGGAGTATTTTTCATTTTTAGTTTTCTTGTTTTAATAACCCTACTTTCCTCATTTCTTGCTTTTCTTTTTTTCCTTATTTTATTTCTATCCGTTCTTGATATTTTTAGAACATTATTATATTCATAATCGAAGGAACTTAATTCCGTTTCCGGTATTTTCACTTCACTGTCGTCATTTTTCTTGATGAGGGTTTCCCCCCATTTTGTACTATTTGAACCACGCGGTTCTATATCTATTTAATTTTGGACTTTTCGAAAAAACTTATAAATGTAAAAATTAAACTATCACTTACCCCTAATATCTAAACTTCAATGTTGTATATTAGCCTCCACCAAGATATAGTTTGAAGAAAAATTAATAACTATAATTAATTCGAAAATTAAACACAAAATATAAATAAATTGAAAAAGTAAATTTTTCCAATATGGCTTCTGAATTATACTTGTTTATAATTTTTTTTTTTTTTTTTTTTAAACTTATGACTTGCACGTTTCGCGATCACACTCAGAAAAGTATAATTAAATTATTTACCTTGTTGTTTGATTTGTTGTTGTTGTTTGTTATGACATCTTAGCAGTAAAGAAATGTCTAATTCATGACATTTCGAAATGGTATAATGGATGCGTTTTGTAGAGAAATATAATTGGTACAATTGTTATAACTGGTATACAGTCTGGCCTTAGTTGAACTGCTGAAACATAGAGTCCTTAGCCAGGTAGTATACCAGAAAAATAGTATATAAGTTTTGTTTTAAATTTTCACAACTAGAGTTTTACATTAGAATTCATAGTGAAAGGATTTGGTGAATATCCAAGACACAAATATTGTATAAATAGATTTCAGTTTAAAAAATAAATGTTTTTATTATATAAAAGTTTATAGACAATTAATACATTAAATAAAAAGCATTTATATTTATGTAAATCAAATGTGTAAAATTTATTATTATAAAACATTAAGTGCTGGTTAATAAAAACGTGAATTTTGCTTACTAATATACAAGCTATGACTAAAAATATACCTTCTAAATTGGTGACCCCGACGTGATGTTATAGTTCCACCGGGGGCAGCAGCTAATATTTATTAGCAAGCACAAAATACTTCAAGTCATCCGTAAAATTTTTGGATGACTAAAATTTAAAAAAATATTATACGTTCCGAGGAAGCAGTTTGCCGTCTATGTATTCGCAACGATAAACGAGCAACTAGTATATCAACAGCAAATTAGGAGGGCGCATTGATTTTGGAAGCAGCAGCAAGCATTCACCGGATCACCCGTTAAACATAGCTGTATTTAATAAAATCCGCTTCAAAGAGGAAACATTTTTTGTAAGCAGCCGGGAGTTTTTCCAGTCATCCCGTATAATAAGACGATAAATTTAAAATTGTAAGTACCATTTATGTATTCTTTATAAAACGTACTCCATTTTACACCATTTTTTGCGTCGTCTAAAAATTACAAAAATAAAAATTATTTAAAAAAAAAAAATTAAATTAAAAACTATTTAAAAATTATTTAAAAAATAAATAAAAAATTAAAATTATTCAAATAATCACAATGTTCAGTATTTCTTGCGTTTGTTTTGTTTGTTCATCTTTTTTTCTACTTTTAAGTTTCGTTTTTCGTTTCGTGGTGCGCGGTATCGATACCGACGACGAGGAAACGAATTCCACCTATGTACACTCCTCTGATAGGCAAAATCCTTCATTTTCTAATAACGACATGATCACGTTGACTCGTGAACAATTGTGTTCACTAGTGCAAGATCAAGTTCGAATTGTTCTAAATGCACAGTTGAAAGATTCCCATGCTTCGGAAGCATCTTCTTGTGGCAACTCTTGTAGTGAAAATATTGTAGATAACGAAAGTAAAGCGACAAAAAATATTTCCCAGAAAGAGATTGCACATGTAGCATTTAAGCCACCTCAACCAGCCACACCAACCACCTGGAGATGTACCCAAAACAGCTATAGCAACACCATTCGGTCTTTATGAATTCAATAGAATGACATTCGGTCTTCGGAATGCAGCACAATCGTTCCAACGATTAATGCATTCGGTTTTAAGGGGATTGTCATTCTGTTTCGTGTATCTAGACGACATTTTAATTGCATCCGCTTCATTGGATGAACATTTATGTCACGTTGAACAAGTTCTCCAACGCTTAGCCGAAAATGGGCTAGTTATTAAAATGGATAAAAGTGTATTCGCTCAACAAGAAATCGCTTTTTTGGGACATTTTGTAAATAGGAAAGGAATTTTACCAACTCCAGATAGAGTAGAAATAATTCGTAATTTTCCACAACCAGTCATTGTCCAGCAATTAAAACGTTTTTTAGGAATGATTAATTTCTACAGACGATTTATTCCATCTGCAGCGCAGGATCAGGCCATTTTAAACGACTTCTTAAAAGGATACAAAAAAAATAGTAAAATACCAATCGTTTGGACAGAAGAGTCGAAATTGGCATTTGAAAAGTGTAAATTCAAGTTAAGTGATGCCACTCTTCTAGCTCATCCAGACATGTCGGCAAAACTATCGATTATGGTGGATGCTTCCGACACAGCAGTAGGGGCGGTTATGCAGCAATTAGTCAGTGAAGTTTGGCAACCACTGGGTTTTTATTCTGTCAGGTTAACCGAGTCACAAAAAAATACAGTACCTACGATCGGGAGTTGTTAGCGGCCTATTAAAGTGTAAAGTACTTCCGATTCTTTCTCGAGGGACGAAATTTCATCCCCATTACGGACCACAAACCTCTCATTTACGCATTTAGACAAAATTTAGACAAAGCATCACCAAGACAAAGACGTCAACTAGACTTTATTGGACAATTTACAACGGACCTACGACATGTAGGTCCAACAACGTTGTAGCTGATGCATTATCTAGAGTTGAGCTTATTGACATTCACGAGACTATTGACCATAACAAACTGGCTACAGATCAATTACAAGACTCGGAACTGAATGACATACTACAAGACGAGAACTCTGGACTAAATTTAGTAAGACGACCGTTAGCTTTCAATACAGAATATTTCATTTACTGTGATATATCGACGGGACAAGCAAGACCTTTCATACCAAGAGAATGGAGGAGGAAGGTATTTGAGTCGCTACACAATCTGTCGCATCCGGGAATAAAAGCTTCGGTCAAATTAGTGTCTAAACATGTAGTGTGGCCGTCAATTAAAAAAGATATTAAGGAATTGGCACAAGCATGTTTGGCGAATCCAAAGTATCAAGACACACACAAGCACCAATAGGTAATTTTGAAGTGACTAAAGAAAGGTTTTCAGAAGTGCATATTGATCTAGTTGGACCATTACTCATATCCAATAATCATAAATATTGTTTAACCATGATTGATAGGTATACTCGCTGGGCGGAGGCAATTCCGATACCAGATATCAATGCAAATACGGTGGCAAGTGCATTTTATTCAAATTGGATAGCTCGGTTTGGTGTTCCAAATTTCGTTGTAACAGATCAAGGTTCGCAGTTCGAATCGAATCTTTTTTCAGAATTGTCACATTTATTAGGATTTGAAAGAAGACGTACTACAGCGTATAATCCTAAATGTAACGGTATGATTGAACGTTGGCATAGGACATTAAAAGCAGCGATTATGTGTCATAACAGAACGGATTGGACGGGCATTTTACCACTCGTATTATTAGGTTCACGTACCTCGTTTAATGAAGAGTTATAATCTACTCCTGTAGAGTTGGTGTATGGAAGTGCTGTTAGAGTTCCTGGGCAGTTTATGGAACCTCTAAATACTTCGATTCCACAGTCCGAATTCGTGAGTAATCTGAAAAAACATTTTGAAGAATTAAAACCGGTAAACGCATCTCGACATTCAAAGGAGACGTTTTTCATTAACAAGAAATTGGAGGATTGCTCTCTTGTGTTTATACGTACCGATGCAGTCAAAAGGGCACTTCAGCCTCCATATACCGGTCCTTTTAAAATTTTAAATAGGGCTACAAAATTTTTTGAGCTAGAAATTAAAGGTAAAAAAGTTAACATTTCAATAGATAGACTTAAACCTTGTTATTCCGAAAGTAATGATGAGTTGTTCAACAATCAGCCATTAGCGACTAATGTGTCATGGGATTTTGATGGGAAAGCTGATGAGGTGATTACAGAAACTCCAAAAGCTAAAAAGAAAGTAGTTTTCGATCAGCATGTACAAGTTAGTAATGAACCAAGAGAGGTGTTATCAAGGTGTTTTCGTGTAATTAAACTACCAGTTCGATTTAAAAATTAAAACCACAGACTTCGTATCGTGTAATTTAATACTTACCAATTTTCTTAAATTCCACTGGAAGGGGAGTGTATGTGGGTGTATCATTTTCTCGTTGTCGCATATCTCTGTAAATATTAATATAAAAATAAATTTATTAAACTTTGTAATTATTTCTATTAAGTTTTATTTTTTATAATTAAATTATTTACCTTGTTGTTTGATTTGTTGTTGTTGTTTGTTATGACATCTTAGCAGTAAAGAAATGTCTAATTCATGACATTTCGAAATGGTATAATGGATGCGTTTTGTAGAGAAATATAATTGGTACAATTGTTATAACTTCGATTTCGGATTCGCAGCTGCGCTGCGACATAAAATTTTTGTTCGTGAATCCGAAATGAAAAAATTGAAATGAAAATAAAAAAATGAGTGAGTCCATTAGTACTCTCAAGGAGATGTGTAAACATGGCGTGTGTATAGTACGTGGGTACAGTTTACTTTGAAGGAAGAAGGAATGCAATTTTACTAACTAGAGTTTTTCATTTGTTTATTATCGTTAAATTGGTCTATTACTCTTTCGGTATAATAGGCGCAATTGGATTTTGGTAGCTAAAATAAGATATATTATATACTGTCGACTCTAACTTTAAAAATTTTCATTGAAAAACTGCACAATATGGTCGTCCCATACCTAGTAGTAAATATGTTTCGATCTGAGTTCATGTGCAAATCGAATTCATCTCGCAGGAAGTTTATAAGTGGTTCAGCTTGAGGAACAGCAACATTAATATTGAAATCCCCTCTCATAATCACCGGCAAAAGATGATATGGGGCAAGGACGAAATGTATGAACTTCATTATGTCTTCGAAAGATTTATTCGGCGAGGTTAATACAACTACAGAAAGCATCTTATTCCTATTGAGAAGCTGAAGTTCAGCCGTATATATATGATCAATGAGTTGTGTTGTTACGCTCATACCAGTTGTTTGTCCAACGATGATTTCTTTATGCGAGGTGACTGTATGGTATGAGTATTCTATTTGAATTTTTATATATTGTTAATCCGGCAGCTCACTCACCGTCTCTCTTGAACTGAACGCAGATCTGGAAAAGCAAGAAAATTGAGCATCCTTGCGTGACTGTGTCAGTTAGGTCGAGGTGATTTGTATGACCTAAGACTCTGACAGTTCAATGTTAAAAACCAGACGTCATTATTACCTCGTACAAAATTCGCCATTACAACGGATAAAGCGGATTTGTGGTGAGGCGCGATAGCTAATTTTGAACAAGACCCATTGAGGTCCCATTTTTACGTCCATGGTAGACGACATGATCACCGATAGCCGACGTGATGAACAGTCCTTCGAGACTCGTTGCTCGTGCTAAAGCAATATACACAATTTATTAACTGTATATTTTATCGTAAGAGTATATACTGACTATTTCGTTATAGGTACCATCCTGTGATGCATGAATTGTGGTGGCACATGAAGGTACGACGCTTTACATTAATTGTTGTTTATGTTTAACATTAATTGTTGTTTCGATTAATAGTTGAGCTTTTTCTAGAAATGGGCACCAAACATCGGTCGATATTCGTTTTCTGCGCCCATCCAGCTTCAAGCCACCTGACCTTCTTACCAACTTGTGAATTTGAACCGAAATCCATCCAGAGTAGTTTGACATTTTTTACTGTCGACGTTTCCATCGTTCTCGTTGTCCTGGTTAGGATGCCTATGCATTCGATATACTTTAGACAGCCCATAGTTCCATTCGCCAGTCCATTTGTTACGTCAATATTGGTTTTGAAAAAGTACGGAAAATTATTTGTGTCCACTATGCTCATTTTATGGATCTTTTGACGGAATTGAGACTCCGGCAGCCTACTGACCATCTCTATTGAACTGAAAGCAGCATTCAAACGTAGGAATATTAACAAGTTCGTCATTGCGCAGCCAGGTCTCGAAAACCAAATGAATTGAGCATACCTGCTTGACTGTGACCTGAGACTCTGGCAGTTCAATGTTAAAAACGAGATGTCATTATAACCCCATTCAGTAGAAGACATGATCATTGATAGCCGACGTGATGAACAGCGCCTAGAGACTCGTCACTCGTGATAAAGCAATATTCAGCAGTTGTTGACTGTGTTTTTAATCGTATGAGTATGCAATTTCGTAATCGTAATTCGTATTTCGTATCGTAATATATTTTTTTTTTTTATTTTTCTGATCGATGGAAATGTAGATGGTTTCTATTTCATTCATTAAATTATTTTTTTCATTTTCCCTACTATTATACATATACAAAAAAGCATGCCATTTATAGTAAAAACTGTTTTTGTTGAGTTTCTTGCTTTTTTTCAAACGAAGTAGGTATACGTCATTTCCGTTCGTTTCATTTACAAGTTTACTCTAATACAAAAAAATTTGGTAGGCGCGCGTAAAGATGTTTACACATCAAAAAATTTAATTACAATTTTGAGATGTAGATTTTTATTTTTGCTGATTTACTTTATTTTTTTGTTTTTTTTTATTTCGTTGCATATTTTTGGGACAAAATTTCGTTGCATTTTGCTATACAATGCGACCCCAAAAACATCTTCTATGTTAAAAAAATAAATAAACTTTTAGATTACTCTATCTAACCATAAGCCTAGTACTCAGTTCGATTTCACGTGAAATTTCCATACGATTTTACCAAAGTGAAATTAGAAATGAAAAATTTCATTTCTGTTTTTGTTTTGTAGTACTCAGTTCTCCAACGAAAAAACCAAGTGTGTTCAATACATCAATGATGGCGCGCATAAACTCTCCAAATTATTTTCATGTGAAAATAATGTCTCGGCACATTATTTTCACGCGAAATTTTGACATTTGTTTGTTTTTGGCAAAAAACAAATTTTTTAATACCACAAATTCATAAATTTTAATTAAAGTCAATTTAATTTAAATTATTTACGTAAAATAAATAAATTAATTTATGCATGTTTACAAATTTATACGTTAAAATTAAAAATTCTCCAAATAAAATTTCATTTCTATTTCACGCGAAAATAAATAGATTTTTGGAGACCGCGTTAAAATTTCATTTCACTTTGAACTGAGTACTAAGCTATAAAGAGTAAACATGTCAACATTTCACAATTATAGCCTTTCAGTAATACAGGTAACCGCCAAGAATACGGTATATAAAGAACACGATTTCGAAGAACACGGATACCCATTTACTCAAATTACACGGTTTCAAATAACACGATTTTCGTTATTCTCTTTTATTTAGTTTTTTGTATATCATAACAAAAATAAAAAATAAAAAGTATTATTTTTTTTATTTTATTTTTTGTAGCCTCGAACAAAACGGTTTTAATGAGCACGGAACGAATTAATCGTGTTCTTGGAGTGTTTCCTGTATTACATGTTTATGTATGAGCGAATATATAAACATAAATATACCCGAGTATGTTCGTGTTGAGTAGAAGGTGTAATATAATGTATATCTAGTCTCAAACATCCTAATTGACAATATAAAATATTTTTTTTTTGGAAAGTACATATATTCTATATTTAGGCAGCTCCTGAAAAGTTCAGTCTACAAGGTACTCTTTGTTAGGTCGGTTTTACCGTTTAAAAACTAAATACATTCCCGGGTATGTCGTGTTGAGACAAAGGAAATTTTCGACCGCATTTGTTTCGACGTTGTCGAAAATTTGGTATTATGAAATATCGAATTTTTGTATTATGAAATACTCGACGCGTTTTCTTTGGATAACGTCGACTATTTTAGGACAGCTCTTGAGGTGTCGAGTACATAAAAGAAAAGTGTTAAGTATTGAGAAATAAAAAAAGTTTGTTAGTAAAAATAAATTAATAATTTAAACTTATAAAATTTTAATTAACAAATTTAAATTTAATATTTTTGATAATTTCCAAAAATAAATATTAAATTTAATAATAAATTATATTTTTTTTTATTAAAATGTGAGTATCATTTAAATTTTGTAAATTTTTATATTAGTGTTTTAGTTTGTTATATTAACAATAAACTTTTTTTGTGTTTTAGTTGTCGACATCGTCCAAAAAAAATTTATAATAGCGATTTTCAACAAAAATACGCGCGTCAAAAATTTCATAATAGACCCCGGTTTTACGTTGTTTTTTGTTTAATTCTCGGCAGATATAGCAACTGCAACAAAGAGAGATGGAGTCTCTGTAATTGTTAGGCGAGGTTGAAGCATCATTTCAGTTGCTGATTTTACAAAATGTTTCTTCGTCACTTGATGATTTTTACTGCGGACTTCAACTGCACACCGAGAGAAATTTTTACATCCTATTAACGAACTCATATTCTTTAAATAAAGTTTAATTAAATTCATTATATTTAAGAATAATGTTTTGCAACAGATATATTTATTTAATATACTATAATATTCTTTAAATGGTTGATTAGTTTTTTTATGAATTTTACATTACTCCTACACAATCAAATTAATAAAATTAAATTTAAATCATTAATAAATAATGACGTTACCGCAAAGATTATTTCTTAAATTTAAGAATATTCATAAATATTATTTTTGCTATATAAGTATATTTCGTTAATGCAATTAATTTTTTTCACTATCCATTTTGTGAGTATCAATTTCGAAAAACGTTAGATTCTCTATTTTGGTAACTAATTTTCTTTTTATTAATTATATTTCATAAAATGTTTATAAATTAATATTCTTTATAATGATTAAAAATTAATAAGTTTAAAAACACTTAATAGCCTATATTAAAATTCGTCAGTTAATTATTAAACATTAATTAATTTAAATAATATTCTTTAAATAAAATAAGATGATTCACATTAAAGAATAAATTCTTTACAGTGTCAAATTATCGTTGTGGTTTTGAATCGAACACATCAAAAGCTTCTCGAATGCCTAATTGTGTAGTTCTGAGTTCGTGTTAATGTAAAACACAAAATAATAAATAATAACCTAAAATTGTCTAATGGCATATCCATCCAAAATTTGTGATTTATAAAAAGAGTGGGATATTGCATACAAAATTCAAAACTTCAAAGGTAAGTGATTTGCTTATAATTATGAATAACAAAAATAAATGCACGTAGTTATTTTTAAAGAAAGTGCTTTGTGTAATCTAAATAGAAAATTAGAAAATAGTGTACGTATTGGTTTCGTTACAATAAACATAATCACTATATAAATTAGCATCGATAAAGCAGTAACAATTTATTAAGCTGCTCCAAAATTTCATATAAAATGTTTTAAAAACAAAATTTTCAAATCAAAAATGGATGACCATGAATTTGATGTATAGATGTTTGAACTCCTTCAAATTCAAATATCTCATCAGTTGGTCTGCAACTCATTGTCAATCATCAAATGTTAGAGAATTTACGACCTCAATATCATAACATAGATGGAGCATTTTTAAATAATAATCAAACAATAAATTATTTTATCAACGAGCAGCACACCATTAATCAAACTGATGAAATCTTTAACATCATCAGGGTTTTTAATTATCATCAGGGAGTTACCACAACTATTACCATATATATTTTAGTAATTTATCTTAGTAGAAAAATGGCGTTTCTCCTCCAGTTATCATCTGTAAATATAGCTAATAATATTTTATTCTTTACGAAATCAAGTTGACGTGGCAGCACTGAAAGGCATAAAGGAACAGCATATTAAAGAACTTTTTAAATAGGAATCGTTAGGTATACGAATAAAATTCTCGGGGAAATTTAATCAAATGGCAAAATAAGAACCAAACCTGGGCTATACGTGCGATTTAACAAATACGGGATCTGAGCGTTCTATCAGCGCACAAGATAAAGAGGTTTTCGTAAAAGGAATCTTACAAGAAATTATTCCGAGCAAAGCACTACTATCGATTTACGGAAATAAATTAAACCCTAAATAACTACTTATTATATATAAATAATAATATGTCAATGGGTTACACAATGCGAAGAAATTGAGCACTATTTCCCGAATGATACTACGGTAAGTGGAAAAACAGCAACACATTCTTAAAAAATGTTTGTTTTAACTCTCCTTAAAATATATTTCAGTTCATATACTTCGAAATACGTCAAAAAATGGAACCTAAAGGAGGACTTTATGCCAGATATAACAATATAATTATACAACTTTCACCAAATAAACGTGGAATTGAAAACAATTTCAACGGTAATGTTTAATATTGCTCATAATTTTAATGTATAGTAATGCTTACAAAAACTATTTATTTTTTCAGATGCGGAAACCATTCGCGAATTATATCAAAATTTGGAGTATAATAGAAACGACAACAATTTGGATGACATGCAAGAAAAATGAACATTATCTCCTACATATATAGACTGGATTGGATTATACAAGTTTGCGACAAAAATATTAACTCATTTATTAATGAATGGCCCACTTACTCACAGTCATATGCAGTCCTCGACCTACAGATATAGGATTTTTTTACTTTGTATCCAGATTCCGGAAATATTTTCGTACAGTTTGATCGTTTCTGTAGCGACATAACTTCATAATGGATACCTAAATTGTAGAATCACTTTCAAAGAAGTTGTTTAAGAGGATAAGCAAAAACAAATGTTTCAGGTAATAAGATTACCAAATTTGATTTTTCAAAAAATTCATTATTTTTCCCGACGGTCCCATCATTCCCGACGGTCAGTTTATTAATAAATAAGCTAAAACATAATATTAACCAAAACAAAATTAATTAGTAATCGATGTTATTTTTTGTTATTTAAATTTAATTTTTATATTGGGTTTTATTTTAAATTATTATACATATTAGTATTAATAATTTTTATTTTGGTAATGAAAAGAATTTAAACATTTGTTTGAAGAACCCAGGTCAAGAATTAAATTTTTAATTTTTCTATTTTTTTAAATATTAAATTGTTTATTAAAAATTAAACACTTGTCATTGGTTTTCCTTATAGTAACAATGTGATTTTTAATTAAATTGTTGTTAATGAAATAAAAAATTCATTCCATTTTACCTTTAAACATGCGACCAGCTTTTAACCTGTTGCGCTATTTTGACGTGCAATGTACATCACTGGTAATTTTTTTCTATACTGAAATAAAAAAATTAATTAATTTTATGTTATATTTCAACTGCAACGTACACACTTGACTATTAGACGCAGCTTAAGTTAATTAATTCTTGTTTAAGGCAACCTTGTTTGCCAATCTATCAATTTAGGACAACTGCGATAGCGAAGAAAATAACGAGTTTTCTGATGGGAACTATTACGAAACATTCAACATCCTTTCATCGCGTGAGGTTTAAGTTATAAGTTCTATTTAGAAGTTGAAGGGCAAGAAAGCAGCCGGCATGGATAATACATCAGCTAAACTCTAAACTCCACTACTTGTAGAAATATGAAGGTTAGGTTAGGTTAGGTTAGAGTGGCTGCTATCGCACACTTAGGCCAATAATGGCCCATTGTGATACCACAGGATCCAATCTCCCCTTACTCCCGCTGAAACCAACCAGAGCTACTTATGTAGCGTAAAATATCTCGCACCCCAAAGTCCGCGAGTTCAGAAAGGCTGTCCATGTTGTACACACCCAAGTACCTATGTCTTTTGTAGGATAGTGCTGGACACGAGCATAGGAAGTGAACTAACGTCTCTTCCTCCTCTTCGTCCATACAACTTCTACAAAAGTCATTCGTCTCTAGACCCAGCCTTCTCGCATGTTCCCCAAAAAGGCAGTGTCCTGTCAGTATCCCTACGACCAATCCTAAATCTCGTTTTCCCAGGGATATAAGTGCCTTGGAGCGCCGCAGGTCCAGTTTTGGCCAAACCTGTTTTGCTACCCTGCACGTGAGAGTGTTGGTCCACCTCTCATCTGTCAAGGCGATTGCCTTTTTACTGAGCGTCAATTTAAGCGCTGCTATAGGCCTCCCCAGACCTGCCCTTTCCGGTTGCATCTGGAGAGTCGTACCGTACCTAGCTAGTTCGTCTGCCCTGCAGTTTCCCGTGACGTCCGAGTGACCAGGGACCCAGATTATCTGGATACTGAAATACTCGCTCATCTCATTAAGAGATGATCGGCAATCCAGCGCCACCCGTGACTTCAGAGAAACCGCCTCTAGTGACCTGAGTGCCGCTTGACTGTCCACATATATCGCGATATCCCTAACAGATACCACGTTATGCTTCAACCATGTCACGACTTCCCCTATCGCCACCACTTCAGCCTGGTACACGCTGCAGTAGTCAGGGAGACGAACAGAAATATTCACATTAAGCTTCTCACAGAAGACTCCGGCTCCTACTTTGCCGTCTAGCTTAGAGCCGTCCGTGAAAAATTGCAGTGCCTCGTTTTCCAGTATTGATCCGTTCCTCCAGGATTCCCTAGAAGGACAGATGATCCGGAAACCTATATCGAAGCACAACGTTGGTTTAATATAATCTAGATTCACCAGTTCTTCCCCTAGTGATCTAACTATCGTCGAGTGTCCCGCCTGAAGACACTTCCACTGAGAGACAGCCGAGAGCCTTGTAGCCACATTGGCTGCCATCTGCTTACCAAAAAATTCGATTGGAATAAGATGGAACATAACCTCTAAAGCGCGTGTAGGTGTTGTCCTAAGCGCCCCGCTTATAAGCATACAGGCCGTTCTTTGCACCTTCTCCAACATCCTTATATAGGTTACCTTTTCCAGAGCTGGCCACCACACGCCCACCCCGTACATCAGCACAGGCCTTACCACTGCGGTATAGAGCCAGTGTACCAGCTCTGGTTTCAAACCCCATTTCTTCCCTATGGCGTTTCTACACGAGTAAATGGCTACATTAGCATTATTCACCCTTTCTACAATGTTAGGCTTCCAGCTGAGCTTACTGTCCAAGATTATGCCCAAAAATCTCGCTCTGTCAGCAAAAGCCAGTCTAATGCCGTTCACGGTAGGAGGGCTAACTACCGGAATTTTATATTTCTTAGTAAATAGTACCAGCTCTGTCTTGGAGGGGTTGATCCCTAATCCACATTTGCTGGCCCATTTCGTAACGATCAGGAGTGCATTCTGCATAACATCCCTAATCGTATCCAGATATTTGCCTGAGACAGCTATTGCTACATCATCTGCATACGCTACAACCCCTATACCCTCTTTCTCCAGTTCCAACAGCAATCCATTCACCACTGCACTCCAAAGAAAGGGGGACATTACTCCTCCCTGCGGAGTTCCTCTAACCACCCGCCTTCTAATGGTGGACTCTCCCAGTTCCGAGTTAATAATCCTGCTTACCAGCATCTGATTTATCAACCTACTGATAGGATAATCCACCTTCAGAAATGACAATCCTTCCATGATCGCCTCCGTTTTTACATTATTAAAGGCACCCTCAATGTCGAGAAATGCTACCATACAATACTCTTGCGAGTAAATTGACTTCTCAATCATGCGTACTAGATCGTGCAGAGCTGTGTCCACCGACTTTCCCTTACAGTACGCATGCTGCGACATTGCCCAATTCCTTGGCTCAACTTTTGTTCGAATAAGTACGTCTATCAATCTTTCCAAGGTTTTCAACAGAAAGGATGATAGAGTTATAGGCCTCAGGTCCTTTGGATAAGCCTGTGAGCTTTTTCCCGATTTCGGGATAAAAACCACTCTGACCTCCGTCCATTTCCTGGGAATATAGACCAATTGCAGACATGCTCTGAAGATAACCTCCAGCCAGGGGAGGATAACTGCAGAGTTTCTTTGGATCTCTGCTGGTATAATCCGATCCGGGCCCGCCGATTTATAAGGCTTAAAACCGTTCAGCGCCCACAGGATTCGTTTCCTGTCCACGATGCCATCCACATCTGTTAAAGGTGTTCCTCGATGAGCTTCAGGCTCCATCGAGTCATCAATGCTTCCCGGAAAATGGGTCTCAATGAGAAGCTCCAATGATTCCGCACTTGAAGCTGTCCATAACCCGTCCGGCCTAATTAAGTAACTAGGACTGGTTGGGTTGGTAGATAGAATTTTCCTAAGGCGAGAAGTCTCAGAGACTTCCTCCATTCTACAACAGAAGAGTCTCCAAGACCCCCTTTGTGCCTTCCTCAACTCTTTTTTGTATTTTCTCAGGTCTTCCTTATAGGAATCCCAATCCCGATTTTCCCTGGTGTTCTTAGCCTTATTAAAGGCTGTCCTACACACTCTCCGATAGGTTCCCAACTCCGTGGTCCACCATGTCGGTTTCTGCCTGCCCCTAGGTTTTATCAGGGGACACGCAGCGTTAAATGACAGATTGCATGCTTTTGTGACAATATCAACCATGTCATCTAATTCCTCTACTGTCGCCGGAAGTCCAGGAACCTCCAGCGGCAATAGTTCCTTCAACACCTCCCCATATTTGTTCCAGTTTGTCCTTCTGGGATTCCTAAAGGCTTTCCGGGCAACAGGTTTGATGTTGAGGTTATATGTAATATATCGGTGATCAGAGAATGAGTGCTCCTTCGCCACTCTCCATCCACTGATCATATCAAAAATTGTTTCTGACGCACAGGTTACATCTAGAACCTCCTGTCGATTTCTAACAATGAATGTTGGTTCACACCCAATATTGCAAACTACGAGGTTAGTATTTAATAAGTAATCAAAAAATAACTCACCTCTTTCGTTAATGTCTGTGCTTCCCCAGATTGTGTGATGCGCGTTTGCATCACATCCAAGTATCACACCTACCTTTTTCAGACCTGCTTCCCGGATCAGTTCCCCCAGATTATCCGGTGGAACCTCCTTTTCACGATCCATATAGGCTGAGGCTAGCCATAGTTTTTCACAGCCTACCTCAGCGCTCACCGCTGTAACGTCCCCGCTACTAAATTGTGGAAGAAGAAAAATATTCAAATTATTTTTCGCTAAGATACACGATCTGATCTTTTCAGAATTGCTTGAGTATAATACTTTATACCCTTTCATTCTGAGGCCACAGATCCTGTTATTGTTAATCCAAGGTTCTTGGATTAACACCAAGTCCTCATCTGACTTAGTCAGTCTGAGCACGAGAGCTGCCGAGGCAGCCTTCGTGTGATGTAGGTTTATTTGTACAATGCTAATCATTGTAATGGACCTTACTCACTTCTTCCTGCACTCCCTGCATCAGGATAGTGCAATTTACCTCATTGTTCCGGACGCTGTCTTCCTCTCGTCGAGAGCCTGACAGGATGTCCCCATCAGGCTCCAGAGAGAGGAGGCTGCTTCCCATCACAAACTTCCCTTCGTCCGAACTATCGGAAATGCTACCCTGGTCGTCCTCAGTCCGCTTGACCATTTCCTGCCGGGTCCGTTCGCCGTCGCCCCTAGGCTGGTCTTCCGCGCCCTTATCGACCTCGTCTTTCTTATAAACTTTAAGAGTGATCGACCCGAAACCGAAGTTGATCACTCCCTTAGATCTAGCAAGGGAAGCCAAGGATTCCTTATTGATCAGCATGATTGCCAATCTAAAGCCCCCCCTGGCCTCCTCCTGCTTCACAATCCTCCATCCTTCCGTTGGAAGATCGGGATTACTGGCCCGGATAATCTCAATGATCTCCTCTGGCTTATCTGGCTCAGTTGGTAACCAGACGCGTGCCCTCGGCCTGCTCGGGATTTCCCCTCTGCTGACTGCTTCAAGCCTCGCGCCCGGCCACACCTCGCCTACCTCGGCCACTGCCCTTTTATAGAGATCGACCGATCTCTGGTCCGAGCACGCGGTTAGCTTAACGCGCCCTTGGTGCCATCCCGCATCTCTGCAGGACGGGGGGGATCCCGGATTTTCTCTCAGGATCCTCAAGAAAATGGAATTTAGTGCATTATACACTATCCTCCACTTTTCCGATGTGATGCTCCCATCTTCCTGACCTTTGTCAATGACGGCTAGCACCAGCACGTGCTCCTTCAGGGTTTCACTGAATAATTTCAGTTTCTGCTCCTTAGGAGCCCCCGACGTCATGTCTGCTTGCACTTTGGCCCGCTTACTGCCTTCTGCTTCAAGCTCATCCTGGGACCTCTGTCTTTTAGACACAAGGACCCTCTCCGAGCTATTGCAGCCGACAGTTTTCATAGCCCATGCTACAGATTCCTTCTGCGCAACTGTAAGCTGCCCCTCAGGGGTCGCAGCCAGTTTCTCCAGAATTCTAAACGCCGACCGTCTCTCTCTGTACCGTCGCTTTGCTGGGGGGATCTCTTTCGGTCCCCCACTCTTCTGTTTGGCGGTTCCGCTTTCACCTGGCTTCGATGCCATGGTGTTGCTTGCCCCTGCCTCAGATGAGGGAACCGCACCTTTCTGGTTAGAGTTACTCCCCTCTATAGTACTTTCCGGTTTTTGGTGGGTACCGGTTCCCTTGTTTTTATTATTTTTTTTTAAATCTTCCATTTATTCCCACGAGAATCGGAGAAATACGTCCACCTGCGCAGAGATCCGTATACGCAGGTAAGGCTAAATACAACTGGAGGTCGCCAGGTATCCAGAGGGCTCCGTTCACGACTGGGCTTTGTTAAATGGGCCCCCAGTCTAGTCGATCATCAGCACGGGTCGCGTAACACCTTAATCCAGCCCATTGGCTTACTGAGCACCCCGTCCGCCGCGCCCCGACCTCCTCCCACATTCACTCACTCATTCACCATTCATATGGATATCCCAAACAAATGGGACCCACTTCATTCATGGGATACCCGTTTATAGGGTTCCCCATTCACTACCTGGAAGCCCGGAAGCGCAAGGAGGCGTGACGCTCAGTTCACCGTGGTTGTGGTCGATGGTTTTGTGGCGCCATCAGTTCGCCTTTCCCTACTGGGTATCATAGGCACTCAGAATTTAGTGAACAGAGGTTAACCACTCCCCCATTCTCTGAGACTCTCCTTCCAGCAGAGCTGCGGTTGGGGACGGCTTATTTAATTCACCGCTAACCTACCTATCGATAGGCCGTTCACGATCCACCACCTGTGACCCCCCCGATAGCTGCAGCTCGCCACGGGTAGAAATATGAAACACTTTGTAGAATTTAACAGAAATGGAAATAGGTGTAACCATAACAATAACGAAGAAAAGCGGCTTAAGAGTTCAATACAAAGAGAATCAGAGTGACTAATATTATACGAGGATATAGATGAGGATATGTACTTTCTATACTGTTCCTCAGAGAACTAGACAGTGAGATGCGCAAACTAGATAATCAAGCACCAAATGGCATCCAGTGGATCCAAATAAGTCAACAAAATGATCTGCACTTAGCACATTAACATACAGTAGAAAGTCGAGCAGCTATAAAATTTGGTATAGGAAGTCGGTCTCAAAATTAACACCAGAAAGTCAAAAGCAATGAGACTGAAATGAAACATTCATACACTAATACTAAGTTGTAAAACTCATGAACATGAAAACACAACGAGAAGATTCGAGAAACACTGCAGGTATTTGTAAACAATGCCTTAGTCGGCTGGTAAGACGCTTCTGGCCAAACAAGATCAAGAAAGTGGAGATGGATAGGATGCTCACTGAGGAAAGGGCTTCAGAAATTTTTAATAGACGAATCCCAAATGTATGAATAGGGGCACACTCATGAACATGAAAACACAACGAGAAGATTAGAGAAACACTGCAGGTATTTGTAAACAATGCCTTAGTCGGCTGGTAAGACGCTTCTGGCCAAACGAGATCAAGAAAGTGGAGATGGATAGGATGCTCACTGAAGAAAGAGGTTTTGAAATTTTTAATAGACGAATCTCAAATGTATGAATATATAATATCGCAAAAGTGAAAAGGTTCAATTTCATAAAATAAGTTTTAAATAAAATTAAACATCAACAGAAAAAATGCCTTCGTTATTCGGTGTTTTTATTTTCAATTATCCAATTATGAAAGTTAAATACGTCTGTAAATACTAGATGGCCCGGGGCACATGTCTGGGGATCATCTGGATTCGGTTTTCCAACCGAAAGCATACCCTTTAAATACCAAATAAATTTCGTTCGTGTTTCCTCGATCAATGTTAAACTCACACCGCTCGAACCGCGACACAAATTGTAGTCTTCATTTTCTGCTCCGGCACAGAAGCTACGATCATTTAACAGTACTGCAAAATAATCTGGATCTCGACGCAAGCATTCCGAATTGTTGTACGTAATTGGTAAATACGCCGTAACAAGGACGTCCTCTGTATTATTTTCTTTTAAATATGTCCATACTGGTACAATACCCGATTGATTTGTATTAAATTTCGATAAATCATTTGTCAAACAAATTGGATGAACAAACGAAGAAAATTGTATTGGATCCGCCAATTTTAGTATGGCAATATCATCGTGAATTGAACTAGAACTGTATTTTGGATGTACGATCAAATTTCGTCCTCTGTATTCTCTAGTTTTCGATGTACGGCCTGCAAATGTTGTTTTACCAACATCTACTGACAAATTAATTGGATTTTCCTGGTTACCTGTGTATGATACTACACAGTGTGCAGCTAAAAATTAGTATTGCGTATCATCCATTTATTCTTTATTAATTTAAAACAGAATACCTACGTAAAAGCACTGTGTATTTATTAATTATATTCCCATTACATAAAAACTTTTTTGTTGTATCGAAACGGGTTCGCACTGTTTTATGAATACTGACCAACCACGGGAATTCACCACCGAATGGTTCACCACAAGCAGTATCATAATCTACTGGCTCATTAAAATCCAATCCAGATAAATCACTTTTACAGTCTACTTGGAATTTAACGAGAAATATAAAAAGTAATATATAGTTCACAATAATAATCATTTTTAATTAATAAATTTTATTTGTTTTCCTTTATTCTTGAGCATCTGGTATTAAACTGACATTTAATCAATTGAAATGCTATTCGATTTAACTTCAAGGTAAGCCCAGCTTAAATTTAGTACTTATCATGGTGCACTATTCGTTCATGTCTTTCGTCATTGTTACTAATGGAACTTAGTATCACATAGTCTCTAACTTACGAGCCTTGTTTTGAATATTAAACCGAAGTTAAAACCTTAGACCTTCATACTATCTATGAAAAACACTCCAAGTATAGAATCAGCTTTGATGTAAAGCTTACGATGAAGTGTTGTAACACAATCTAGTTGGAGGAAAGCATTAACAAACACGCAAAGTAGTTTTCCTTGTTTAATACTCTTTATCTTTTAATATCGTAAGAGAATCTTCTTTGTAAATAAAAGAAGATGTGTTGAACGTGAAGACGATAAAACTAGTTTCTTGTCGCACAAAAATAGATAGATTGATGTCATACATCCAGAGGCAAATTTACGCCAAGTATCTCTTTATTTTTGGGTGTGTAACGAAATCCCGGTTTGTTAAAAACCCGGTTTTTTATAAATACCGTTTTTTTTATAAATCCCGGTTTGCAAAATCCAAGTTTTCAAAATCCCGGTTTTCAAAATCCTGGTTTTCCTAATTCAGGTTTTTAAAATCCTGGTTTTCAAAATCCCGGTTTTGTATAAAAAATATCCCGATTTTTAGGAAATTCCGGTTTGATTTTTTTTAATTTGGCATGTGAGAAAATGGGACTCTTAATGAGTTTTTTGACAAAATTCAAAAATGAGTTTATGATATAGTTCTAGAAAATGGCTAATAGGGATGGAATTTGGCTATTTATTAACAGATTTTGTTAAGGGATCAATAGAGATTGAACTAGCAATTTGTGAATCAATTTTGTTGAAATTCTACACGTGCGATGATGGGGTTCAAAATGTTGCAAGCACAGAATCTTGCAATTACAAAATGTTGAATTATTTTTCTTTTTAGTAGGTGTCCATTAATAGATTCTATATAATCCGATCCTGCCATGTTTGCTGATCCCGGCTGCTACGTCATCCGAAGTTCAAATCTAAAGCCTCTCGGAGGGCTGAACGAAGCCGTCAGCCCCTACAATTATTGCATTTCAAAATGTTGTATTAACAAAATATTGTTTTTTTTTATTAATCTTACAACTACAAAATGTTGCAATTAAAAAATGTTGGAAGTACAAAATCTTGCATAACAAAATAGTATAATTATTTTTCGATTTAGAAGGTTTCATTAATAGATTCTATATAATCCGCACCTACGTGCGGCACGCGGTGCGACAAGTTTGCCGCCTTGGTTTTTTCTAGTATTTTTTTTTCAATCAAAACTAGTTCTAAGAAGAAAAGAAAAACGGGATTTTAAAAATCGCGATTTCGTAGTACACCTCTTTTTTAGAGCTTTTGGAAAGGTGGAAACACAGACAAATCACAATTTTTGATTTGTCTGTGGTGGAAGTCGGTTACAAGTCGCATATGCACGATATGGTCAACTAATCCACAAACTATGTTATAAAACTCTATAAGATTTTCTAATTTAAGCTAATAAATTGGCCAGAAATTTGTAAAGGTTGTAAACCATATTAAAATTTTAAGAATGACAATAGTATAGCATCAGCCATTTTAAACAGAATGGATTTGGTTAAATGCAATACTTGTGTAGCTACACTTTGTAGTGAGCAATGAAATAACTTTTAGGTGTACAAGTAGAAACTTTGCTTTTTTGGTCAAATTCACCTTTATTGAAAATATAATTGTTATACAAAGATTAATTATCGAAATATTCGCCATTACTAACTATGGTCTTTTGCCATTTATCAGATAGAAGATGAATGCCTTCGCGATAGAAGGCATTCATCTTCTATCTGATAAATGGCAGTGGTTTCGAAGCAAAGTAGTCATCGAGCCATTTTTGTATAATTTTCGTTAATCGCAGGCATTTCAAATATAATTACATTGATCTGAATAAGTTGTAACCAGAGCGAGCCAAGTCTGGAGAATACGCCGCATGCTGTAAAACTTCCCAGTCTAAGGAGAAGACGGGTTCCTTGGTTGAGGTTGCTGTATGTGGGCGAGCGTTGTCATGCGGCAAAATTATCTGCAGCCTTCCTTGGAACGTAAATGGTCTTTTTTGCTCCAGAGCGTCACTTAATTCGAAAAATAAATTAGTAAAATAAATTCGTTCAATTGGGTCTGGTAACGTTCAGCTGAAACAGTTTAAACCAGGTTCCAGAAGCTCGAAGTAAATGATTCCTTTCCAATCCCACCAGAAACACAGTAAAACTTTCTTGGCAGGAATATTCATTTTTGTAACTGATGTTGATGGCTGCCTATCGTATAAAATCCACTGTATCGAGAAAGTAAATTCATGCAGATGTCAACTCTTCAGTTTTTGTTTTTTCGGTCGGTTTATGATTAACGCATTTTCCTTCCTTGTGTATTTTTCCCATTGCATGCAATTGAAGTGATATTGCTCAGTGAGTATCTCCTAACTGTTCTGCAAACTCTGTTTGAACGGATTTTCATCCAGTAAAACTTCTTCAAATTGTTCTACTGCACCTGGACGTGGATCGTCCTCAAGACTAAACTTGCCATCAGGAAATCATACAAACCACTTTTTTACTGTTGAATGACTCAATCAATTACATAGCTTGAAAACAGAATAGAATGCATTGACGTAAATGTTGCTTATCGACATCTATCTCTGAAAATTATGCACACAGAACGACCGCTTGTAAATGACTAAAACTTATGTCATAAAAACAATGGCTAAGCTACAGGTACAAGTATATTTTAATGGAACCAACTTCAGAGCCGAGTTTCTACTTGCACACCTAATAAAACTAACCAACCGAGGGCTGTTCGTAAACGCTACATTGTTAACATTGTTACACAACTGTCATTGTTAGTATGACGTACGTGCTTAACAATGATTTTGCTACAAATGTCAATGATTTTACAGATGATTGATAATGATGAAAAAAACCTATAATAAAACGCAAAACAGAAAACTAATTTCTATTCTCATCAATATGAAAATAATTATTAAACCAGTAACATACACTGTAACATTGCGCAGATTTTAGCGAAAAATTTCGATATAATTTCTACTAGTGTAGATACTCCAGATGATAACCTAACTAGTCGCAATCGATCGAGTGTTTTTTTAAACATTTTGAACAAATTTTTTAATTAGAATGTTCAAAAATAATTGTTTGCGAAATAGAAAAACAAGTGTTATGTGAAATGTGTTTATTAAGTGTTGAATATTTTATTTATTGAAGCAGACGTGTGTGCAACGTTTGATCGTTTTGTTTTGCCTAGCCCTAAGCATTCAACAGACGGTCGTAAATTGCTACGCAACATGTTCAAATACATTCGTTCATCCATATTACCTTCTATAAATATCAATTTTCCACACCGACTGCAGCCATAGATTCTCAAACCATTACATTGCCACCACCGGGTTTAACGGTAGGAAGCAATTTTTTGGAGCGATATCTTGTTTAATTGGATCCGAATATATTGAATTTACTTTCGTCAGTGAAAAGCACTTTGCTCCAAAATTCAACGCCTTCATTATCGTATTTTTTCGCAAACTCAAGCCTTTTCTGCTTATTTAATAAGCTTATAAATGGTTTTTTCATTGGCACTCTTCCATTAAACCATTCGTTTGGTAAAATTTGAAGAACTGTTTCGAGATGAACATTGTTACTAGTGCTATTCCAAAACGCAACCGCTATTTTTGGAGAACTAGTCCTCGGATTGGATGCCACTTTTTTAATTACACTCTAAAAAATTTGATCAAATTTAAACTACAGATCAATTAATTTCATTTAAATTATTTTAGCAATTTCCATACAATAAATGTAGTAATGATAATTTTTGTTATTTATTCAATAAAATGTTGACTTTTGTCAATTAGTTGTTTAAATTTCATCACAAATATGTTGCAAATTTATTTGTTTTTGGACACTAAACAATATGTTTGGTGAAGTTTAATCAATTGATAAATTTTCAGTAAAAATGTTGAATAAAATATTTTTGTGGTAAATTTTAAACATAAAATTGTAAATAATCAACAAAATAAAACAAAATTCATTTACAGTTAGGTATCGTATTGTATAAATTCACTAAAACTGAAGCCATATAGGACTTCAGAACGAACATGAAAAGTTAACAGTCAAGTAAAGTGAAATTTAAGTAGTTCCAATAACTGGTACGTGCTGTTTTTCAAGTTCGATATAAAATGTAAATCGTATGTTTTTGCGTATGTTGTAAAACGTATGCTTAGATGAAACTTTGGAAACAAAAATCGGGTACATTTTTATAGAAAAAATCTCAGTCAGCAACACTACAACAAATACATCACTATTTGGATTGATTATAGACGTTATAATAATTTTAAGATTTCTGCTACACCACTATCCAGGAAAACCTCGCGGACCTAAAAAGTTCATGTATTAGTTGTCTAAAATTAGTAATTTGTTTGAGAAACTGAATGCAATATCGTACCAGGTAGACTCGAGTTATAATTTGATTTTGGTATTTAATCTACCTGAATATGCTTATTTAAATCTTCCAATTTTATTATTTAAAATTGAATTATGAATTGAATTTAATATTATTTTATTAATTAAAACTATTATTGAGTTATTATATTAACTATTTTAGTTTTTTAATGGTGATTAACTCTGATTGCAAAAATTATTTATTTTTGCTTGAGCTTTCGACACCCTTTCGGTATCATTTTCAACGGCAATATAAAACGAAAAAAATATTTTTATAAAAAACAAAAATAAATAATTTTTGTAATCAGATTAAATCACAATTAAAAAATTATTTTATTATTAAATATAGTTTTTAAATTAAATATTAAAAGGCAAACTCTAATTTCGCAAATATAATTTTTAATATTAAAAGCGTTATCTTTTCTTTTACAGAATGAACTGTTTGTAATTTTCCAGTATGCCAATATGATAAAACTGATCGAAATTTTATGTTAAGCCATTTTATAAATTTAGTACAATTTGAAAATGTATCTTAAGTATTTAGTTATTATTTGAATTGAATATTATATAGAAAATAATTTAAATATAATAAATTTTAAAATAAAAGTAAATTTTGACTTCTAAAATATAAACAATTTTGAGTTTAAATTCGAACAACGAGTGATTGAAATTAAACAAATTATATAACACATTCCGCATATATCTCCTAAAAATTCAGCAATTTTGCAAGTCAATTTCATCAACTATTGCTAAAAATCACATTTAATTTGTTTCAATTTAATCATAAATATGTTTAAATATAATTTTATATTGTTTAAAGGTAAACATATGTTGTTAATAATTCAATAATATTCAAAATATTATTAATAACTTTTTTGTTTAAATTCTCTCCTTCAAAAGTCGATTTTTAAACACGAAGTTAAATATTTTTTTCCGTGTTTAAAATTACTACCATAATTGAGTGTAATTAGTTACACTCAATTATTGAAGTAAAATCCAACTAAAATTGTTTAGAGTGTAAATGCTTCGAACATCGTGAGTTAAGGTTTTTAGGACGCCGCCCAGGTCGTTGTTTATTTTGAATACTTCCTCTGTTATCAAAATTTCGCACTTTGTTTATATGGTTGCTCGACTTTTACCAATAGTTTTAGATATTTCATTATAACTCTTATTCTGTTCCGCTAGCTTTATTATTAGATCTCCGTTCGAGTACCATTTATTAATGCCAAAATCGAAAAATATTCCTCACTCAAGACGAATTCAAAGTTAAGATAGACGTGCCTAGGTATTTGTATGAAGAAATAACGGTACTTTGCAATAATTCGAGAATAAATAGAAACTGAATGTATGTGATATAAATTTTAAGAATTTTTTAAATTTTTTATGAATTATTTATTTTTATTTTATTTTTTTTGGCCAATAATAATTTTATTTGTTTAAATATAAATTAATATTACACTATTTAGTTCGTTTCATTTATCTCGATTTTGCAAATTGTAGTGGTGTATATAGATTTTTGTGACTGACTGTATATTTACTCTTTCAGTATTTTTGAAAATTTCTAATTCTGGAATATGTTGCATTAGCCCATTTGCATTCTAGGTTGCTATTCTTAATGTTTCATTTGTGGTTATTTGCACCATTTCAATAGAGCATGCATATCATTTCATTTAGAGAGTCTTGCTTATAACTAACCTGTTGCTTAGAGCTTCAAGACATTTTTCTTGTTTAGCTAGACGAATGTTAAGAGGTCCCAATGCTTCTTAGTATCTTTTGGAGCACTGTTGTATTTTCGGTAGTGCTCTTCCAAATAACAGGTTTTGTCGTTACCACTTGCGAGTATAGTTTTAGTTCTCCCGTTTTACGAGGTTTTTGTGAAAGTTTTTATGAGTTTTTGGTGAAAGTTTAATTGTTTTTTCCGGAATTTCTGGGTTTTGTTTTCGCCTTTTTTTCTTTTTCTTCAAACTCAATCCTACATAGCAGATGGACACTTTAGAGTCAAATTTGAGAATGAGTTACTCCGAAATAGAAAGAAGAAGACCACAAGGAAGTGTACTTGGACCTATTCTGTTTATTCTTTATACGAGAGACTTACCGAATATTCAAGGCACTACAATAGCAACTGGAAGCAATTGGAAAAGATATTTAGGAAGCAACAAGTAAACTTCAAAATGCAGTTAACACGGTGAGCAACTGGACTAATAAATAGAGCATCTTATTAAATGAAGCCAAATCAGTACACGTCAACTTTACAAAATCAAAATGTTAACTGTACTCCCGTGGTTCTCAACTCGAACCCAATGTCATATACAAATATAGCTAAATATCTTGGCATGATCCTCGATGCTAAGCTAAGATGAGAAGAGCACATCAAGAAGAGAAAAGAAGAGTTAAACATCTAATATAGGAAAATGTATTGGCTCATGGGTAGAAATTCTGAGCTCTCAATACACAACAAAATGCTTCTATACAGGCAAATGCGAAAACCAGTATGGACCTATGGTATCGAACTTTGGGGTTGTGCCAAGAAAATAAATGTACAAATGATACAATACTTCCAAAATAAAGTCCTGCGAGAAATTGTTAATGCTATTTGGTACATTGGAACGACAATCTTCATAGAGACTTGAAGATGGAATAGGTCACCGATGAAATAAAGAACCAAACAAGGAAACACAGTACAGCGATTATCTCGACTTGAAAATCCAGATATCCATCAAATGTTGGACACCAGTAACGTAGCGATGAGACTCCAAAGACAGAAACCACTGGAGATGGGCAGTTCAAATTAGAATAAGAAAGTATTCTAAAATGAGAAACCAATAGGCTACTCATCTTAACCCGAGAAACTAATTCAAGATAGATAAATTACTAGATGATCTAGATGATCTCAATCACTTGTTTTTTGTTTCGCAGAATATTTTGAATATTTTTCAAAAAGTTTAAAAAATCACTCGATCGATTTCGACTTGTTAGGTCATCATCAGGAGTATCTACTGATTTGTATTAGTAAAAATTTTGTTATATAGTAGAAAAAAGCAAATTATAAATAAAAGAAGGAGGGAAAAAAATAAGCAATAAAAATTAATCTACGGATCGCGCAGGTAGGCGATGAGTCATAGGTTGGTAACAAAATTCAAGGTATATTATTGCGTACGTGAGAATAGAAAAGGGCGGGGTCTGTAATTGGTGAGAACCGGATTTTTCTCTGTTCGTTAAGGATATTATGGTTAAGAAATATTGATTTTCGAATTTCGTAAGATTCTAAGGTATCTAAACGTCTGCCTTTGGGTTGTATATGTAGTATGTCTAAATTGTTCAAGCTAGCTGTATGATTTTCTGAAGTTAAATGGTTATGGAAAGTTGATTGATTGCAACCAGATAAATGTTCTTTAGCTCTAACTCCAAAATTGCGCTAAGTCTGACCAATATAGGAGAATTGATATTATACACTTCCATTTTTTGTTTGTTATTAAAAGTGAGCATAAATAGTGAAAGATATCTTTTGTTAATTGGACCTCCTTGTTCATAGCTTCATTTTTTTCTTAATGAAGTTTACAGCATTTTCTATTTGATAACCTTTGTGCTTGAGACCCTCAATAGTTTCCTCTTTTGCGCAGCTTGAGTGAAGACCTCTAGCCATAAGGGCGACCTTTCTTATCCTCGTAGGTAAACTATTGATGGCTCTCGAAATTAAGCTTTGTAGCCAAAGCTATATAGGTTTCAGAGTCTGCTACATTAATTTTCCGGACGCCATTGTTTAAAGATACGAGCTTGTACTCGGCTACCGCAATCGGTTTCATTATCGATTGTATAGAGGAGAAATTTGATATTCCGACGTCATTTATTGGTGGAGCTGATTTCTTTTTTGGTTAAGCTGCGGTTGTTCTTCTAGAGCTAGTTGTTTCTTGATGATTAACTGGTTTCTAAAAACCTCTATTGAAGTTGATCAGCATCGTGTTTCAACCGATTTTTGAGTTCTTTATTCTCTTTCCTTAAAATCGCCAATTCTTCTTTCAATTTAGTTGTAAATTCCTTTATTTCTCTTAATTATTCACAAAGTTCAATAAGCGTCATTTGCGGGCACTTTTGATTTACTTCTTTAATTTGAAGAAATCTACAGCTGAGACGCATCGATTGCTTGTAGAAGGTGGTGAGGCTCTCTTAAGTGAAAGAGGTTGTCGAGAGTGGTTTCAAATGTTTAAGAACGGTGAATTTAATGTCGAAGAAAAACAGCGTAGCGGAAGGTTGAAAGTCTACGAAAACGCAGAATTGGCAGCAATATTGGATGAAGCGTAGAGTCCAGTGCCCCATATTGCTTTAAATCACATAAAAGTTAAAAATTTCATGCTATAGTGATTTTACTAATGATGTAATAGTAATTTTATTTTCTTATCAAAAATCGAACTAATCATGTTCTAAGAAAGAAACGCATTAAGAACAATAAAACGATGTAATTAAAGTTTAAAGTGATAATAATTCGGAGAATCTATCTTGGCTGTCAAAATGTTTTCAGTTCAATTTAAATTATTCAAAAATATAAACAAGCACTAAAACAATTTTTTATATTAAAAGTGAAATTTTGGTTCATAATCCTTATAACTATTTAACACACATCTCAATTGTAAAAGTGTTTTATTAGTTTAACAACCCGGTCGACTACGATACTGCTTATGGTGCACTTTTCGGTTGGGAATTTCTTTAGTTTGTAAGAATGCTCGGGACATGCTCAGGACATATTAAATATAATTTCGTACGAGTAAAAGCAGCTGTAAGCTGTATCTAATAATTGACTTTCAACAAAGGTTCTTTTAAATACCGCTGCGGTGAATAAAAATTGGAGTGGTAGGTTTTCTGTTAAATTTCGAAATGGGCTTTGTTTTATTTGTGTATTACAACTACGTGGACAACATTTAAAATACGATCTTAATTAACTGGCTTCGTTCACTCAAATCGCAAATGTTTCTAACTTAAGAGGTTAATTTTAGTACAAATAATGAGGTTAAGAGGTTAATTTTAGTACAAGTACTGGGGACAAATTCACAGAAAACCGGTTCTGTTAATTCTTATATACGCACTGCTTTGATTCAATTATTGAAATCTTCGTTGTGTTAGATAGATTGCGATATTTAAAATTTGGTGATTTTTTCACGAGAGTATTGTGCCCGACTTAATATATTTGGATAATTTAGTTGCGGTTTTGCCAAGATCACCTGAGTCAATAAATATTTCTCAAGTTGGCTACCTTATCAACTACTAGAACTAAAGAAGATTTCTGCTACTATTAACCTTTCCACGCCGGTGAAAAAAACATCAACATTTTCCAACAAAGCCAATGCATCCTTGCTATAATGCATTAAATTTATTAATCATAATTTTATTTTATTCTAATTGGTATAAAAAAGTGCAATATTTCTGCTTTAAAGTCATTCAAGTCAATTCAAAATTAGTAACGCGCAACTTATAAATACATTAAGATGAGACTTTGCATAATTTACAATTTGATTCCATTTTCAAAAATCACAGACCACCGGTATCTAGATAACAGATTTTTTAAAATGGAACCTTTATCACATAATTTGTCGAACACGTTAAAAATGTTGAATTAAATTTCGTTTTACAAATGTCGATTTCATTCGTTTTACGTCTGCGTAAATTAAATTAATAATAAATATGTTTTAAAAGAAAATAATTTACATTAAATAAAATAAATAAATAAATTAATAAATTAAATTTAAGTGGTGAACAATTGTTTTGGTTGTTAATATTCAAATTGCATCACAATTTGTTTATCGTATATCAACTTGCTGTTGACCGTTATTCGTTCATAGAATTTGTAATCAATTTAAAATTAAATTATCGAATTAATTATAAATAAAATTATATTTAATTTGAAATTTCTCCACCTGAATTTTCATCGTGTTGTAAAATTTTTGCTCTGCGTCCAGTTACCTTGACTACATCATCGGGGTTAACATCGGTCGAGTATAGTTTTAGAATCCTGAAATTGTAGTAAAATTTAAAAATTTTAGTGTTCAAATACAAATTTAAAATTATTTACCGTTCGTATGGATATTTCTGATCCACTATATTGAACATTCTTTCAAATCGGCATCTCAATTGGCTATTGTAACCACACGATTGATCAATATTTTTTTGTGAAAATGCTTTCAGCGCTGTCATAGCAAAATTGGTAACTTCGTTAAGTCGTTCGTTGATAAATGCATCTGAAAAATATTTGGCAACATTGGTAGCTATTATGTATTTATATGCTAATAATATTTTAGATTAAATAAATTTCGAGTATATATCGGTTAATCGGTTATTGTGTCACATAACGATCAAATTATTATATCCAATAAGTATAGAACGAAAATCGTATTGTTTTGCCAACAACCGAATCCGATTTTTTTTAATGTTACGTGATTAGAATTTTAGCATGCAGCAACATAAAAAATTCACTTTTCATTTGGCTTACATGGCTTTGCGCTTCAAATTACTTTCGCGTTTGATTTATAAAAACTTGATGTTATTTAGCACAACGGCCCTTTTATAAATTTATTCCAAATCAAAATTGAGATTTTTAGATCAATAATTATGAATTATTTATTAGTAAGTATGTGAATCTGATAATCACAACGATTCCGATATACACAAATTATTGTTACATACCTTTATCTTCAATATTACGATAATTTTCTTCTTGTGATGAATGCCCTCCTCCTTCACCCGAATCGTGTTTAAATTTGGGTAAAACCAACAATAAACAAATTAGTGCCATAAACTTAACAATTTTTTTAAAAATTAACAGTTTCAACAGTATTTTTCCGATAGTGAACAAATCCATTTTAATTTTAAATTTATCCAACAGCCAATTTCCTCCGGGCGCATAATAAGGTATACCAGGCCCATATCCAGTTGGTGGTGGACCATATCCCGTCGGTGGAAGTGGTGCACCATACGCACCGTGTGGTGGTGGCCCGTAGTGGGGATGTGGTGGACCATATACTGGAGGCGGTCCGTACTGTGGTTTCAAGTGCGGCAAATGTTGTGTTTGTAAATCATATCCAATTCCTGTACCTGACGGATAGTTTTGTCCAAATCCAATATCTTCACGTCCTAAAATACATCCCAAAAGATTTTTACCATTATATGTTTCTTACATCCTAGTTATTATACTGTGCGATTTACCATGATTGTTTGTATCGGCCAGCGCTTTTAAATAGGTGTCGGTTTGTTCCACCGCCTGTTCACATTTAATTAAATAATTGTTTGAACTAATTGTTGCCATTAAAAATACACAATATACAAATTTATTCATTCTTAACACAATTCAGTTTAATTTTTTTATTTCGACTTAACACTACCAACTTCAATTGCTAAATAAATTATTTTAATCTAAAACCACGATTATTATATCTTATACTAAATACATATTTGTAAATAAGTATTTGATTTTATAAATTTTACTCGACGACATCTGACCAGTAATCAAAAACTTGTCACAAAATACTTGATCGTAATAGCAACAGGTAAGTACGAGTAAAAAGAAAAGAAAAACTACAAAGTCTATAAGAGACAATAATAATTTATAAGAAGTTATGTTAGTGGGGTTGGGCGGAATTATAAGTAGTTAAATTTCTTTTCTTTTGATTTACTTGTAATTGTCAAACAAAAGTAAATTTTATTTTAATTCGGTTTTGGTCAAGACAAATTCAATTATTAAAGCATGTATAGTATAATCAGCATAAAGATCATAAAATTTAACATAATGAATATGAACATTATTTTATTCAAGTAATGAGCTCGTTTTTAAAAGATATAATTATTTGGCTCGAATTGAATTCGCAAACAATTTTTTATTTTCAATTTGATTGATGTTTTCGGTAAAATTGAAAAACTGATTTTTAGTTCGTTTAATACGTGTGTTAAATATAAAGTTTTAGGCTGATGCATTAAAGTAACTGCAACATATAATATAAACAGACAGATCAGACCTAACCAGAAGGAACTTTTTGGCTTTGGACTCTTCACATTTTGTAAGCCTTGCGGTGGTTGGTAAAAGCAGTTATTATGGTAACTGGTAAAAATTACGTAATATTAAATAAATGTTTTAAATAACTAATAATAACAATTATGTAAGATGAATAAACATCAAAATTATAGTACCGCTATGGTTAGATAGTTCGAATTGAATCTGGTGCCAAATCGGGTACATATATAATTAAGGAATTATTTAAGAAATTGTTGGTGTTTTCAATGTTCATTTAATTAAATAAATATTCATTGCCGGGCGGTCTGAACATATGTTAATGCGCAGCACGATTGCAAATTGTATATGGTAAACTGTTCGTTTACCGCAATGCTGTTTGGCAGTAAAAATTCGAAAAAGTGGTAAAAACCACTCGCTAACCCCAGTTTTTCGTTGAGTTTTGCTAAACAGATTTTAAAAAATCGAGTGAATAGACTTATCGTGTTATATAATAATTGAAGCACAGTTTACACGTGGATGATTTTCTAGTTGCTGTTTAAGTTTTTTGAATAGTATGGGTTTTACAATGTAACATTTTTACACACGACCTATCGGAGGTGAATAATCTCTCTGTTCAATTAAATTACGAGTAGCTAATAGGCAAGATATTCAAACAAAATAATTTTAATTAAATTGTTTTGATTTTTTATGTTCGAAAATGTAAATACATGCTTGCAAGTTTGATCTGAAATTCAATAAAACGCACAGGTGATTTAACGTAAATTGAATCATTTTCCAAAAAATCTGTATTAAGCCAATTTTAACGGTAAAAAACTGATTTCCGAAATTATTTGCCTACAGACTTAGGTTTAACACATATATCATTAAGTGGTAGCTTCATTTACTCGCAATTTTCTTTCAATAACTATAAATTAAAGAAACATAAAATTTAAGCATATTTACCTTCTACCTAGCTTTAAAGGTTCAAAAAACCTGGCTAAAAAATGAGACTCGGCTAATCATGTCAAAAATGTATTTTTGTATATATGTATTTTGGACCAACATACACATTATTGTGCATACCACTTAAATTGTTTTCGTCCGATAAATAACACTATAACTATGTATAATAATAATAAAATAATTAATATGTTATATAATTTATATGTTATCAAATTATAAAGCTATTATCAAAAAGAATTCCGATTTAGCTAAGATCCGTTAAAATCCGGAAGACATTACAACCTGTCATTTTTAACATACACATTTGTGTATGATCAAATACAGGGTGTTTTGCAGGTGGACCGACAACGTTTTATGGCAGATTGGGGGGGTCATTTGGAAGTTTTCATCCCATGGCACGGATGTCCTAAGTATCACGGCAACTGAGATAGGAAATTTTTAATTTGTTTTTTAAATTACCCAAAATCTCACTTTTAAATGGTCATAACTTTTTTGTTTGTAAACTTAAAGACACAAAATAACTTTTATTGTATTCTACAATGTGCTTTTCTTCCAAATAAATCATTATTTAATACAATCGGTTTAAGAAAAACGAGTTATAGGCTTCCAAATCCTAAAAAATGTATAAAAGTATAAAAAATGTCTACTTTCTACATGCATTTAAGAAAAAACTAGCGATTGTTTTGAAATAACTTTTATTTTAAAAGCTTCTCTGGTGTATGCCCTTTTCAACGGTATGCTACATGTTATAGAAATCATTCACTTTGTGGTCAAAATAAGAAATACTATTTCGCTGGGGCCAGGTTTAAGAATAATCCTTTTAAGTTATTGATAAATTTTTAATCAACTTCATTTATTAGATTTGATTCAAAATGACCTCCTCCACTCCATATGCATGCAAGGGACATTTTTCTTATCTCCAAGGTTGTTGTGCGAGGTTAAATTTAATTTTTCATTTTTTTAAATGTGCCGCTTTTCATTTCAATTAAAATTACTATTGTGGGTACTTTGGTTGCATACAGTAATTGCTTAGCAGGGCCCCAGATGTAGAAATCCAAGAGTGTGAGGTCTGAGGACCGTGCTAGCCAAGGAAAAGTGTCACCCCTATGAGGGTCACCCCTATGAGGGTGGAATTTTTTAATTGGAAGCCTATAACTCGTTTTCCTTAAACCGATTGTATTAAATAATGATTTATTTGGAATAAAAGCACATTGCAGAATACAATAAAAGTTATTTCGTGTCTTTAAGTTTACAAACAAAAAAGTTATGACCATTTAAAAGTGAGATTTTGGGTAATTAAAAAAAAAAAAATTAAAAATTTCCTATCTCAGTTGCCGTGAGACTTAGGATATCCGTGCCATAGGATGAAAACTTCCAAATGACCCCCGCAATCTGCCATAAAACGTTGTCGGTCCACCTACAAAACACCCTGTATAGTATGGTGGACCTAAATTTTAAAAAACAAAACCTTTTTTAGTGAATGCGTAAATTGACGGTAATTAGTTTTTATTTCACTAAAAATATACCTTAGTATACATATTTAGGCTGTGGGCCAATTCTCAGGTAAATCGATTAGTACAGTAAATTGAAATTTTAGTACAAATTACTTTTCAAATCGCACCAATTCTCTAGTAAATAAAATTAGGTAAATGCTGCTTATAGAGACGCATGGTTTCTAGGAATATACAAAAATTGGTATGTAGGTACAGGAACTAATGTCATAAATATCGTATTGTATATACGAATAAATTTAAATTGTATATTTTCTCAAATTTGTTGCGTAATATACACAATAATCTATTTGAAAAAATAAATAAAAATTTTAAGAAATAAAACTGTGTTAATAAATATCGAAGCGCACTTTTATTTCGTGGGAAATGCTAGTGAATGTAAAAAAATTATGTCTAGAAACATGGCCGACATGTTTTCATGAATTATTTAGCAAAAACAACAACCACTACTATTTACCTTTTGTGTCTTCGCTGTACCCTACTTTTTAGTACGGTATTTCAATTTACCGCATACACTGTTAAAAACGGCTTTTACCCTAGATTTACCTTAGAATTGGCCCGCAGCCTTAGTAACGAGTGATTTTTTAAGAGCTTGAGAACTTTTTTTTAAAAAAAACGCATAAAATTTGCAAAATCTCATCGGTTCTTTATTTGAAACGTTAGATTGGTCCATGACATTTACTTTTTGAAGATAATTTCATTTAAATGTTGACCGCGGCTGCGTCTTAGGTGGTCCATTCGGAAAGTCCAATTTTGGGCAACTTTTTTGAGCATTTCGGCCGGAATAGCCCGAATTTCTTCGGAAATGTTGTCTTCCAAAACTGGAATAGTTGCTGGCTTATTTCTGTAGACTTTAGACTTGACGTAGCTCCACAAAAAATAGTCTAAAGGCGTCAAATCGCATGATCTTGGTGGCCAACTTACCGGGCCATTTCTTGAGATGAATTGTTCTCCGAAGTTTTCCCTCAAAATGGCCATAGAATCGCGAGCTGTGTGGCATGTAGCGCCATCTTGTTGAAACCACATGTCAACTAAGTTCAGTTCTTCCATTTTTGGCAACAAAAAGTTTGTTAGCATCGAACGATAGCGATCGCCATTCACCGTAACGTTGCGTCCAACAGCATCTTTGAAAAAATACGGTCCAATGATTCCACCAGCGTACAAACCACACCAAACAGTGCATTTTTCGGGATGCATGGGCAGTTCTTGAACGGCTTCTGGTTGCTCTTCACTCCAAATGCAGCAATTTTGCTTATTTACGTAGCCATTCAACCAGAAATGAGCCTCATCGCTGAACTTTTGTTTTTTAATATAAAATAAGGGTTTAAATTAGCAATAAAAAATCTATTAGGACTTAGTTAGAAGCCAGAAGCTAAAGCCGTGTATGGAACGGGCCAATAGGATTTTGAAGTTTAGAAATGTAACGTCAAAACGACATGAATTGTGTACTCCACTATTAAAATATCATTAAATATATTTTAATCGTGGAGTACACAATTCTCAACGATTAAAATATTTTTCAATTAAAATTAAAACACGTACTTTTTTATACTTTAACACACAAATTGACATTTCACTATGTACTGGTATAAGTCCATCAACAATTTTTTTTCGAAAAAGTGTACATTTTTTAAAACTGATGTACATCAAAAAAAATTGATTTTTTCTGTCGAATAGAACAAATATTTTGATGTACATAATTTTTTTTGCCGGATTTTTGTAAATAGAATTTTATGTTAGATATATTTTAGTGTTTAATTGCAAACCAAAAATTAAATGCCAAAATGATTGACTTGAAGTTGGTTAAAGTTGTTGTTCTAAATTTTTTTTTGTAAATTTCCCTGTATTTTCCCTATATTTTATCGCGGCCTCGAACATTATATTTTAAAAAAAGCAGCAATAGTTGCGAATACGTGATTGATAAAATAAAAAATAAAAATAAATTTTCTCACATAGTGATGATGCCACATGGTCTATTTTTTAACACAATACGAGCAAGTAGGGTTACTCTGTGTGTTAAGTAAACGTTGGACAGTATCAATTAAAACAGTATGCAAAGTGCATTAAATTATTATTAATATCTTAAATGACCATGGATCATTTGACACATCCCAGTTTGAAATTTGTCAACAAGCATGTGAATAATTTTTACGGAAGACATATATGTATACGTTCATATTTCTTACCTTACGTTCATATATCTTACCTTTAAATAGTATTTGCCGATATTTGATGGCATGTTGACTAAATGACTTATTTATGACCAGTCACTGTTATTTCTCCAATGATTTACAGTGTCTTTATAAAATTTATAAAACTGTTTATTTGCTTTCAGCTCTCATACAAATAAATTAGAATACAAGTCTACCAGAGTTAGTATACCAGAAAGCAGTATACCAGAAATACATTTAAATGTTTTATTATACATTTGTCCATTTACATGTATTTTTCTCGGGCATTTCATATACGAATCATTTCAGTTGTATCACATACGGACTTCGAGAATTATAAATAAACTGTGGGAAGAGGTGTCCCAGGAATTAAAATTAGCATTTCCTGATATACATAGATGTTAATGTAAATTTAGTAAAAGACTTATATAAAAATTTAAGAAATAATTACACAAGATACAAGAACTAGCTAGACAGGATATCTAGTGGTTATATATAAATTGTGGCACGTGTATTGGGTGTTAGCTCATCGAGCGTAAGTAATAAATAAACGGTCATTATAATTTGGTTATAAAATAATTATTTTAATTTTAGGCATAAGAGCAGCTTGGAACCGACTGGACCTAACGACCCCAACCAAATCATCAGAAAACTCAAGTTTCCTTCTTCTCCCTACCACTTCTACTGGTAATAAATGATTTTTTTTGACACAAGCTTGTAGACAACGTCACAACTAGCGCGCCTGTGGAAAAGGTGTGTATATTTGAGGATTGTAGGATAAACAAAAATACACTTCACGATTATACGTCATGCCTCACATGAATGTTGTAATTCAAAGTAAATCAACGAAATAAATTTTAGAAATTTTAATTTTTTGTGTTTAATTATGACTATACAAAGCACCATTGCCATGGAACAAGCGGTGTGTCATGAAGTGCTCATGCCGCACTTTTCGAGTATGAATCGCCGTTGTGGTTGCCTTTTAGCTGTTTAGCCTGCAAAATTATGTTAACACTTTACCGGACAAGTGGTGCAGTGGTTAGAGCTTCGGCACTTGGACCGCACGTCAGTATACAGGTTGACACGGAGCTTGCAACGTGCAGGTGGTATACTGTAGTTGTGTGAATGGGTGGTGTGTGCGTGAATGGAAAGGGGAATATTATTTGACCTTCAAAGGACATTAAATGAACCAGGTTTTTTTTTTATTAACAACTTTATTGATATGGCTATACTACAATATTAAACATTATTAATTCATTAGTAAGATTGACATTAGTACTTATGAGATAAGCATAAACTTGTGTGGGTCTGGTGGACCAGTGTCCAGTTCCCTTGGTTTATAATTTTCATAGGGTTACCTCATGTGGTTTGATTCGTTTGAGCCGCCTTACTTCGTTTGTACTGTCCAGTAGTTGTACGGCCTCAAGCTTGGTGTGGGTAAGAAGTCTCTTTTCATGTCTTATGGCACATTCGCGGATAACGTCGTCTATCAATTGTATCTCTAAATCATTGTGAATTTCCTTGTTAATCACAAATCGGTAGGCGTTGGTAACCATTCGATGAAATTTATTTTGGCTTCGTTGTATAATGTCTCTATTGGATTTATGTGTACAGCCCCATAGCTCCGCACCATACATCTATATTGGTTTGAAGATAGTCTGGTATACCAGTCTTTTGCAATACAGGTTCATTTTGGAATGATGTCCAATTAACCAGTACATTTGACGTTGTTTCAATCGTATCTGTTCAGATTTTTGTCTCACGTGATGTTTCCAGTTAAGCCTTGAATCTAAATGCGGACCAATTTGCCGATTCAGCCTGTGGCACTTGCACCCCTTTGAGGTATAAATGAAGAGTGTTATTCTTATGTCGGAGCGTAAATGTCACATAGGTTGATTTGAGCTCATTCAGTGCGACTTTCCAGTCAATTGTCCATTTAGTAACGTTGTTCATTGCTCGTTGAAGGTTTTCCACTGCTCTTGGTTGATAATCGTCTACTGACATAATTACAGTGTCGTCAGCGCACGTGCCGATGAATGTTTTATTCGTTGTAGATATGTCCGCAGTATAAAGAAGGTAGAGGAGGGGACCCGCATTATGCTTCCCTGCGGAACTTCCGCAATCGCTGGATAAAAGTCAGAACATGTTTCTTCATGAATGACTCTGAGTTGGCGATCAGAGAGGTATGATTCAAGCAGCCGGCAATAATTTTTTGGTAGCATTTTGCTCATCTTGAATGTCAATCCCTCATGTCAAACCCTATCAAAGGCCTGGGATACATCCAGAAATACGGCGGGGCAATATTTCTTTTCTTCTAACGCTTGCTCTATTACCGCAGTTATTCGATGGACTTGATCTATTGTTTGTGGAGTGGTTATTCCTGAATCCAAATTGAAAATCAAGAACGTTTACCATTGGCTTTAGACGTTTTAGTAACAGTTTCTCGAACAGCTTTGATAAGGTCGGAAGCAGTGAGATTGGTCTGTATATGATGTTACTTCTTCATCTGGTTTACCTGGTTTCTTTAGCATAATGGTTTGGGCCATTTTGAAGCATTTGGGTACATACTTCAATCTCATACAGGTATTAAATAAGTATGTGATCAAGATGATTGCTTTACGTGAAAGTTCGCCTTGAATAGACCCGGTGATATTTCATCAATTCCTTGTGCTTTTTTATGATTAAGATTTTCGTCGATTTCTTCAGCAATTTCCATTGGCATGACTCTTTTAAAGTCCTGATTTGGTTGATAAACAGGTGTTACATCAATGTTGGTTGGAACACTGCTGCTAGGTGTTGAGCAAAGAGTTCCGCTTTTTCTTTGTCTTGTCGAACCCAACTGCCTTGAGCATTCCTTACAGGTGGTACTCGAACTACAGGTCGTTTAAATCTTCTGGTTGCTTTCCATAACGAGTAGTCCTTATCCATTTCTGGACCTAGCCCGCTTAAGTAGTTATCGAGGCAATTCTGTTTGAAATTTTTGATTAGCCTATTGACTTTGCTACTTATTGCGGTGAGATTGAGTGGTAGGGGTATTGATGGTGAGATGCCATATTCCAGGATTGACCGCCCAGAAGGTTTTTCTGTATGTTTGGTGAGATTGGAAATGAATTATCTACAATGAGCTGCTACCCAATGGCCAAACCCTCAATTCGGACCTCTACTTCTACCAATTGGAACGACTGAAGGCCGAAATCGACCAGAATTAGCCAATATGATAGCCAATATGAGAGGCATCGTCTTCCACTAAGACAACTTCGGGCCTCACACATCCATGGTGACCGGCCAGAAGCTCCAAGAGCTTGGTTGGAAGGTTATTATGCATTCACCTTATGGTCCTGACTTGGCATCCACCGATTATCATCTCTTTTTGACCATGGCAAACATTCTTGTAGGTGTAAAAATGGCCTAAAGAGAGGCTTGTGAAAACTAGCCTTCTCAGTTTTGCTAATAGGAACAAGGCGTTTCTGGATAGCGGCATAATGAAATTGCCTTCTAAATCGAACGGAATTATCGAATAAAACGGGGCATATTTGAGCCAAAACGAATAATTGTATAGCCATGTTAAATAAAGTCCCTGAAATAAAAGTAAAAATAATGGATTTTTTCCATCAACCTAATATTTGATTCATCTCAATATTTAGAGATAGAACTTTTATGATGTAAAGTTTATGGTGACGGGACTGAAAAATTTTATAGTTTTTTAACTTTATGGTAGAATCCGATTTATATACATATATATATATATATATATATATATATATATATATATATATATATATATATATATATATATATATATATATATATATATATATATATATATATATATATATATATATATATATATATATATATATATATATATATATATATATATATATATATATATATATATATATATATATATATATATATATATATATATATATATATATATATATATATATATATATATATATATATATATATATATATATATATATATATATATATATATATATATATATATATATTTATTTAATAAGGAAGGAAAAGCGTATATGGAAGCATTATAAATTAACAACAACAACAAAAACCTCAGATTTTTTCAAAAACCAAATCCACCCCATGCTAATACCCTCGGTATTGAGCTCAAGCACATTTGTTACGTAGGATACTACAAGAAGTGAATACTTACAGACTACATAAAAAAATAATACATATATTATAAAAACATATACAACAAACAAAAATAGTTAGTACTACATGTGTTGTCATTCAAGCGCGCTACCCTAAATAACACGCCTTAACACGTTCACGACCGAGCTGCTATCCTAGCCTGGAGTGGCAACTAAAATCAGATGATAAATTTTCACGAAATGAGCTAATTGACGCCTAGTGGTAGAATAAATGTTTTATCTATGTGTTTTGTAAGGTTTGTGAAAATTTCGTTGTATAAACCGCATGACGCACATATGCGTCGTATGGTCGTGAACGTGTTAAAAGATTTAAGTGACGCTGACCTCTTAATGCCGCCCCGGTAGCAAAGTGGTTAGCATGCTTGCTCCAGCGACCGGAGGTCCCGGGTTCGATTCCCGGTGGTGACAAGGAAAAAATTTCACGGCTGGTTTAGGATCAATGAATTAATCACTCATTATCCGAAATGAAAATATGATTATGAAACCTCATTTGAGGCGGCCAAATCCCTTGATGGGATATAATGCCAGAGAGAGAGAGAGAGACCTCTTAATATCTAATGGAATAGTATTCCAAAGAGAAATACCCCTAACAGAAAAGGATGTACGTACATCTTGGTAAATTTCGGTGAGCATTTTTGACATTAGACTCACTCACTGGGAGAACCATGATACAACAAAACAAAAAAAAGTGAGCAGAGTCACCGGGTGACTCAAATGTGAGAACTATGATAGGGGAATAATTGAATCGAACGCTTTAGACAAATACAACAGAGTAAGGCAAGTCATTTCTGTTTTACTCATACTATACGACGAATATTATCACAAGAACCTTCCTTTAGAACCTTCTAAAACCCAATTGAAAACGACTAAGCAAATTAAGGCTATCGATATGAGATTGAAATTTGGTTTTTTACTACCAATTCCTTGGACAGAGAACTTAAAATGCTAATAGGGCGGAAATGAGAAAGCTCAGGAGGATTGCTAATTTTAGGAATAGGAATAGTTTTACTCATCATCCACTGAGTGGGATATAAAGAGGTCGTTAAAATAAAATTGAAAATATGCAACAAGTACCTTGATACAATAGGAAAAATACGCTTAACAAATTTCAAACTAGCCATATGTAGACCAGTGGATTGTGATTTAACTTCCTAAATTGCAGCATGCAAATCAACAGTAGATATATTTGTAAACGGAAAAGAATTTAGGGGTTCGACGGACACCAAATCAATATTGGAATTATCATGGGTGGGACTAGAGTTAATTAGGTAAAGGTTAAACTCATTAGTTTTGAAATCTACAGAAGCAGTCCCTTTGAAACATACCAAGGCCGAAGTTACGCACGTAAATAAATCAAATTTTTGATGACTAACGAGCATTGGTACTTTTTTGTCGATAGTGTATAATATTCATAGTAGTTATGTATCATAAAAATGTACACACTGCAATCTACTCCCATATACATCGGAGGTCAGTCTTTCTTCTTACATAGTGATTGAGATCGTACGATTTTACTTTTATATATTTGGAGCACGGTCTATTTTATGATAAATATTATGTTCTTCATAACATTGTTTAATATTTTCGTGATTTTTGAATATCATTATACGTGAGACTTTGCTCCTTCGTTTCAATAGTTTGGTAGCCTCTGTAACGAATTCAACAATAATAGATTTTTGTTTGGATACATTGTGGGGTTGGGAGTATATTTTAGAGAAAGATTAAAATTTAAACTGAAAGTTTTGATATTTCCAAAAAAATTGAATTGGGTGCATTTTGGAACTTTGTTTTTTATCATTAGATATTAGATAGTTTTTTTATATTTCAAGGCATTTCTAAGTGATATTTACAATTGTGACCTCCAGCTAATACAATATAAATTCGTTCTATCGCCTAATGTTATTCTTCTTTCTCAATATCTTAATATTGTAGATTGAAATATTGAACTAGTAAAGTATGAATAATCAAATTACGGTTTAACTACGGTTGTAAAAATATTTATTTTGAAAATTATTTAAATGGTAATGTAGGTTAGTTGGTACTCCGGTAGTAAAATAACGTAATGAAAATATTTCAGCATTGTTACTTTTAATTCAATAATTGTATAGTAGCACATCTAATTAACTAGTTATTATTCAAAATGTTTTTTCATTATTTTCTTTAAATAATACATTCAACTTATTTATGGTAGGTCAATTAATAAAGTTTTGTTGTAACTCAAAGGGATGACCATAAAAATAACTAAATTATTTACGTCAATGTTCTAGAAATTTATTACTTTTCATATTGTCTAACCTTGAGTTCTTAGACCGCCCGCATTCTTAATATATTTCAAGTTCGTATAGCACGCTTATTAAGATTTTAGATTTGACCTTTTGATAGCCACGGTTTACCGGTTCAAGTAAAAGTAATAAAAGTTCTGTCCAGTTGATTCCAACAATTAAATTATATTTAGCATTGTTTAACTTAACGCACGTTAGAAATTTTATGAAAATCTTGAATGAAATGAAAATAAAAACGTTTTCGACTTTGGAATATGTTTCGAGAGATGTTTGGACAAACCACTACGCCACTAGATATTATTTCTTCGAAACAATGAACAATTAAAAGTTAATTTCGGTTCTTTATAAAACATTTTAAAAATGAAGCGGTATTATGTCATCGTTTTTTATTTTTCTCTTTTTAAAGTTTCACTTTCTAAGCAATTTGTTTACCACTATAGTTGTGCCAGACCGCTAATTTGTGGCTTACTAGTGATCTCCACTAAACAAAATTTTTGATATGTACTGCATATATGTAGATGTCAATTTTCAATGTGTTGGTTAGTATTTTTATCACAGAAACATCATAACTGGGAATATTACCGCAATCATATTTCCCATACCATATGGAAATACTCATTCTTAGTTCCGAATCGTAAAAAGACTTTAAGTGAGATATTTCCAACTACAGACAAATTACGAAACTGTTTTGCATTTTGGGAAACTATTCGATATTCAGTATATAGTAATTTATGCTTTCACTGATTCTCTATGCCTCAACATAGTTTCCTTAAAGGACGAATTACGATTTCTAATCTGGCTGAGATGGTTTCAAGCATTAAAACATTATTGAAAAGGGAAAGAGCCTGATGTAATTATCATTGACTTTAGCTAAGGTTTCGACAGAATTTCGCCCAAGCTGATTTTCTTTACATTTAACCCACTTGGTTTCTCACCTAGATATAAAATACCTCCCTTATAAGATAATAAAAAGTTGGCTCGTCCACAGCAACATAGGGTGTACCGCAGGGTAGTCATTTGGGTAACATTACATTCACCTTATCAATGAACATGGCCAAGTCCCAATCGGAAATGTAAGCCGGCATTTCGTATGTTTTCACTCATACCATTCAGTGCGTAATAGTAAAGTATTATATTAATTCCCCGTTTAGCTCATTATCCTCTGTTTTTACTCCTTGTTACTCCTCTATTTTTACTCCTTGACACTAATAGTTTTAAACATTTTTTAGAAGGTCTGATTAAAGACAACCTTGAGTAAAGTTCTTGGCGATGCATGCATAGCACAATTCCCAACCATACGAATTTGTGTAATTAAACCAGTGTTTGTTTTACCAGTCATAGTTTTATCTAGGCAAAGACTAAAATGCCAATACCTAATTGAAAAAATATTTTCATCTCTAGAACAGAACAGTTCATTCATTATTTGGCGATACCAGGCTAGAAGTATAATATTGCTATTATATCCCTACCTTTATATCCCTAACAGAAGAATAGGTTGTCATTTAAATGGAGTTGCACTCATAAAAGCAAAATTGTTACCATAACACACATATGAAACATATCAGCCAAACCTAATATTTCTGCAAATAAGCAAAGTAAGAGGTTTATAAAATAATGAAATTAATTTGGTTGTGAGATAGAAGGGGATTCCTGACAGATTTTAAATTACATACTCAGTTTGGGAGTATGACTAACGATGACGAAACTAAAAAAAATTCATTTATTTTTGTTTTTCAACTAATTTTGATACAATTTGGTGTACAATTTGATACAATAGACCTATTTTCTTAAATCGGTAATTTGAATCAAAATAGCTTCGTAAATGATTTTGAATGGAGTTATAGAATATGGTGCAAATGACTAGGAAAATGTTTTGAGACAAATTTTGGTAAGTTGATAGTTGTTAAACAGTGGAATCGAAACTAATATTTACGATTTGATAGACACGGAACTGGTTTGGAGAAAGGCTATTTGTTTCCTGCTTGTTTTGGTTTGGAGAAAGGCTATTTGTTTCCTGCTTGCTTTCCTGCTCATTTCGAAATGCCTAATGGATAGCACTTAATTGAAGTTTGAACAGAGTCAATTTTTTTAATTCATGTTAAACATATGTTTCAGATTCTACATAAAAACTTTCTCATATTCTACCCAACAATTGTTTCATATTTCGTAAGTAGTGCGTTATTTCCAATTAAATCTCTTACTGGTTACCGCAATAATATGCTGCAGGTCGCAGGGCTTCATTTATAGTATAAGGTCATCGTTGTGTTTGGTATAAAGGTTGGACGTGCACACGAGCCAGTAGTATTCAGTGAACGCCCCCCTCCCCCTCCTTGATAGAATATACTCGAGATATGAATGCATGGAAATCGTGCTACTTTGTATTCATTAAGGAAGTAAGGAACAAATTTGCTCAAAGCTGATTTTACCAATGGCAAAATGTGTACAATCCGCTAAAGATTGTTATTCATTTTAACGCCGAACAATTAAATTTAGTTAGGTTAGGTTTCAGCGGTAGCTATCGCATACTTAGACCACTTTTGGCTTATTGTGATACCCCACTCATTCACGCTTGACGCCACATCATTAGCCCATTCACCTACTCACACAACTACAGTATACCACCTGCACATTGCAAGCTCCATGTCAACCTGTTCATTGACGTGGACGGTGGGTCGGTGCTGAATTCTGCACTCCATCAGAGAGTCTTAATTGTATTTATTAACATTACCGATCGTAATCGATGACGAAAATCCGATTTGCATCTAGCCTCTGATGGGATACTAGTACCTCCCGGTCCAAGAGCCGAAGCTTTAACCACTGCACCACTTCTCCAGTATTAAATTTAGTTACAACCCATAGAAAATGGTTGTTTTCTACACATGAATATGACGAATTTTAAGTGAAGTTATTTCTCTAACCGCGTTTATTATTTAAATCTCTAATGTTTCGCTCTGTACTCAGAAAACATTTTTTTTATTGTCGATGTTTAAATGCTCAAATAATGTGTCTAAACTGGTTTGTGTAATTAATAAAATTGAATACTCATAATTTAGTTTAATTATTTTAATTTACTTTATTTATATTGTTCTTATGTGTAAAATTAATAAACTAATTTCTTAATTTTTATTATTTTTCGGTTCTAAACATTGCATGTTGAAAATAATTTAACATCACTAATTTTAGACACATTCGATACTCGTATTTGTTAAACAAGTCACGAATTGGACAGCAGTCCGTAACTTCACCCTAAAGAAAGAATTAGGTCAATTGCTAAATTTTTGTAGTAAAATTCTAATTTCAAGCACACATCGTTTTTACAAGTTGAGTACCATACAGCTTTAATGCATTGATTGATTGGACTGTAGAACTAAGTACTTGACAGGTGGTCCCGGATAACGCCGGGCCTATTCCTACAGCCTGTTTACACATAACAATAGGAGGGATAGGAAAGGTAATTTTTTTTTTTTTTTGGGACGGAACGACCCGGTTTCAGACACCTAGCGATCGTACGGCACAACACAATTCTAATCTACTTCTAACTACTAGAGGGAGGATAAAGGCTTAATAGGTTTAATGGATAACGATGGTATTGGTCTTCAACAATTGCTTCTTTAAATCAGCAACCTGAGGGAAAAATTTTATTATTTCACGTACATCTGAAAATTTCCTGAAATTTAATTCTAAATGAATGCTTTCCGGCTTCCTGAACAAGCTGATTGATTGAATCAGCCCGGTTACAGACACTTAGATAAAGTCGATAGTAAGTAACACATTAACAACGCAATTCTAATCTACATAATCTACAATTGGATGCTTCATTTGCCAAAACGATTAACTCCGTAAAACAAAAAGTTGATAAAAACTGAGAAAATATAAAAATGGTTTTAAAATTCGTTATAAATTGCAACTTTAGTTATTTTTAGTTTTGTCATTTAATGGTGTTAACACTTATTATTACTGTAATTTATTTTCAATGTATAGAGCCAATCAAGTACGTTGATATTAAAATTTACAAATATTCAAAAAATGGAGTTAATCGGTTTGGCTTGTGAACCATTCCAATTAATATTTCAAAGGAATATTATTTCACCTACATCGGTAGATTTCCTGAAATTTAATTCTAAATTAATATTTTCCGGCTTCCTAAATAATATAAACGTTTATTAATTTAATCCTTCCTAATGCAATTCCACAACTTAAAGTAGAATTTCCTGAAACCATAACTGTTTACATTATATTAAAAATTACTCTAAAATCCATAAGTATTTAATAAAAAATATCTGAGGCATCCCAAAGGCAATGGTACATATTCGATTAATTACCAAGTAATTTATACTGCACTGGACATATTATGCCGAGCATGGCAATGGAGCCTTATCGTTCCTCAGCCAATTTCTGTCAAATATGGTATGCAGAATTGGATTGGCACTATAACATTATGCTCAATGGAACTAGGCCATTTCTCAATAAATGATGGTCAAATTCAGTGTGCAAAGCTGAATTTGATGAAATTTTGGGATTCGGATATAACGAAATAAACCAGGCCACCTCCTAATCTACAACTTTAAAATTCAATATTACAGTACTGGGCTAGGATTCTAATAAGAAAGGTCAGCTTAAATTGGGATTTTAACGTGTCTTTTTGATGAAGTTCTACAATTCGGCCATTCTGAATGGAACTTAGGAATCATATTAAAAAAATCTATATATTGTCAAATCAGGTATTCAGAATTGGGTGGAGATTTAAAAATGGTATTTAGCGAAGTTTTGGAATTCGACCGTCCTAAGCAATTTATTAATCAATCATGTTCGAATCTGGTATGTTGAGCTAAATTGCGACTCCAACATAAATCCCGGATGAAGTTCTGGATCTTTCCACAAAACAAATCCGAAAGCAATCGGCCAATTAACTATCCAGTTTGTTTATTCACCATAGCTGAAACAAACTTCGCTTAACCCGCTAAGAGATGAACCAGTCAAATCCAGCTTCCCAAAACTAAAATTTGCTAGAATTCCAATCCAGCCGAATTCATACCCAAAAATTAATTTATGCATCTTCTGCAGTATACTGTCTAGAAACAGATTACTGAGACATTTTCGCACATCTCAGTCATTCAAAAAAGATCAAGGTTTACGTGAGGTGATGACACGAACGGAAAATAAATCCACGCGGAATGCTTCTTACATAATTGGTGCATGAGCAAGTCATTGAATAGAATTTAGAACTCATCAATACTTGTGTCTGACGTTCCCATGCAATTGCGAACCTGTTTCGAGAAATATTGTTGAGTCAGATAAATTCTTTCATAGAAAACAGTGCCAGCAGTAAGCAATCTAAAAAATAACCAACATTAATAGCCCGAGGCACATCAAAGATTTACTTGTCGTTACAACGAAAATAAAAATTAAAAACCATTTTCCCTTTGCCATGCCGTAACACATATCGCTCATGACATGAAAAAGAGACACAACTCAAAAATTAAAATTTTGCAGGAGTGCAAAAACAAAAAATGCTAATTACGTTATTAGATTCCAAAATCATAAAACGAAGAATGGCACTTTGTGCTCTATCATTTTCGATGAAGGAAAAATAAAACTGTTTTTATTGAGGGATATGGATACTAATGTTGCGCATCTTTCTAGTGAATTAACGGAAAAAGTTCATTTTTTTCAGTTACAAATACAAATTTTTACCGTACATTATTAATAATTATAGAGAAAAATAATTTAATTAAATAAATTATAAACCAGTTAAGCAGACTGTAAAAAAAAAAAATAATAATAACACCTATCAATGTATGTACATATTATTATTACAATACATACATGAATTTAAATTACATTGGGGAAATCACACGAGGACTCATTTGAGTTGAAAACGGTTTCTAACCACAAAAAAAAACCAGTCACACGCACACACGTCACATGAGTCCCAGCTCATCGATAAATTTCTATGTATGTGTAAAAAAATGTCGGAAAAAATCACTTTAAAATGTCTTCGCATAGTTCACCCAATATAACATCGTGTACGTCCACACCGCGGCAACCCCTGCCCGTCTTCCCGATCACCCCACCCATAAAACTTATAATTGTAGGTAAAGTACAAAGAAACGAAGAAGCTACCGGACTCAAGCAACCGCAATATGGATATGCACATCGAAAATATTTTACACAATAACATAAATGATAAATGGATTTTACACATACATAATAATATATGTATTAAACTAATTATTAAAATAATTATAAATAAAAAGTCAATTATATATACATATTATCCACATCCCCTTTCCTGCCTGCCATTACAATTGTGTGGGTAAGGCAAAAGAATCATGTCAAAAACTGTTGAATCAATGTCAACATGCGCAATAATACAATATTCCAAGCGGTCGATGACACAGTATCGACACGGGTGGAATATTGTATATTGTAGCAAATTCAACAGGTTTAATGTTTCTTTCTTTTTTATATTGTACTTTTGTGGTATATAATTATTGTCAATTTCATGCGTAAGCATTATTTTATGTATAAAACCCGATTTATTGCGGTAATAAAATTAGAATTGAATTATAACGCATAAACAACAGTTAGTTTAATTCTCAGTGAATATTTGGAACTCACCAGTGGCCACCCAAATATTCACATAAACAAACCAAAATCTAGGCAGAGGTCAGATTTTTACATGGTCCTTCGAGCCGCCAAAACAACCGGCGGACTATAAAACTCACGTTGTAAAGGAATTTTACGTGAGATTCGAGCTACCACAACAACCGGCAGCCAACACGTTCCACAATATAGAGCTATAGGCCAAGATACGTCAAAGCATCAAACTCACAACAACAACGATTGAAATTCAACGGCCAATCAACAACCGGCAAATAAACCAGTATACGCCACACGACAACAGTCCAACACTCCTGGCAATAAAAGCACAGACATGGAGCGGTTATTGCAGCAGCAAAGTGACAAGGCAGTAGAGTTGGAGCACATCATCTCGAACTACAAAAAAGATGGTGCAGCTCGGAAAACTAAAAGATATTTGGAGGCAAAAATAGCTACTCTCAAAAAGACGTACAACGAATACGTCGATGTGGATAACAAAATAAGAGAGTTCCAGCCTGAAATAGAATCAACACACCAGTACAATAAAGACAGGCAAGTAGTACGGGAAAGGTTCACAAAATATGTGGAAGATATGCGTCAACGCCTAAACGCATCATCATTGCCATCAACGCCAGCTCCAGACGCATCTGCCAAATTCGACTTTGCCGACGAGGAGTCAAATAACAACGACCAAGGAGGCAAAACTAATCAACCATCGGAATCATCCAGTAAGGACTACAAGCATCAGTCTGAAAATTCTAGTAAAGTGGTAGCATACAACAACCAGAAGCTGCTCAAGAAGCAAGATGTCCTGATGAGGATGATGCATAGAAAATTAGAAGCAATTGAAGAGGCATTGGACAACAACAACATTCCAATGGAATTCATTAGGCTAAAAATGGCTCAATTATCGCAAGAAATGGGGGCAATTGACGATTTGCACATAAACCTCTTAGTAGAAATGGAAGAGCAAGAACAAACAGCTCCCTACTTTCATAATAATTACTATGAGGCGCTCAAGGAGAGAGTGGACTCAACAACATTGCGATGGCAGCGCAGCCGGAAAGAAGACACTTCGAACCAGGCTGGAGAAGTCAAGGTACAATTGCCCAAGATAGAACTACCAACATTTTATGGCGATTATGAGCATTGGAGCTCATTCAACGATATCTTCACCGAGCTCATCCACAATAACAATAAGCTAGCGGATACAATCAAAACGACGTACTTAAAGGCAAATCTACAAAAGGGGGCAGCCCAGTTGATCAGTCACCTCTCAACAACCGGTGACAATTACAACAAGGCCTGGGAAATACTGCAAGGAAGATACAACAACCCTAGATTATTAGCAAATAAGTATTTCAACTCATTATTAACTTTACCAACAATACATGCACCATCAGCGGCAGCAATTCGTAATTTGCATGACACTACAGTTGAATTATTACACAACATCAACAAGTTAAAATTACACTCTCCGTTTGAAGCCCTAGTGATGTTCATTCTAGGCAAAAAGCTACCTAGATCCAGAAACCGCTAGGCTCTACGAAACATCATTAGAGAATCCGAGAGAAACTAAACGAATCAATGAATTCTTCAGCTTCATAGAAAGGAGATTCCAATCGCTAGAGGCTATGGGGTTCAACAAGGTGGTAAGCGCACATCCGCAACCAATGGTACCACTGAAACGGGTACACGCTACAACCGTAGACAGCCAGTGTATAGTAAAGGGATGCCAAGGAAAGCATCTGCTGCAAGACTGCAATCAGTTCAAGCTAATGCCAACGCTAGAGAGAAGCAAGTTGGTGTGTGAAACAGCTACCTGCATACGTTGTTTAACGAGACATTCAATGGGTAACCCATGCAGATCCGCAATACGATGCATTGTGTGCCAAGGACATCACCACACTCTTCTGCATGGTAATAACAAGGTATCAACAAACATGGGGATCACACAAACTCTAGTAGTTAAACAACAAGGGCCTGTATTACTACCAACAGCAATGGTCAGAGTAGCCACAGACACTGGACATCTCACCACATTGAGGGCGTTAATTGATTCCGGGTCCCAAGCTACATTAATATCATCGAGAGCTGCCAATCTGCTAAACATCAAAAAGAGAAAAACAAATGTTAACATTTCAGGCATTGGCGGTAGCGAAGCAGGAATGTGCAAGCATACAATCAACATTAAGCTTGTGCCAAGATTTGATGGAGACTTTAGCTTAGACATCGAAGCTTTAATATTTAACAAGCTAACCCAACAACTACCTGAAGCTGATATTGACACTAGAGCATGGACCCATCTTAATAACATAAAGTTAGCGGACCCACACTACAATCAAGCTCAGCCGATAGATCTCATAATTGGAGCAGATTACTATCCATTGATAATAACCAATAGTATTATCAAAGGTGACCATCGAGAGCCAATGGCACAGAACACGGAGTTCGGATGGGTCGTAATTGGCAGCCTGAGTAACATAAACACCAAAACAAGAACAACCATGGTGACAACCAAGTCAATCGAGGAACAACTAAAATTATTTATAGAGGTTGATAGCATTCCTGAAGAAAGGAGCCATACAGCGGAAGAAAAGCAAGTTGAGGAGGCATTCCAATCAACATTGAATCGAGACACAGATGGACGATTCATAGTAAAAATTCCATTTAAGGACGATCACGTCAAACTTGGCGAGTCTAGAAAAAGAGCAGTAGCCAGACTTCTCCAAATCGAAAGAAGATTCGTCAAAGATCCGGGCTACGAACAATTATATAAACAATTCATGCAAGAATACATAGATTTGAGCCACATGGAGTTGATACAAGAAAAGCCAGAAGTTGAGCGCGGCGATAATACGTATTACATACCTCATCACGGCATTATCAAACCAGGCAGTTCAACGACCAAGCTTCGAGTAGTGTTTGATGCATCATCAAAAACAACAACTGGGGTCTCGTTAAACGACATCATGATGACCGGGCCCAAAATACAAGAAGACTTGGCCGACATACTACTAAGGTGGAGGAAGCACAAGATTGTCATGACAGCCGACATCGAGAAAATGTTCCGTCAAATCTGGCTCAACACAAGCGACCGGGACTATCATCGAGTATTATGGAGACAGGACTCTTCCGAGCCGATAAAAGCATATAGGCTAAAAACAATAACGTACGGAACTACTGCTGCCAGCTTCCTAGCGGTAAGAACATTGATTCAAGTGGCCAAGGAAGGATGCAATACTCACCCAAAAGCAGCTAAAACAATGATGACCGACTTCTATATGGACGATTTACTTACTGGCGCAGACAGCATTGACGAGGCTCTACTGTTGGTGCAAGATCTGCAAGCCCTCACAGCGCAAGGTGGATTCAATTTGAGAAAATGGGCATCCAACTCTCCCAAAATATTGCAAAGCCTTCCTAGAGAGCAACAGGCCAACGGAAATATTGAAATAAAACTAAATGACACCATTAAAACGTTGGGAATACTATACAACCCGGCGGAAGACATTTTTGAATTCGATATAGCCAGACTGCAACTAACCAACAACCAGCACACAAAGCGCTCATTCCTATCTGACTCTTCAAAGCTCTTTGACCCCATAGGATGGCTGTCGCCGACAACAATCATGGCCAAGATCATGATGCAGGATGTTTGGAAAATTGGAATAAGCTGGGATGAACAACTACCAGAAAGAATAAGTGCCAAATGGCAGAACTACAAAGATGACCTAAATGAGATATCAAGATTAAAAATTCCAAGATGGCTCAGTACAACGTCTAGATGCAAAACAGAGCTACACGGTTTTGCTGATGCGTCAGAGCACGCCTATGCGGCAGTGGTTTATTGTAGGACAGTAGATGACAACGGTAAACCAGCAGCTCAACTATTAATGTCCAAAACACGGGTTGCACCAAGCAAAACGAAGCTATCAATCCCTCGCCTCGAGTTAAATGCGGCCTTATTATTGGCAAAATTACTGAAACACGTTCAAGACACCATGAAGATTGAGAACGTTAATACATACGCTTGGTCAGATTCAACAATAACACTCTGTTGGATTAAGGGAGACCCAAGCCGCTTCAAAACGTTTGTGGCAAACAGAATCTCGACGATTAAGAAAACACTACCAACAACAACTTGGCATCACGTGAAGTCTCAGGAAAATCCCGCGGACGCCGCCTCACGTGGCATAACACCCAAGCAGCTCATTGACAACAACTTATGGTGGCATGGACCAAGCTTCCTAACAACTATGCCACCGCAGTGGAATACTGAAGAACTCGTTCCGGACCCACCATCAGATTTACAAGCAGAGCTGGAAGAAAAGAGAGTGCTGGCGACGGTAATAAAAGGGTCACACATACTTGCAGAGTTATTTAACAGGCTGTCCACATTCAGTAAAATCAAGCGCACGGTCGCATACTGTCTACGATTCATAAATAATTGCCAACAAGAAAGTCGTAACAAGGGTTGGCTAACCGGTAATGAACTTAAGGCAGCAGAAACAGCAATTATCAAAATAACCCAAGACCAAGATTTCGGGCCAGAAATCGCCTGCATGAACAAGGACAGAAGGCTAGAAAAGGACAGTAAGCTAGGTTCATTAAACCCCTTCTTAGACGGCGAAGGCTTACTCCGTGTGATGGGACGTCTCCAAAACTCCAATCTGACAACCGCCAGCAAACAGCCTGCAATTCTAAGCAAAAACAACATAATTACTCAACGGATAATTGAGGAAGCCCACCAAAACACATTACATGGTGGCGCACAGCTTACCCTTGCAATGCTGAGGCAGAAATATTGGATCATCGATGGGAGACGAGCTGTAAAACAAGTGATACAAAAATGCATAACCTGCTTTCGCTACAAACAAAAACACATGGAGCAACTAATGGGTAGTCTACCATCAGCAAGAGTGAGCCCGGGAAGACCGTTTTCTAAAACGGGAATCGACTACGCAGGACCCATCCAGCTAAGAACCACCAAGGGTCGGGGTAACAAATCCTATAAAGGATACATTGCCCTATTCGTATGCATGACAACCAAGGCCATACACATTGAGATAGTGAGCAGCCTAACAACAGAGGCATTCATAGCGGCCTACAAAAGATTCGTTTCTAGACGAGGGCTTTGTACGGATATATTCTCTGACAACGGAACCTATTTTGTGGGTGCAAATTCCGTAATGAAGAAGACGTACAGTTCAGCGATGACCACATTACCTGACGACGTAGCAGCCATGTTAGCCAGTGATGAAACGACATGGTATTTCATACCACCTCATACCCCACATTTTGGCGGAATCTGGGAAGCAGGAATAAAATCCGTGAAATTTCATCTTAAGAGAGTAATAGGAGATTCAACTCTAACATTCGAAGAATTAACCACTCTCACCACTCAAATCGAAGCGGTTCTCAACTCTCGTCCGCTGATCGCATTAACCAACGACACGACAGATACAACAGCGCTAACACCAGGACACTTTCTCATTGGAGATGCTCTTAAGGCGATGCCGGAAGCGACTACCAGCAGCATAGGATTAAGAACGAGATGGCACATGGTCGAAAAAATGGCGCAAGACTTTTGGAAGCGATGGTCATCTGAATACATTCACCAACTTCAACAACGGAGCAAGTGGAAAACCTCCCAGCCAAATTTGGCAATAAATGATCTAGTATTGGTAAAGGATGATCAACTACCCCCAACTCGCTGGAAATTGGGACGGATCACAGACACTCACGCCGGAAAAGATGACCTGGTACGAATCGTAACAGTAAAGTGTAAAGACGCGACTTACAAACGACCAATAACAAAGCTGTGCAAACTTCCTATCAACGACGATTCAAGTGAGATGTTACCTATGAAGGCAACACTCAAGGAAACAACCACCGAGAAGGCCAGTGCAATTACAACTCAAAACAACAAACTAGTATCCAGGCAACAACCTCACCGTCGAACCAAGGCGACAGGAAAAATGAACCACATGGCACTAGCCATCCTTTCAGTGTGCTGCCTATTCGGTCTCGTGAGCAGCAATATCGAAATAAGTCCGTTCAATCATTCTATTGGGATACATTTCGAGGAATTGGGCAAGTTGGAGATTGTGGCGACAAAATGGACATTAGTTGTTCAATACAATTTATCTTCCTACTGGGAGGAAATTGAAAACTTTAAAAGAGCCCACACAGAGTTACAATCAGTTTGTAGGGAGCTGTCCGGTTTAAAATGCGACATCATACTTCAGCAACTCTTATTTCAATATAATTATGTGATAGCAGACAACGAGCTGTTATTTGAAAGTAATAAGGATCGTAAACGGATGAAGCGAGGGCTCGGTGACTCAGTGGGCCTTGTACTAGGAGACCTATTTGGAGTGCTCACCCAGCGAGAAGCTGACAAGTATGAATCTTATTTTGAACAAATTAACAGTGACGAAAATTATCTCTTGACTCTCATCAAAAATCAAACAACTATTGTGGATAACACCATCAATTTGGTAAAACATAACACAAACCTCACCACGGCATCTATAAACAACTTAATTAAGGATCACATCGTTTGCGGCAGGAAATGTTGCAGTTAAACGAATATAGAACGTATGAAGACAGAGTGCGATCAACGCTAATGGCCATTTTTGAAATGATGCTAGTTCTAAAGAGCATCCAGGACACGCAACAAGGATTGCTCAACGTGATTTATCATGCTCATCAAGACGTCCTGCATCCTTCCATACTCACCCCAAGTCAGTTGGAAGAAGAGTTGCAATTCATTCGACAACACGTGCCGGTAACTATTACTCTACCAGGACACGACATTCACGACCTCCATCATGTGTATGAAAGCATGCAAATCCGCACCCGAGTAACTCAAAAAAATGTAATAATTGAGATCACTTTACCACTGTCATTCGTGTGGGACTATACACTAATAGCTGTAGTCCCAATTCCCAACATCATCCATGGAAGCACTCAGTCACAAATCATTAGCTCCACTGACTATATAGCAATGGACAATCGGCGTGAACACTTCGCATTATTAACCAGAGAAGACATACATAAATGTCAAGTATTTAACCCTGTACATCTCTTATGCGAAGTATCACAAATTATCAACACTCCTTCAAATCAAACGTCATGTGAGGTAGCAATATTACAACGAAAGAACGAGCTGGACACCGTATGCGGCACTAGGTCAACCAAAGCTAGCAATCATTGGATCAAACTTCACGCTGCCAATCAGTGGATATATGTGATACCCAACGAAATCACAATCGATGTCATATGTGGGTCTAGAATCCAATCTTACACTATCGTAGGTTCCGGTATAGTGGAAATCGAATCCGGCTGCGTGCTCAGAGACTCTGACGTTCAATTAATTGCTGTAGGAACCGCTAAACACAATATCAAGAAATTTGCTCAGCAGGCGACGCATTTAATGCATAGGGCCAACAACCTACGGGAATTTAGTGCTGTGGTCAAAAATAAGGCAAACGAGGTGGATCAATTGAATTTACTAACCACACCAGAAACAACCGGATTGGATGATCAGCTAGAATCATTGAAAAATGATGAACAGATTACCTTTTATCGTCAGAGTGCTCATCATATACACCATTACGCAATGATTCACATTCTATTTTGGAGTGCTGTGGTAATAGGAGTCATCTGGGTAGCAAACAAATTAAGAGGAAGATGTATTGCAAACCACCGGCCGCCACCTCCTCTAGAGAGAGCCAACGAAAGCATGGTTTAACAGATGGGTGGCATCAGTAAGGCCCGGGAATATGTTGAATCAATGTCAACATGCGCAATAATACAATATTCCAAGCGGTCGATGACACAGTATCGACACGGGTGGAATATTGTATATTGTAGCAAATTCAACAGGTTTAATGTTTCTTTCTTTTTTATATTGTACTTTTGTGGTATATAATTATTGTCAATTTCATGCGTAAGCATTATTTTATGTATAAAACCCGATTTATTGCGGTAATAAAATTAGAATTGAATTATAACGCATAAACAACAGTTAGTTTAATTCTCAGTGAATATTTGGAACTCACCAGTGGCCACCCAAATATTCACATAAACAAACCAAAATCTAGGCAGAGGTCAGATTTTTATTTTTGGAATGCATTCTGGGCCAACACACACATTTGTGCATTCCACTGAAATCGTTTTCGTCCGAAAAATAACACTAAAACCATTATAGTAAAATAATTAATATTTTATCAAAAACAATAATTAGTATGTTATATAATTTATATATGTTTGCAGACATATCAAACTATAATGTTTTTTCAAAAATAATTCCGATTTAACTAAGATCCGTTAAAATCCCAAAGACAATACAACCTAAATTTTTTACACACACATTTGTGTAGGCTCGACTCAAATTAAAATTAAAAAAAAAAAATTAAAAAAATTTTTTTGGCAAGAAAAGATATATATATATATATATTTTTTACATACATACGTAATACACACACTCACTTATATATACCATATATACAAATTTGCTCATTCATTTCAAAACAAAAAATATTCGATACAATTCCCATAGTAACAAAAACACACACGCACGAATACGCCTCGTAATTTCAATGATCCTTTTTATTTTTGATCATCACGATAAAACACACACCGCATTCTTTTATACATACAACAGTATATACAAAAAAAATGTATGTACATAGAAACAAGAATATTTTCTCTTTTACATTTTTAAATATGTATTCTTCTTGTATATACTAACGCAAAGGACAGAACTCCCACTCACACGCACGCAAACCGTACCATATCACTACTACGACGATATACATTATAAATGCGTTTTTCTTATTACAACAATTAATAAAACACATTTAAATAAATAAAACTAAAATTTAAAATTTAAATTAAAAATTCAATAAAACATGAAAAAAATTAATAAAAACACTTCCCTTAAAAATTCTTTGGAATCGCACAGCAAACACCACGTACACAAAAATGAGTGTAATACACCCACATTGCCGCGCACCACACAATCTTTTTTGTCTTTATCAATATTAATTAATGTCACTAAAATTAAAATTAAACAAATTTTTATTATAATTTATATTATATAACTATATAACTATAACCGCAATCACTTTAAAATAAAAAATTATATCACTTAAATCACTTTAAAATAAATTTTAACTTTCACTACACAGAGAAAGACAAAAACGCGTCTTTCTTCTACGACGATCAAATCGAACTCCGAGTACAGCCTTAATGCATTGCTCTGAAACTTTAGAACGGTGCGCTCTCGCGGATTTGTTTAACGGAATCGAAATTCAACGTTTATTTTTTGAAAATTCGTCTATAAACAACGCTCTAGGGCTGGGGAAATGGCGCTGTTAATTGTGGATTCTAAATCAAGATATTTGCTAATTTTTGGTTCTGAATAATAGACCTCCGTCGTTTTCAGTCGTTTAGTGCTGTAGTGTGTCTTTATCTACGAAGCGAGCGTCTTAACAAGCGGTTTCTGGATTGAAACAATTTCTAATTGGAAATAATGACGAAAAACAAGCCATCCATATTTTTTGGGAGAATAGCAAATATAAAGTCGACAAAATAACTTCAAAAAATACTCAAAGATATTCGGTATGCGAATATTTGATATACGACGAATACCATAAATATGGTGAAATGCCTATCGCCAAGTGAATATTCTTTCTCTTTATTAGCAGAAACAACTACGATTTGAATAGTTTGGTAAAAATTAAGTTTATAGTTTAAATTCGAGCGTATTGCAGACGGACTAATTTTCCCAATTTGATAAAATGTCGACCTGTCTCACATTTCTTGAAAAATTAAACACAACCATTTTGAATACTATACAAAACATAATACTATTCTGATAAAAATAAATTATTTACAAAATTACAACATTTAGGAAAATATGTATTCTTTTTTGAAATACTATATAAAAACTCTTGTGCTTCTTTATCGTACCGTTTTCGGTTCTCTAAAATGGTTAATACTGTTTTTGTGCGATCGTTACTTCTAGTTAAATTTAAATGCGTCTGCTTCTCAACAAAATGATCCGGAATATCACTCAAAGCGACGTAACATTCTCCCAAGAACTCTTCCGTTTTAAAAACAACGGAACGGTTCCACATCGTAAATAAAATTAGTGTACGATCCCATGTACGATCGGCGGATTGTAATTTAAACGAGAATTTCTCATCGATTAGCGGCACCGTCGTATTCTTATGCATTTTAGTTGAATACTGCATGTGAGGTTTTGTCGGTGGCAGCAGTTGGACTTTAACAATCGGGTTACACTTTCCGGTGTGATTTGACATAACTGTTTCCAAATTCCGTGCATTAAGTATTTCGACCTAAAATTAAAAATAAAAATAATTTAAAAATTCATTGAATTGATGGTACATGATTACACTCACCATTAAATCAATTTCATTGAAGTAACATCGAACAGTCAATGTTGCATTTTTCGTATTAAACACATCATTCTGTGATTGAGCTCGTACCAAATGATATTGATGTACAAGGCTAGGAGTTTCGAGAGCATTAAGTTTTATTAAATTGTCGATGTACAGTAAACTTGTTGGACAGTCTTTCATAAATTGTTCATTCGATGGATTCACCGTCGTCACGATATAAACTATGTTATAGAAAATGCTTTGCAGATTTGCATAAAATTCAAGTTTGTTACGATTTTTTACAGCTAGCGTTATGGTATCTTCTAAAATATTGATGAAATCCTCCCAAAATAATTCGACAGTTCTTTCGAAATTGATCAAATTTAAATCGGTGCGTAAGGTGTACATAGATTTGTCGATATATCCAAGTAAATCCTCAATAGGCTTGGCTTTAAATTTTTGAGTTTTTACAACGATTGCCAAATTGCTTCTTATTGCTACTGAGAGATGTTTTACAACCTGATTAATTGATTGAAGAATTGTGTGATTTTTTATGTCATTTATATATTCCATAATATTTTGAAATGTTTCAGCGGCTCGTTCCGCCTCAAACGAATTGTATAAATTGGAAATGCGATTGACCATATTTTCTATGCTAATTTCGTTAATAAATGTGTTGATCTTTGCTCGAATGAATTCTATATTATTGATCGCTAAGCACCACTGTTGTGTTACTTGGAAATTGCCTTGGGCATGATTATGGTTGAGGTGTAAATTTTCTAGTGATGATTGTATTTTATTTGCATAAAAGGCGCATAGTCGGCAAATATCCTAAAATAAGAAAAAAAATATATGTACTAAGATTTGTTAAATAGTTAAATAATTTAAAAAATAATTACATAGATTATTTTGCCAATGATCATAAACGATCCCAAATCATCTGTCCATTCTAGTTGTTCCCATATATACTTGACTTGATAAAAAATTCCCAATGTATCAATGGCTGATGAACTATACTTGGCATCTTCGTGATCAGGTTCAAACTTGTCTCTATTGACGGCATTTTCGATTCTGGTTAAAGCTTTTTCCACGCCTAGTTCTAGCCAATGCGTTAAGGCACCGCTAAACCAAATTTGACATCTATTCAACTTAAACAGTTCACAGTTAACGGTAATTTTTGTGCCCAGAGCCAATAATTCCTTTAATGTGAGATATAATTGAAATAAAGCAATGGTTATGTTCTTCTCCTGGGCTTCTTGCACCACATCGGGTTGATCGAGTGCACAATATAACATTTGCCAGTCGCTATCAGTCTCATTAAGTAAATTTTCTAAAATATAACCTAATTTTTCATCATACACTAGAAATAACGTTTCCGCAAACCGTAAATTATTTGTTTCCAAAAACATGTCATTTAAAAGAATGGCTTGAGTTAAATCGTTTTGCAACATATGAGTAAAGTCTTTGATTTTTGATACACTCTCGGAATCAGTTATGCTTGATATATTTTGTTCATCTAATTGCTTATCAAACCATTCATTAGCGCCATCAATTACAGCATTTTCCAGAGCCTTGAAAATACCAAAGTTGAAAACTTCATTTCTGGAATAATTTATTTTAACGATTATGTTTAAATTGAGAATTGCATTATCAAATAAGTCAATTACCTTTCCTTTGATCTATCCAATAAATCTTGCAATTTCCCTAAAATATTTAAGACGATTCTTAAATTAGCACCATGAATTTTATTTGCGATTTGATAATGAATTTGTTCGAGACAAGATGGTAGAAGACGCCCTGCGCCTTCCCAAATATATTTTAGTTCTGCATCGCTTACGTTATCGGTTATTGATTTCAAAAATTTATTTAACAGCGTATCGAATAGAATAAATGATAAAGGACGTTTAATATGAACTTTTGAAAATACAGCCCATTTGGAAATAGCAACATCGAGGTCTGATAAATGTGCACGCCCAACATACGCTCTAATTATAGCTTCGCCGAGTTCACTAAACTTTCCATCCCACCAATAGTCTGCAACTCCTGACACTTGCAATTCATACAATAATAAGTGTTGTACTAAGCATTGATATTCTTCCAAGGCAACGTTCTTTGATTTTTCAGCACAATAGTTTACTTGAACATTAATCTTTCCGCGATTATTATATTTTCCATTTTTCTCCAAATCGAGCCACACATCGAGACCATCGTGCTTTATTGATTCCAATGAAATTGATGTCCTACCCACTAATTTTTTCGTTTTACTGCCAGGTTGTGTCAGTTCCTTTATTAATGATTTTATTCCACGAATTGAGCCTGATTCACTAGAACTATCCGTTTTTCTTAAAAAATCTGATTCATCCGAGAAGCAATCAAATACTTCAAATATTAGTCTATCATTCTCGATACTTTTTATGATCGGAATAGAAAACCGATTTTTCCATTTTGGGTTATTAGTATCAAACTGTACTTCTGTGCTATTGATATGGTCTGGAACAGATGTTTTATAAATGTTTACCAAGTAATTTCCAGTACCGGTAATCGAAGATGCTCGTAAATATTTTGCTTCTGAACATTTCACGTCAACACGTAATATTGGCGGATTTCGCCTTTGGGCTAATTTTAACATATAGTTGTGAAAATTGTCATCAACCTGAAACACATTCTGTGTGTAATCAAATAAAGTGATAAGTTCAAGTTTTTCATCGTGCTCAAAACTATCGTTGAATAAAAACGTATACAAAATCTCTTCGTAAATAGGTTCGATCTGTAAATAAGAAACATAAATAATTATTTAGTTGTGGTATTAACTTATGATGAATCATGCATACACAATTATAATATGTTTATCTCTTATAAAACCCCGATTTGAAAATTAATATTTCGATACATGTTTAATGTACTTTAAGAAAAAATCCCCAAAGCATAATATGAAAGATGATAAAAACCAAACAACGTATTTTGCACGTAGATGTAACATTAAGATGAAAAAATCAATTAAGATATGACGTCTTACGTCCCACATTAATCAAAACTCGACAAATGAAATCTTTTTATAGATCTTATGTCGTTGGGATTTCCCTTTCAGCTGTATGTTTGTATATATGTATGTACTTTATAATTAAAGATTACTGTAACTGTGATCGTTTGTAAATGTCGTTTTGTAATAAGTAATGTTTGCAATATCTTATAAACGATCTTGAACAAGGCCAATATTTCGAATAATGCATATACTTACTGTATATAGCTGCAGAAAATTAAAATTATCTACAACTGGGGATGCGACTTAGATGAACTCATCTTGGCATGGGTCAATAAGAAATTTGAAGCTGATAAACGACGGAATGAAAATATTTATCAATTGTTAGGAATATAATAATTAAGTTTATGAGTTTTAACGTTTAACTGAATTTTTTAATGCAAGATTTATTTGAAATCAAACTTATCTAATGTTGAATAAATGTTTGTTTCTAAAATTGACATGAAACTTGCAGAATAACTGCAACATGACAAGTGTTTTGGTCTGGATGTCTTTTGATTAGTAAAACAGATTGCAATATATTAATTATGTTGTAACATAATATGTTAATATCATCCACATATAGTCGCAGGTTTCTGTAAATATGCCTTTGACAGCAAATCAACGAAAATTTCTATGGACATTTGAAAATTTGCTTGCGTTTCATTTAACTGTTGAATAAATTTTGGAAAATAATAACCAGCTTTATATTACATATCTCAAAAATAAAAAAAACGTGTTTGTTCATTATCATGATGCGGAACGGCCCAAAAATGGCCTACATTTTAAATGAATCTAACTTCGATCTGATTTTATTCGATTTCTCATAACATATCGTCAACCAATTCTTCAAACGGCTTATTTTAAATACCATCGTACAACAGGTAAGGTAGAGAAACAGAAAAACAAAAATAAACATTGTATAGGCAAGGCCTAGTGTCTCTATGTCACATTCTAAGGTTTAGAGGGCAACGACCTTATAACATCTCTTTTTATTTGCATTATATATTTTTATTCAAATAATCATCACGTCACACCATGAGCATAACAACCAACCATAATTCGAGATACGAAATACGAATAACTAATAACAGAATTCATTGAAAACATTACACATAGATATTATAATATGTAGGTGTTTCAAACTAATTAAAATCTCAAGAAATGAGCAGCCGGCATCTAAAATGGCACTCTGTAAAATCACAAATAAATTAATATTTATAGAGGGGAACACCAATCACTTTTATTTAACCAATTATTATTTATTAAATTTTTTGAGTTATTAATAATGTTGGGGCAAAGGCTGCTCGTCACAAATTCCGCTTGCTTTTACTTCTGCGGTGCCGCTTTCGCTGGTTTTCCCAAGATGTCTGTCGTCTCGCTGGTTCAATACTTTTAGCACAAGTTGTTGATTGAATTTTTAATGAAAAACGAAATTAAATTCAATCTTTAACAAATCTTGATTTTATTTATATATTTTATTTTATAATATTTTATGTTAACTATATCACACTTGTTTTCAATCTGATTTTTTAATCTTAAAATTAAATCTAATAAAACTCAACTAGTTTTTGCCCGGGAAAACAACCTTCCCCAACCAGTTCTTGGTTGAAAGCCACTGAACAAAACTTCCGAATGACATCTTTATGAATAAATACTAACATTCAATTTATGTGTAAAGAGACATCTAACAATGAATAGATGAGTTAAACCTTTTTGTAATTGAGCTACAAATGATAATAAGTTACAAAAGGTTTTGAAACAATGAAAAATTAAAATGTCAAATTATGAATAGATGTCAAAATTAATAAACAATTTAGGAAGTGACATTCTTAAGATAGATATTTTAAATGATATACAATTTAAATTTATAATAATTAATTTTCTTTGATTTTAGATACTCCTGCATTCGTCTCCAAACATAGCGCCAGCCTTGAATCATCGGATTCAACAGGAAGAACACATATTTTGTTGATTGGCCGTTTAAGTGATCCGGATTTGGTTTTCAACGTCACAACTCTTACGATCTTATCTTTTCCTGGATGAACTGCCTCAATCTTTCCCAATTTCCAGTGGGTCGATGGTATATTATCTTCCTTGATGACAACGATATCTCCTACTTTAACATTGGTTTTCGTGTGATGCCATTTTACTCGCTGCTGCAAAGATGTTAAATACTCCAGATGCCATCGTTTGTGAAATTGTAGTGCAATTCGTTTTACAAGTTGCCATCGTTTATTGAAATTTGAGTGTATTACCGAAGTGTTGTCCTCTGGAATCTTTGCATTTGAATGACCGATCAAGAAGTGTGATGGTGTTAGATAGTCTAAATCATCAGAAGATAACACGCACAACGGCCTTGAGTTAAGTATAGCTTCAACTTCAACTAACAGCGTTGTCATTTCCTCCATGGTAAGTATGTTTTCTCCAATGGTTCTCTTCAGATGGAATTTCATTGATTGAATTGCACGTTCCCAGAGTCCACCAAAGCTAGGAGCGCTTGGAGGATTAAAATGCCACGTAATATAGTTACATGAAAAGAAATTAGAACAATTATTAGATTGCTTAATTAAATTGGTAAAGCTTTCGGTGAGAAGTTTGTCGGCACCCACAAAATTGGTGCCATTATCCGAAAAAATGTCAGTGCACAATCCCCTTCTCGAAACAAATCGTCTCAAAGCAGCTAGAAATGATTCGCTACTTAGATCTCCAACTAGTTCTATGTGGACCGCCTTAACGCTGAGACAAATAAATAGGCAAATATAAGACTTATAGGTTTTTTGTCCGCGCCCCTTAGTTAGATGTATTGATATTGGCCCTGCGAAGTCAATTCCAACCTTAAGGAACGGCCTAATGAATTCAGCCCTTGCTGCTGGTAGATCTGCCATGATTTGAGTTTCCGTTTTAGCCTTTACTTTGCAGCATACGACACACTTGAAAATAATTTTGCGAATTATTCTTTTGACTCCCAGTATCCAAAATTCTTGCCTCAAATTTGCTAACAATAATGAAGCGCCAGCATGTTTGTATTCCAGATGCGCTTCTTCTACTATTCGCGACGTTAGTATGGACTCATAAGGCAATATCACTGGATGTTTGGCATCGTAAGCAACGTTCGAATTGGACAGCCTTCCTCCTACCCGCAATACACCATTTTTATCTATGAATGGATTCAATGATATTATTTTACTTGTCCTCGATAAATTAGTGGAATTCGTCAACAGTTTGATCTCTTCACTGAAATACTTTTCTTGAATAGTCTTTACAATCACATTACTTGCTTTGAATACTTCATCTCGGCTGAATATGGTTCCATATACTCTGGTTTGTTTTGGTGTACGGCAATTGTTGGCAAACCTGTGAACGTGAGCAATTATTCGTATTAATTTTTTATACGATGAAACCCGTTCCGCTACTCCTTCAATTAGATTTGGATCTTCGGTTATATTTATATGGAAGATTTGCTGACGTAATTCTGCGGGCGATGCGTCAACATTATACTTTGGTGATGGCCATTTATCCTTATTCCAACTTAACCAATTAGGCCCTTTCCACCAAAGATCGAACTCCTTTAATATTTTTGGACACAAACCACGAGAAGCACAATCTGCTGGATTATCAACCGAACGAACATATCGCCACTTATCGCGAGTTAGAAATTCAATAATCTCTGACGTTCTATTAGCAACAAACGTTTTCCAGCGTCGTGGAGGTGAAGAAAGCCAATCCAGTACAATCTTAGAGTCAGTCCATGCAACAATATGATTAATGTGAAGTGAGGAATTTTCCACAATGAACTTAATCAGTTTGGTAAGTAACAATGCGCCACATAATTCTAAACGAGGAATAGAAATCTGTTTTATTGGTGATACCTTGGTCTTGCTACTGATTAAATTTACAATGACTTGTCCATTATTCGTCTTAATTCTAAAGTAAACGACGGCGGCATAGGCTCGTTCACTAGCATCGCTGAAACCATGGAGTTCAATTGTATCAATATTGGTACTTCCTACGAATCGAGGCACGCTTAATTCCGATACTGCCACTAAATTTTGATAAATTGTTCTCCAGCGAGTTAGTAGATCATCCTTCAACGGTTCATCCCAGTCTAATTTAGAAGTCCAAAGATGTTGAATAAAGATTTTTACCTGAATGACAACAGGTGCGAGCAGGCCCAACGGATCAAATATTCTGCTTGCATTAGACAGGACCTTCCGTTTTGTTATTACTGTCGCGTCTTCGATATTCACTTTAAAGCAAAATTTATCTTCTGATGGGCTCCAATTTAATCCTAACACCTTCGTAATGTCTGTTTTGTCGGTGATTTGAACATCTTTCACTTGTACTTTCTCACTCAGCTCTGTGGAGTTGGATATCCACTTTCTCAACATAAAACCCCGCTCCTTTAAGACAGCATCAATTCCATGCTTTAAGTTCATAGCTGCTTCTACAGTTTCGGAGCCAGACAACAAATCATCAACATAAAAATCATTGATTATAACGTTTGCCACATCTGGAATTTTATTGAAATTTTGCAGGCCGACGTCTTGGAGAGCCCTGGTCGCCAAAAATGGAGCTGATGATGTCCCATATGTTACTGTTAACAACTTGTAATGCCGAATTGGTTCCGAAGGATGGTTTCTCCACACAATACGCTGGTAATTTGAGTCGTCACTGTTTACCCAGACCTGCCGGTACATTTTCTCCACATCAGCTGCAAACACTACGGCATGTTCTCGAAATCGCAACAAAATTTGGGTTAGTGTTGATTGTATCGTAGGACCAACAGCCAAACAATCGTTTAATGACATTCTGTTTTCGGCTCCTCCAGTCCCAGTTTTCGAAGACGCATCAAAAACAACACGGAGTTTTGTGGTGGTACTGGACTGCTTCCATACTCCGTGATGTGGCAGGTAAACTCCAAAGTTGTTCCTCTCAGGGAGCTCTATCTGCTTCATGTGGCCTAATTGTTCATATTGGTTCATGAAATCCTTGTACTCCTCATAAAACCCATTGTCTCTTTGAAATCTTCGTTCCATTGTATGCAGCCGACGAATTGCGATGGATAATGAATCTCCTAGCTCGCCTTTATTATTCTTAAAGGGCAGTCTCACTATGTATTTGCCATCTTCTGCGTACTTTGTAGTTTCCTTAAAATGATTCTCACAAAATTCTTCTTCGTTTGACAAATTTGATTTCGACTCAATTTCCTCAACCTCCCAAAATCTTCGTAAAGTTTTATCGATATTTTCTGCAGCTTCATCTGATGTTGTGGACCAATAAGCTTGAACATCACCAATTTGGTTCTGTTTTGCTATTTGACCTGCTACGACCCATCCAAACACAGTCTTCTGTAGAACAATCTTGTTTGCCTGATTTCTCATTTGTTCACTTTGAAGAATTTGGAAAAAGTGTTCGGCCCCAATGAGTATATCGATTTTGTTTGGCATAAAATACTCAGGATCAGCAAGCGTTATTCCACGTAAGTTGAATTCTTCGACCTCGCTTCGATCTATGGTGTAAGCCGGTAGATTTGCCGTTATCCTTGACAGAACCAGTACCTCCAGATTGATATGCGGTTGTACAGAATCTCTGGTATGTAATTCGATATTTGCTATTCCCCTGGTAGTTTCCACTGCTGAGTTTCCCAATCCTGACACTGAGATCCTTGCATTTCTTCGCTTTAGGTTTAACATCTGTAGGCATGATTCGGTAATAAACGAAGCCTGGGAACCTGAATCTAAGAGTGCCCGACATGGAAAAGTTTTACCATTAGAACTCGTTACGTTTACTACTGCTGTCGGCAATACTGTATGTAAGGTACGGTTTGAGGTATGTCCACAGTGTAAATTTCCTGAATCACTGGTTTTAACTTCTTCATTATTTACGGTTGAGTGATTTGCCGTGGTAATTGGTGTCGGTTGTTCTGCGTGCAATAATGTATTGTGTTTTTTATTACATAGACTGCATCTTCGTTTTGATCTGCATCGGAAAACTCCATGATCACCACTTAAGCAATTGAAACAGCGATTGCAATCCTTTGCCCATTTCCTTCTCTCTTCTAGCTCCATAGCATTAAATTTTGGACACTGGTAAGTCATGTGTTCTGCTTCGTTACATACACCACAGCTCAGACTATTTGCTACTACATGGCTTTTGACGTGTTGTTCTTTAGTAAAAGATGTTCGTCTAGATGAACCTTTCAACGATTCCAAAGCGTCCCCTCGGCGCAATAAGAAGGCAAATAATTCCTCGACCGTTGGAAAATCCTTATCTGCTGTTTCTTGTGCCCATAGCGCTTTACTTTCGTCATCTAATTTGTTTACCAATATATATATTAGCCATGGATCCTTTGAATCACCATTTGGTCCCACTGCCGTCAATCCTCGTAACACCTCGTCCGATGTATCAAGTAGCCTTTTGATATTGACGCTGGTTGCTGTGTTGATTGTCGGTTGCTCTATAAATGTTCGAATGAAGGAGGTGATCGTATGCTTCTTTCTATCATAGCGCTGTCTAAGCTTCTTCAGTGCTTCAATGTAGTTCGCCTCGGTAATGGACAGATGTCTCAATAAACTAGCAGCTTCTCCTCTAAGTAACCCTTTCAAGTATTGGAATTTTTGAACTGGCGATAATGAAGTTGAATCGTGTATCGTAGCAGAGAACAAATCGTAGAATGATTGCCACTCCTTATAATCTCCAGCGAATGGTGGAATGTTTAATTTTGGTAGACGGACTTCCACGTTTGTGGACTGTGTGAGATTCGCCGAATAATCAAAACTTCCAGTAACCTTTCCAGCATTTAAGCCTAATTTTCGCATTAACATTGACAATTCCGATACCGCTTTATAGTAGTTCTCTTCGTATTCCATATCGGGTTCTTGATTTTGATCCAGTTCAAAAATTCGGTTTTCGATCGAAGTGAACTCATCCATCAACTTTTCTGCACGTGCCATCTTTGCTCTACATTCTTCTAGAGTAATTTCGCCAGGAGTCTTCTTGAGACTGTTTATGATGAATGTTAGCTTTCCTTTATTCACTGATCTTTGTTTTTTAAGCGCATTTAGTTCAGCCATTTTGAATAATTACGAATAACACTCAGCACTATTTGAACTGGCAATAAGTTTATTTTTCGCGCACAACACTATAATCACTTATCACTGTGTCTATTTTCAAAATATTTCAAAGTTTGTATAAAAGATTATATAAAATGGCGTGAATGGAAATTTTTACTTGCACGTAGTTCAACAATCTATTTACAATAATTTTAACTATAATTTTGTAATAGCCAACCAACTATGAAATTTCCTAATCGTTCTATAACTTTTGTTACACTTAATTCACGGTTATTGATAATTGTCTTTTAAGATGTGCTATCTTACATACGTAAATGGCGCACAATAAAATTTATTTTAATTCTTATAATAATTTAATTTTGTATACTAATATTTTATAGCTTGAAAATATAATAAAGTATACTTAGCCGATCCGGCTCGAAGGACCATTTGTTGGGGCAAAGGCTGCTCGTCACAAATTCCGCTTGCTTTTACTTCTGCGGTGCCGCTTTCGCTGGTTTTCCCAAGATGTCTGTCGTCTCGCTGGTTCAATACTTTTAGCACAAGTTGTTGATTGAATTTTTAATGAAAAACGAAATTAAATTCAATCTTTAACAAATCTTGATTTTATTTATATATTTTATTTTATAATATTTTATGTTAACTATATCACACTTGTTTTCAATCTGATTTTTTAATCTTAAAATTAAATCTAATAAAACTCAACTAGTTTTTGCCCGGGAAAACAACCTTCCCCAACCAGTTCTTGGTTGAAAGCCACTGAACAAAACTTCCGAATGACATCTTTATGAATAAATACTAACATTCAATTTATGTGTAAAGAGACATCTAACAATGAATAGATGAGTTAAACCTTTTTGTAATTGAGCTACAAATGATAATAAGTTACAAAAGGTTTTGAAACAATGAAAAATTAAAATGTCAAATTATGAATAGATGTCAAAATTAATAAACAATTTAGGAAGTGACATTCTTAAGATAGATATTTTAAATGATATACAATTTAAATTTATAATAATTAATTTTCTTTGATTTTAGATACTCCTGCATTCGTCTCCAAACAAATAATATCTTTCAAATTTCAAATTTACTAACTTCAATTTTATTTAATTCGCTCCACATTGTGCTATTTGTTACGAAACTACCATTTAGTTAAATAAAAATTGTTTTTAATGATTTAGGCAACTTCACAAAACACTACAATTTATTGCTACACTATTTGAAGTTTCGTTGAAGACTGAAACTTGTAGTCATCCGTAGCAAGTATACAACCTCTCACTATCTGAGAATATTTTATTCATGTTTCTTTTAAAGTTTAGTCTGCAGAAACAATTTACATAAAGATATCGTTGTAATGAAGAATTTAATATTCAATAACGACAAAGATCGTTTTTTGTTATCGTTTTGATATCCCATTCATTTTGACATCATGATCGCCCAAAAGAAAAAATACTTGTCGTAAAGTTTTGCACAAGCGAGATAATCTAAAAATAGAATATTATGATTCTATCACAAGTAATGTTTAATGGTTGAAATGAATTTTTTAATTACGGTGTGTTTTAATCTTACAACGGTAAGAACACGATGGCGTTAACTGTGGTGAAGAAAAGTAAATAATAATTGTGTCGTTCTTTTAAAAACTATGGCGTGCAACTATCAGAGTTTTTCATAGATTGGGAAATCTCAGTGATTTTGTGCCGAAATCGGCCCATTGCAAGTGGCACCTTCTATAGGAGCTTTTCTCTTTTTTGCAAATATTTTGAGTAGATATAGCATTTATGAAAAAATATTAAAACAAAAAGATTGTAAATTAAATGTCAAACTAAATGAGTTCAGATAGTTTTTATATTTTATCGGGAATGACGAGTTTTGATTAAAGAAAAATTATTGAACCAAAATGCATCTCTACAGTCCAGGCGGATTCACGATTCGGGAAAAACTTCATTTTCAAACTATTTCCGTTAAATTCGAGACCCTTTCGAAGTTTGGTGGAAATCTATGTAACGGAGATGAAAGCTTCAATGGGTGCTTTTTCAATTTTTGCAATGATGTTGAAAAGTTTAGCATTTACAAAAAACGACCAAAAATTAAAAGATTTAAATAAATTTAATGATTAAATTAGCCATTAGTCATTCCGAAAAAGTGTAAATATCAAGAAAATGTATCATCGTCTCGAAAGAAAATTGCGAAAAAATAAATTAAAGCAATTTATAAAAAAAATATTAATGTGTAAAATAATAAGTTTTGGACAACACAAACAAAAACATGAATTTTAAATAATAGTAAAACCATAAAAAAAATATAAATGATCTTAAAAATCCATAAATTCTAAAACACAAAACACGTTACCTATAGATATAAGGTCACAAAACGGTATATACGGCCAACATACTAACTAAGATGTAAAAACTACCCTATGTCCATATAAGGTGAAAATAACCTTTTCTTGATTGGTTCAATTAACCGAGAAGCGATTTCTTGTGTAGTTACCATGGGTAAACATTCTGGTCCAAATTCAGTACTGAAATATCTAGAGATATAGCGACTCAATGGAGCATATGGCCAGATAGGTCAATGTACTAACTAATATGTAGGAACTGCGAAAATAATCATTTTTGATTGGTTTAATTAACTGAAAGGCGATTTTTTTGTAGTTATCATGAGCCCACATTAAATTCTGTACTGAAATATATTAGAGATATAACCACCTAACGAAGCATATGGCCAGATAGGTCAATGTACTAACTAAGAAGGTCAATGTACTAACTAACAACGATATGTCCATATCAGGTGGAAATAACCTTTTTTTCGATTGGTTTAATTGATTGAAAAGCGATATTTTGTGTAGTCACCATCGACACACATTAAATTCTGTACAAAATACCTAGAGATATAGCCACCCAATGGCATATGTTGCCAGATAGGTCAATTTACTAACTAAGATATAGAAACTACCTATGTTCATATTAGGTGGAATTACCCTTTTTTGATTTGTTTATTAAACCGGAAAGAAATTTTTTGAGAGTTATACCGTGGGCCTACATTAAATTTTGTAGTGAAATACCTAGAGATTTTGCCACCCAAAAAGGTTATTTCTATACTAGGTTATTTCTATATATAGGGTAGTTTCTACATCTGAGTTAGAACATTGACCGATTTGGCCGTATTGTGACTATATTTCTATAATAGAGATTTTAAGATTATTTATATTTGTTTTAATATTATTTAAAATCCATGTTTTTAGTTTCTTGTGCTTTCAAAAACTTATTTTTTTACAAATTAAATTTTTTTTTGGAGATTTGCTTAAAATTTTCATTTCTCAATTTTCTTTCGAAATGACGCCACATCTTTTTTACTGTTTACACTTTTCCGCGATGACTACACTTATCTAAGACAACAACCAAAAAAATCAAGTTCGGTCGAGCCTCAAAGCACTATATAACTAAGAGAAGTCAAACTAAACAACAGGCGCCGCAAAAAGATGACGACAAAATATTTAATCAAGAAACCAATTTACTTTTACATTACTATGCGTAGAAATATTTTAGTGTATGCGTAGAAATATTTTATTCTCGTGTAATATTATTTTTATTTTCATTCATTTTGTTAACAGACAAAAAATACCAAGCAAGAATAAAATTATTTGTTTGTATTGAGTGTAGTAGCAGCAGAAGGAAAAGAAAACAAAATCAGAATAAAATAACATGTAGCTGCCCGGTTCATTAGATTGTACGTAATTTTCTTGTATTTTTTGTTCTTGACCATTAATTGATTGTATGTAAATAAAGAAAACCGAATGCAAATACATACATTCATAAATAAATACTGTTCTATAATTTTTTAGGCATAAATGTGTGTTCTAATATTTTTTAATTTGTGTTTTTGGTTTTTGTATTATGTACTGCAAAATCAAGAAAAGATATTTCTGAAGTGTTCGTTGTTCAATTCAAATTCATTTTTTACTTAAAGGTAATAAATATGACACAATTTTTAAACCGTTAAAATGTCAACACAGATTTCATATAAACGTCTCGCTGAGGCTCAAAAAAATCCCGAATATGTGATCTATGATTACGGAAAATTTGAACATCCACCTACTTTGCATATTGCAATCGATGCAATATACATATTCCAGGCGAAACATGGCAGGCTCCCAAAGCCATGGTGTGAAGCGGAGCAACAGTTTTTAAAAACTGACAATGGAATTCGATATGATGTAGAGAGTTGATTGAGGACTTGGTCGTCACGTTCGCTAAGGTAATACGAACTATATTTTTGAATAATATCTCTATTAAATAACATCCTCAGATCATAATATTCTTACAGACTTGTGTCGGCAAGTTAGACCCAATCAACGCATGTCTTGGCGGTATCAGTGGCCAATAATTTAAGAAAGAATGAAATGATACATTTTTACCTATTTCTAATATTTGTAGTTTAATGCCATCGAGTGTTTTGCAAAGGAGAAACCAACGTCCAACAGAAGATGATGTTAAACCGATTGGCAGCCGGTATGATGGAAAAATTGCTGTATTTGGTAAAACATTCCAGGATAAACTTGGCAAATTATGGTAAGAATCCACATGGCGTCACTCGGTGATTCATAACGCGATGGTAAACTTATAACAAATTATCTCATCCTTCAGATATTTTAATGTTGGCGCTGGCGCAATTGGATGTGAACTGATCAACAATTTCGAGATTGGTTTAGGCAGCAATGGTCGTGAAATCAGAGTCACTGATATGAATTTGATTGAAAAATCCAATTTAAATCGACAATTTTTATTCCGCCCCATGATGTGCAAGAAGTAAAATCAGGAACAGCTGGTGAAGCTATCAAAATATGAATCCCGATATATTGTAACGCCAATGAGAATCGAGTATAGGATAGGTGTCAATAAAAATAAAAAATACTAAAAATCAATTTAATAACAACTTTTATTAATTATTATTTATAACAACTTTACATATAATTTAATCTAATGTTGTTCTCCACTGTCGTTTAGTTGGTCCATATCCCGGTTTTATTTTATTTAATTTGGCTCGTTCCATTTGCCATTTACAGTGTTTTCTGATCAGTATTAAAATCATTAAATTCAGCAACTCCACACGATGGTTATAACAGGAATGATTATTATTATAAAAGCTTTTGTCAGACTGTTCATTTAATAGAATATTAACCACATTACATTTCAAGCCCACAATATGGGCATGCGATTTAAAAAAATTATCAAAGATAGATATTTGCTTTCGACATAGCTCAAAAAATGATTGAGAAGGTGCTTGTAGTTTTCCAAAGCAATCTGACATATAATTTTTGTGCTTTATTAAAAGCTCAGAAGTGCATTCTACGTAGTCATTTTCTTTTAAAAGTGTTATTGCACAAGCAGCACAATTAAATTTTTTTAAAATTCTATTTACCAAATAACCTGTAAAATACCTATTTGATGGATCTGATGTAGAAACTAATGATCCTGTATCGGTAAATTCTTCCTCGATTTCAATTACAACTAAATATTCGTCTAAATCGTTTTCTCCGTTTTGGTCATTATTTGTGCAAGTTAAGCTAGAATTTGGCGTTTCAAAACTTTCTTGTAAGCATTTGTCAAGGGCTCTATCTTCTCGAATAACTTCTAGTAGGTTATCATCAATATCTTCTTCACAATTTGATAATGTCGTGAATGGTGTGAGGTATTTAATAGATAATAATTTAGACACTGTGTAGCTAAACTCTTGAACGGATGGATTGAAATTATTTCCATTAGCAGATCTAATTAAAGAAAACGTATTTTCCAAAGCGTCCTGATTTAGTCTTGACGTAAGTAAATATTTTATATTAAGGTTCTCGTGCGTTAAAGATTTAAGGAGTGAGAGAATTCCGCGAATAGTTTGAACCATCCCATCAAATGAGTAAACTTTCTTTTGGTTAACTAATTTAATTGTTTGCATATAAGTTAGCATTTCGTTAAGGAATTTGAATGTGACGCAATCCTCCTCATTTTTTAAAGCACACTTAAATTTGTTTGGATCATACAAACTTTTTGAGTTCAAACAATCAAATAATTTGTCTAAATTGTCAAAAAGAATTAAAGTGGCGGGTACCCTTTTTCTCGCGGTATCAGAGAACTTATTTAATTCGAATGCTGTTTTTATTCCAGTCACAACGCTTCGACTAAATACTTGAGTGGATAGTTTGACCTTCATCTTATCAAAATGGCCTGGATTAACATGCTTGTTAGTTTTGGACACATTCGAGTTGGAGATGACTGTTCCAATTTGTACAATTCACGAATAACTTCCCAGCTAGCTATACCACCAGGCGTTTCAATATCAGACGTTAGCATGCAGTTGCGGAAGGATTTAAATAAGTGTGGAGGATCAAAAATACTAACAATTTCAAAATTGCTGTCGTGATTTATAATAGGATTATTAGTATTAGTTCCCATATTATTTAGAGCTTTTCGATTGTTCGACCCTTGGTCACATATTAAAGCTCTGACAGTTAAGTTTAAGGAGCTGCACAATCTCAAGTTAGTCTGTATTAACGTAGTTAACGAATTTGATGAAATCGCGTTTTCTGAGACGTAGTAGCTTAAAATGTTTTTCCAGTTACCAACAATACCACACACCATGAAAACACACACGTAACTGCCAATTTCAGACTTTCTACAATCATCACCTAAATCAACAAACCCATCGACACAATCTCGAATTGAATTATATTTTAAATCTTTACGAATCTTAATTTCGTCGAAAATTAAAGTGCATTGCCTGTGTGTTATATCTAAACTTTCAATTTTTTCCTTTAACTTAGTTAGCATTAATGTATTATTCGTTCCCGGGAAGAAATTTTTTATTGGTTGCCACCGAATAAGCGAAGCTTTCGACGGTAAATCGAAATTTAGCCTGTCTCTCATGAAATTGTACGATTTAGGGGAACGGTAGTAAATATTTTGAGCCAATATTTTGAACGGTTCTGGCCACTTCTGCGTTTTTGACCTGTCTGAAAGCAACAGTTGACAAAAATTTTTAGAATGTTCACTTTTACTTTTATTAGCAATTAAATTATTTAAATTTGACTTAGGTTGATTTTTAAATTCTACGAATTTTCTTTTTGCTAGTCTATTTTGTTGCTCTAAGTTTTTATTTTTTTTGAGTAGTTTCAACTTATCATTTCGTAGTTTATTGATTCGATGAAAACACTTTCGATTTAAAGAACGATAAACTTCTACATTTTTTTCATTTCTTTCGCAATAACTGCACGTGGGCTGTTCAACTTCCAATACGTCGTCAAAATATGGGTCCGGCAATTGTGAGATTTCGGTTAATGACATGATTTCATGTTGTTTTTTTGGATAACTTTTAATATTTGAAGGATCAAAACGCAGTTCGGGTAACGGTGAAACTTCAGAAGGTAGGTTTAATTGCTGAGTACGAGTTTTAGTCTCCAAATTTATATCATCAATTGTACAATCGGCCTGTAAAGTAGGTGTATTTACACGTTGGGGTAGACTTTGCAAACTAATATCACCATCAAAACTCGATTCTGGTAATGGTAAAACTTGTAAAGTTTCGATGTTCACTTGTTGAGTATATAACTCAGCTTCCGAATTTAAATTATCGATGAACGTTGGGTTATTTAAATTAATTGCAGTCGCTGATGATGAAGGTATTTGCAAAGTAATGCCCCCATCAATATCCAAACGAGGCAGACATAACGTTGGGACAGCCGTTAGTTTAAGCTTCCGCTTTAGAAAGCAGCTGGGCTCAAAATGTTTTGAACATACAAATATTCGCTTTTTACTCAATGGTAATATGCCACAATTTTTTAACCAAAGTTCGTGGCTTGAATAATTAGTGGAATATTTAAATAGGCGAGCACCGTCTCGTTGCTTAGAATTGCAATGCAAAACTGCACATTTAACGCCCGACGGTTTACTCATATTAAAGATGAAGAGAAATAATCAAATTCAATCGAATATGTATATAATTTACTCGTATTTTCGATTAAAAGAAAATTATGGTAAAATCTAAATTTCAAAATGAAAATTAATTTAAACTTTAAATAATAAAAATTTATGATTTTTGCTGAAATATTATAATAAAACACACTAGTTTGAACAATTTACGTAAAATATTACACTTCACACTTTAACACCTGACACAATGAACGAAAACCGCAATGAAATATTTTATTTATGATTTTCCAGTAAATAAATTCAAAAAAACAAATTAAAAAATATTATGACACACTCTTACGTATAAAAAATTAAAATAGTATAGCATTTATTTATGAATGTATGTATGTGCATTCAATATTTTTATTTACATACAATTATGCTAATGGCCAAGAACAAAAAATACAATAAAATTGCATGTTATCTAATAAAACAAAATATTTGTCGATCATTTAACGTGTTTTCAGCCTTATATTCTTCAACATTAATTAAAATTCGTTTTTGAATTTTAAAAATTTTAATATATTCGATATTTCGAGCCAAATGCTCATTATCAAGAGTTCATTACATAACATTAAAATTAACAATATAATATTTATATGTAGTTTATCTTCTTATTTTAATTACCAGTTAAACATAAAAATTTTAAATAAATATATTACAAGTATATTCATAAAAATTATGAATATACTTGTAATATATTTGGGTTCTGTTTGTTTTGTGAGTCAGAAAGAAATTATGACAACCTGTATCAGGGCATAACTCAGTGTTTGTTTTTAAAGTGACAATAATTTTTATGAATATACTTGTAATATATTTATTTAAAATTTTTATGTTTAACTGGTAATTAAAATAAGAAGATAAACTACATATAAATATTATATTGTTAATTTTAATGTTATGTAATGAACTCTTGATAATGAGCATTTGGCTCGAAATATCGAATATATTAAAATTTTTAAAATTCAAAAACGAATTTTAATTAATGTTGAAGAATATAAGGCTGAAAACACGTTAAATGATCGACAAATATTTAGTATATTTAAATCAGCTGTTTTATAACAAGAATAATTCTTTATCTAATAAAACAGGCAGCTACATGTTATTTTATTTATCCCGATTTTGTTTTTCTTTTCCATCTGGCAGTAGAAGTACTACACTCAATACATACAAATAGTTTTATTCTTGCTTGTATTTTTTGCTGTTTATCAAATTGAGGTTTTTGTTACATATGAATTTTGTTATTGTAGTAGTCTGAGGTTTATGTCGGAAGTTAATATAGGTTCAAAAAAGTAATCTATGAAGAGCGTCGCTAGTAAAAAAATGGCATCCAAGAAACACACCGCTTGATTTCTCTTAGTTATTATAGTGCTTTGTGGTCGAGCTAACTTCATCGAATTTAAATTTTCAACCAAACCAAAAGTTTAGTACAAAGAGATATTCTAAAAATAGAGTATCATGATTCTATTACATATAATGTTTAATGGTTGAAATGATTTTTTTTTTAGAAAGTCGATGTTGTTTACATTTGTAACGCAATCAAGTTTCTATTTGTAACGCTTACAGCAATTCACACTTTAATAGAATAAAGTTTACGAGCGATATGCAACATTTGGCACTTCGCCACGGCATGGCCACGGTATTGTAGTAAAATATTACTGAGTTCGAGGTTTATTTAATCAAGTATATGAGTGCGGTGTTATTCGTGAGATTCGAAAATCGTCAAATAATATGAAATATAACGTTAATGGTTGCAATTTATTGAAAAACACATACTCTTGAATTGATTAATTGTTTCATTTTGATTAATCTTTCCCCATAAAGTTAAATACGACCAAAATAGTCGTAACCTAGGGATAATAGATCTCGATAAATGACATAGTCGAGATTATTTTAATTGAAATTGAGCTTTATATACGTATTTGTAACGAAACACAAAAAAAGTGAGAATACGTTGGGTTATCATGTAGAGTGTAGACCTGTATTTATGGACACTTTATTGTGACACTATTCTGTTTTTTCCAGGAAATATGAAATTGGGAAACATTTTGCATAAATTGAATTTTTCTGCCCCATATGTATACATTTGAGATACCTCAATTGCAGATTTGCCTCAGTTGTAGAACTCTATTTGGGATGGACGCAATATTTTCATGTTATTTTGTGTGTATGTCTAATATAATCTATTTTAATAATTAAGTAAATAGCGCATTCCTTAATCTAAACAACTTCATACCTTGAAGATAAAAACAAATAAGAATAAAACGAAATAACTTAGGCAGAAAGTTTTTGTCTCACTAAACATTGAGATATCTACTATATGTTTTTTAGTGAGATATTTTGTATCCAACCCATAATATGTGTGAGGCCTACTATTTTTAGTAAGGTCCAACGAAAGTCCAACGAAACGAACACACTTGTCTGCACGGTTGGATCTCATGAGGGTGTTTGGGGTATTTGGGTGTGTAGAGGGTGTTTTTAGAGGCTCACTAGTTTACACTGTTTTGTTTGACAACCGATTTTACAAGTAACATTTGCCTTGTCATTAGTTTGATTTGCCGTCTCATAATGAATAGACTCACGCCAGAGAAACGCTTGCAAATTTTTGATTTTTTTTATCAAAATAATGGTTCTGTTTGCCAAACTCATCGTGCATTACGTCCATTTTACGGTTGTGATAATCGTCCATCATAGCGGCTAATTCGGTTAACTGTGGATCATTTTCGCACCACGTATATTCTAAATGATAATACACATCCAGTAAGATGACAAACAGTGCGTACCGAACAAGCGATAGACGCTCTTCAGCATATAGCATTGAGGAAGACCCAAATAAATCAATTCGACTGAATCTGAAGGAATATAGAGCTATTTTGGTTTCCAACAATAAATCGGATAATATTCCTTAGTAAGCTAAGGTTTCAAGTAATTTTTAGATATAGCTGCCTGCAATCATAGTTCGATATCTTCTCTAATAATGACCTCACATTATACTACTGGATCTAAAATCATTATTTGACCATTTAAATTAAAACCTGACCTGTGACTGAATAATCAGTCACGTGATTACATTTTATTAAATTTTTGGTTAAGAAATGATTAAGAAGGTTTTTAAGATGTAAATTTGATGATTTACTGTCAGTTTATCGTGAACAATTTATCGTGAGCAATTTATCGTAGAACAATTTATCGTAGAACAATTTATCGTGGAAACAATTTATCGTGGAATCAATTTATCGTGGAACAATTTATCGTAGAACAGTTTATCGTGGACAATTTATCGTATAACAGTTTATCGTGGACAATTTATCGTATAACAGTTTATCGTGGACAATTTATCGTAGAACAGATTATCGTGGATAATTTATCGTAGAACAGTTTATCGTGGGACAATTTATCGTAGAACAGATTATCGTGGATAATTTATCGTAGAACAGTTTTAAGCATGGTATTTCAAAATTTAGTGGGAGTCTTTAATGATTTTTAGCAAAAGTTCTGGAATATGGCTATGTGGGACGGAACTCGGTAGTTTCTTAACCGATTATGATGGGATTGGGTATGTTGGATGGAAATGGGATTATTGAATGATTTTTGGAAGAAGTTCTGGAATATGGCCATGTGGGACGGAACTCGATAGTTTCTTAACCGATTATGATGGGATTGGGTATGTTGGATGGGAATGGGATTATATGATGATTTTTTGAAGAAGTTCTGGAATATGGCCATGTGAGACGGAACTCGGTAGTTTCTTAACCGATTATGATGGAATGGGTATGTTGGATGGGAATGGGATTATTGAATGATTTTTGGAAGAAGTTCTGGAATATAGCCATGTGAGACGGAACTCGGTAGTTTCTCAGCCGATTATGATAGGATTGGGTAATTTGCATGGAAATGTGATTATTGGATAATTTTTGGAAGAAGTTCTGGAATATGGCCATGTGGGACGGAACTCGGTAGTTTCTTAACCGATTATGATGGGATTGGGTATGTTGGATGGAAATGGGATTATTGAATGATTTTTGGAAGAAGTTCTGGAATATGGCCATGTGGGACGGAACTCGGTAGTTTCTTAACCGATTATGATAGGATTGGGTATGTTGGATGGAAATGGGATTATTGAATGATTTTTGGAAGAAGTTCTGGAATATGGCCATGTGGGACGGAACTCGGTAGTTTCATAACCGATTATGATGGGATTGGGATACTGTTAAAGTTAGCTGAAAGTTTCTAGTCGAAAGATAATGCAGATAGTGTCTTGAATACAGCAAAAATCAGTCACGAACTCGAATTTAGGAGAATTTAGGATCGGGTTATATCATTCGGGTGAAGGAAAAATTATTTCAGTTTATAGGAATATAAAAATCGATTAGAGCGAGATTATAAAGAGAGCTTAACTTTCGGCTGAAATAGTCAAAACACTATCTGCATTATATCTGCTGGAAACTTTCGGCTAACTTTAACTATATGCCAATTCCATCATAATCGGTTATGAAACTACCGAGTTCCGTCCCACATGGCAATATTCCAGAACTTCTTCCTAAAATCATCCTAAAATCCCATTTCCATCCAACATACCCAATCCCATCATAATCGGCTAAGAAACTACCGAGTTCCGTCCCACATGGCAATATTCCAGAACTTCTTCCAAAAATCATTTGATAATCCCATTTCCATCCACCATAACCAATTCCATCATAATCGGTTAAGAAACTACCGAGTTCCGTCCGACACGGCCATATTCCAGAACTTCTTCCAAAAATCATTCAATAATTCTATTTCCATCCAAATTACCTAATCCCATCATAATCGGTTAAGAAACTACCGAGTTCCGTCCCACGTGGCCATATTCCAGAACTTCTTCCAAAAATCATCCAATAATATCATTTCCATCCAACATACCCAATCCTATCATAATCGGCTGAGAAACTACCGAGTTCCGTCTCACATGGTCATATTCCAGAACTTTTTCCAAAAATCATCCAATAATCCCATTTCCATCCAACATACCCAATCCCATCATAATCGGTTAAGAAACTATCGAGTTCCGTCCCACATGGCCATATTCAAGAACTTCTTCCAAAAATCATTCAATAATCCCATTCCCGTCCAACATACCCAATACCATCATAATCGGTTGAGAAACTACCGAGTTCCGTCCCACGTGGCCATATTCCAGAACTTCTTCCCAAAATCATTCAATAATCCCATTTCCATCCAACATACCAAATCCCATCAGAATCAGTTAAGAAACTACCGAGTTCCGTCCCACATGGCAATATTCCAGAACTTCTTCCAAAAATCATTAAAGAATCCCATTTCCATCGAACATACCCAATCCCATCATAATCGATTAAGAAACTACCGAGTTCCGTCCCACATGGCCATATTCCAGAACTTCTTCCAAAAATCATTTAATAATAACATTTTCATCCAACATACCCAATCCCATCATAATCGGTTATGAAACTACCGAGTTCCGTCCCACATGGCAATATTCCAGAACTTCTTCCAAAAATCATTCGATAATCCCATTTCCATCCAACATACCCAATTCCATCATAATCGGTTAAGAAACTACCGATTCCCGTCCCACACGGCCATATTCCAGAACTTCTTCCAAAAATCATTCAATAATTCCATTTCCATCCAACATACCCAATCCCATCATAATCGGTTAAGAAACTACCGAGTTCCGTCCCACGTGGCCATATTCCAGAACTTCTTCCAAAAATCATCCAATAATTCCATTTCCATCCAACATACCCAATCCTATCATAATCGGCTGAGAAACTACCGAGTTCCGTCCCACATGGCCATATTCCAGAACTTCTTCCAAAAATCATTCAATAATCCCATTTCCATCCAACATACTCAATCCCATCATAATCGGTTAAGAAACGACCGAGTTCCGTCCCACATGGCCATATTCCAGAACTTCTTCCAAAAATCATTCAATAATCCCATTCCCGTCCAACATACCCAATCCCATCATAATCGGTTGAGAAACTACCGAGTTCCGTCCCACATGGCCATATTCCAGAACTTCTTCCCAAAATCATTCAATAATCCCATTTCCATCCAACATACCAAATCCCATCAGAATCAGTTAAGAAACTAACGAGTTCCGTCCCACATGGCAATATTCCAGAACTTCTTCCAAAAATCATTCAATAATCCCATTTCCATCCAACATACCCAATCCCATCATAATCGGTTAAGAAACTACCGAGTTCCGTCAAACATGGCAATATTCCAGAACTTCTTCTAAAAATCATTAAAGAATCCCACTAATTTTTTGATACCACGCATAAAACCTTTCTACGATAAATTGTCCACGAAAAACTGTTCTACGATAAATTGTCCCACGATAAATTGTGTCCACGGTAAATTGTGTCCACGATAATCTGTTCTACGATTAAATGTTCACGTTAAATTGAAACACGATAAATTGTTTACGATAAAGAGACCGTCACCCAAATTTGATGCACTTTTATCAAAAATAAAGTAAATCCATATACGCTATTAAATATTTAATAAGAAATGTACAAAGGATAATAAAATATGAATTTACATTACAATTAACATGCGTAGAATCTCTACAAAAACAACATTCTTTGTTGTGATGCGCCCGTCCCGATCAGCTGATTCATCGCTTGTCTCAACCATAAACACCTTCAGTCCGTCAAATGAGTGCCATCGTGAAAAGGCCAAATACAGCTGACCGTGCGTAAATATGGGGGCTGGCAAGTACACTCCTACCTTTTTCATGCTTTGGCCCTGACTCTTGTTGATGGTTATGGCGAACGCGAGCTGGACCGAAAATTGGAGGCGAGACATTTTAAATGAGAAGGTGCCTTCCGAGGGTAAGAGCTTCATGCGTGGGATGACGTGCGACTCGCATGCGTGTTCCTTTGATAAGACCCTTGCTAGTGTTTAGATTCCTCATCAAAAGAACGATCGCGTTTACCTTTAGTGGGTTGGCATGGCGCAGAAGTCCGGACCCTTCAATCTTGTTGAGAAACTCGACATATAGACGGAGTTTCTCATTCATGTCGTCACTCTCAACTTTATCAACACTAAGTTTGACTTCTTGTTCGCCGGGCAGGAGGTCAAGCACCTGCTGATTGGTTAGCGCGCAATCATCATTCTTGGGTGCAAGGATGGCGCGCTCCTCGATGGTTCCCTCAGCTAGTGTTTTGTGTTGATGTCACCATACACGAAATCGATTACACTTTGAGAACTGGAACGGCGTGCCGGAAGTGTAATTAATTCGGTTCGAGCATGCCGTTTCCAACAGAAAGCAAGTATTGTGCAAACTCGTCCTCACCTTCATCGATGCGCATGTTCTTGGTGAGTGTAAACTTGTTTACCAATTTCCAATTTCGGAAGTCACCACACATGAGGATGATTTTTCCAGCGAATGGAACACCCTCTTCCAGCTTTCCTCTGTACAAATCTCGTAATAGTCTGTCTATGATTGTGAGCGCGGCCCCTGGCATGATGCTGGCCTCATCTATTATGATGAGTCGCGTTTTTTTCAACTTGGTAGCGTGCGAGAAGTTTGGCTTCATTGTGAAACTGATGACTCATCCATTGGAACCGGCAGTTTGAAAATGTTATGTAGCGTACGCCCAACCTCCATCAAGCTCGTGGCGATTCCAGTGAAGGCGGAGCAAATGGACTCCAAGCCACGCCCCTTGGCAAATGCAATGAGTGATTGCAGTACAAATGTCTTGCCACACCCGTCGGGGGCGTCAACGTAAAAGACCTTTGCTGACAGGGTTTCAGATTCGAGCGCGCTTCGTACCTCATTAATGACGCGCTTCTGGTCTTCATTTGCACTCGCATACATGTTGTCGAAATGTGCCATTTCTAAATAATAAAATCTCAAAAGGGAAAAGCCGTAGCGCGCAACTTTAATCTAAATATTTAATAAGAAATGTACAAAAAGACCGCTGTATTTGTGTGTTATTTTCATTTGTATATGAATAATTTTGACGTACTAAACTAACGTACTTATGTAGATTATATAGTCGATTTACCACCACACAAAAAGCAGAAACACGTCACCCTAGTTCGAGTATGAAATTAAGAGAGTAATAAATTACCCGGTTACGAAATATACTGGGACACAAATCAACCGCATATCGGGATGAAACTTCCCACTTAACCTTTTCGCATAAGTTAAGAGATCCCATGACTTTTGCCTGAAATCGGACGGAAATGATTATTCCAAACTTTCCATAGATATTATTTTTGTGTAAGTACTAAGGTCGATCTTCACTCGCAAAATTTTGTCATGACGATAGAGTGCCATGGTAAAATTGTATTTTTACACTCACACCTCTTAACACCAAAATGTTTGTATGTATGTAAAATCATTTTATGTTCTCTGTTTTGTTCTGTATTGTCGCGGTGTAATGACGGTTCAATACAAACATATTTTGTCATGACATTCTGGCGTCGTGATTAATATATAAGATGTACAGTATAGGAAAAACGTTTCTTGGCTTTTACACCTATTTCCTGTACACGTTCCTTAATAAAACATATATTCTCCTAATATATGAAAAAATACCGTTCACCTGATATTTGTTTCATTAACATACGCGCACGGAAAATAGGTTAAAAACGGAGTACAAACTAAAAATTAAGCGTATTAATATATAAGATGGTGGATTCACCTTTTACAAAATTTATAGTGTTAGTGCTTTACAAGTTTATATTTAAATTTAGCTTGTATAATTTGTTTTCTTTTATGATACGAGAAAGGTCGATAAAATTAGTTTTTTCCATAATTCTCTTTCGCAACGTGCACAATTTTGATCGCAGGACGGAAAAGCGATATGCTTTTTTTCAAGGGATTTTAGGGAAGTTATACGAATTAAAATTTTAACTAAAAATTAAAAAACTAAAAATTAATTCAATTAAAATAAATTAAAAATTTAAAGTTTTTTAGCTGTAAAGTCCAATGGATCATAAGCTAAACAACCTAAAAGTACATTCTGTTTAATTTAAAACTACGTGCTTTCTCCAATATACAATATAAATCCATTAAAAATTTTAAGAAAATCAACGAACATCTTCGAATTCTCACAAAAACACGAAAATCACACAAATTTAGAATCCCCATAAGGAATTTCTCCCTATTTCAACCTATTTTACTGTTTCTATTTAGGAAACATAAATTATGTACTTTAACGTACTGTACTTACCTAGGAAACCTAGGAATTTACTTAAAAAGATATATTTTGGATTGTGTTACAGGTAACATAAATAATATTAAACCAGGCTTCCAATTAGGGACCTTAATTCTAGCGAAATAAAAATGGTCATTGCACGTTAAATAAATATTATTATTAAACAAACGATGTAAGTATGTAGTATCAAATATAGTAGTATGTATATATTTTACATTTTCCTGTTTAAATTCAAGTAATTGAATTACCCATTCCAATTGGGTTTGTCGTGTTTAAAGTTTTGGTGCCTTATATACAAAATGTGTTGCTTAATTTATAAGCTAAATATTGACATTTAAGTTAATCATATTTTTTGGTCAAATATACATTGTAAAAATTTATATTTGCTAAATTTTGTACTTGCGCAATCAGTTTGGTATTATTAATTCGTAGTATACCATAAATTAACTCAGTTAATACACAAATATTCATGTAAATAAGCGAATGTGAGGAAATGTTTACGTGTGTAGTGATTAAAATTTATTTATAATTAATTATCTTTGTTACTAGCCATCTTATCTTATTCGCAATTTTGTTCAATCTAAACATTAGCAAGAATAAAATATTAATAAGTTAAAAATAGCGATACCGAGAAATTTGCTACACAATTAGGTTGAAAACCAGGCGAGCAATAATTTTGTTAAACAGTTTGCGGAATGGATTGATTATTTTATTATGTACGTACGCGAACCTATACGCTGAATAATAACAACAGCAAAATGGTTTCGAATAAATAAATTTCACTAATAAATTAATCGAGTTTTGAGAATTAATCGGAAATATGAAGTGGGGGTTCGAAGCACTATATAGACATGATAATTTGTTGGAGGAAAGCGTTAATATAATTTTAATGCAAAAAACAATCTTTTAGTAAAACGAATACGAAGATGTCAGATGTTATCGTCAAATAAGCATCGTTTTACAACAGTCGTTTTGATATAAGTATTGGTTTATGTATACATAAATAATTTCTCAAAAGGTTGCAATGATCAAACTTGATATAAATAAATCATTATATCCGGACGACCCGGATGAGACCCGGTGAGAATCGGTGTCCTCTCTACAGCCCAGACGGATTGACTATTCGGAAGGAAACTTCATACTTACGTTTTATTCATAAATTGTGGGATGCTTACAAAATGTGATCGATATCTATTTACTGAGTGGCGGCGTCCGTATAGAATCTTTTTTTAATTATGCAATAATGTTGAAAAGTATAGCATTTAAAGAAAATAAGAAAGAATTCAAAGCTTCAAATAAATTTAAAGATTAAATTTCGACAAGGGGCGACGTTAATAAAAAAAAGTATTTACTTCAAAGTTTTTACTTTTAAGTAAAAGTAAATGACCAGATTTGTGTGAATAATATTTTACGTTTACTTTAAAGTATCAACTGGGAAATATTCAAAGTATTTACTTTATTATAGACATTTTAATACTTAAAATTGTTCTAGTATTTTCTTCGAAGAAATTTACTCTGAAAAATATTGTGATTGAAGTGACATACCAGTACAACACATTTTTTTATTATTAAAAATACAGAGATAATTTGCATATATAATAATAATTGCTTATGTATAAAAATGAATACTTTCAAAGTGTTTCATTTGGTAAACCGATAAATATTTTTATAATTGTCTAAACAATTACAGTATGTGCAACAAGAGCGTCTACGGCAATAACCTAAGTAAAAATAAAACTATGATTTTTTTTGTTTTTATTATGAAAGTTTGTTGTATTTTTTAGGGCGCTATCAACTAATACATAGTAAAGTCACCATTACTGTTAATAATTGCCTGGCTCCTTTTGTCCATACAATCAACCAATTTTTCTGCATACTGTGGTGTTACATTTTTCCATATCTTTCAGACAACTGGCGCTAGAACACTCAAATTTTATGTGTGGTACATTTTCAGCTTAATCTTCATGAGTGGCCATTAATTTTGATCGGATAGGAATTAGGTGCCTGAGACGGCGAATCCAATGTTGTGATGCCCTTTTTGAGTTTAAATTTCGAACAGAGTAGGCTATGGTGTTTTGGATCGTTGTCTTCTTGCAAGATCCAATTAGACTTCCCCGCTCCAAACCGTTTCATGATAGATGGTAACAAACCTCGTGAATAAATTTGATTCATGAAAAGTGCGTTTAGGTTCCGTGTGGAAACGATTAGTTTACCAAAACCTTGCTTGGTGAAGCATTCCCATACATGGAGCTAGGGCGGGTGCTCCACAGTTCGGACAATCCTTTTCTGCTTAGTTCGCCAAATACGCCTTTTAACATTAAACCCCAAAAGGATGACTCATCGGTAAACACAATATTCGTAAAATCTTTGTTTTTATGTTCATTCGCACTATAATTGCTTTTCTATGTATTTTTGTGTTGCCAGCGGTTTGACCAAATTATTTCCATATGCGTAGCCAAGTTCTTTCGTATGGTTGTTTTGGTTTAACAATATTATTTTTCGCCAATTTTTCCACAGCTGCATCCAGCGTATGCGAAGAATTTTCAACAAATAACTGTATGATGCCTCACCCTCCTTTTTTGTAGTGGTTCGGATTTTGCATCTATCTGGTAAATCGTCAACATTTTTATACATTGAATAATGCGTACAAATGCTTTCGACTTTTTTAATATATTTTGCTGCACTTGCAACCGACATTTTTGGGCCTTTCGGATGTGCACTTAAAAACACCGCTTCAAATCGTATTTTATAAATCGCACTCATTTCTTTCATATATAATGTATATAATGTTTGTTTTAGAGCGCCCAAGAGGAATCGATAGAAAACCGATGTAAGCCCCGCCTATATTTGTTCCTATAGTTTTAAGTATAGTTATGCCGTACACGTTCTTGTTGAACATACTGTATGTTTACGCGGACGATATTTTTTTTTCTTAAATTAATTCTAACTCTTAATAAATTGCCCATTTTTACCGTTAAAAGTGGCTATCTATTTTGCTTGTAAAGGGTTTTCCAATAAGAGTGATATGATTTCTTTAAAAAAAACACACTAATTGTTAAGGAAATTGAAATGTTTTTTATTTAATGTGAAGTACAAACGATACAATTACGTTCTGAATAAAACGTCATTCAAATGGCCTCCACAACTTCTTTTACAGGAACAAATTCGATGAACCCAATTTTTGAGCACTTTTTCCACTAAATCAAGTCGTATGTCATGAATAGCACGTTCAATATTGACTTGTAAAGCTTGAAGAGAGTTTGGTTTATTGCTAAAGACCAATTACTTCAAATAATCCCACAAGAAATAGTCTAATGGTGTTAAATCACAACTTCTTGATGGCCATTCAATATCACAATGTCTTGAAATAATCGAATCTCCAAACTTTTCTCGCAATAATTCAATTGTTGCACTTGCTGTGTGGCACGTAGCCCCGTCTTGTTGGAACCAAATATTGTCAAGATCAACTTCTTCTAGTTTCGGCCATAAAAAGTTGGTTATCATCGATCTATACCGATCTCCATTGACAGTAACGATGTTACCAGCTTCATTTCGAAAAAAATACGAACCGATGATTCCACCAGACCTAAAATCACACCAAACTGTCAATTTAGGTGAATGTAATGGTTTTTCATGAATAATTTGAGACTCATCGGAGAAGATGATTTTCTTAAAAAAATCGTTATCGTTTTCAAGTTGTTCCAAGGCAAAATCAGCAAATTCACAACGTTTACGATGGTCCAATGGCTTCAGATTTTGAGTGAGAACAATTTTATACGAAGCAAACCCAAATCCTTCTCAAAATCATCCAGGTTGTGGTTTGAGACAGTCCCAATTCTTGAGAACGTCTTGGAATGGACAAATTGCGGTCTTCAGCAACACTTGCCTGAACGGCAGCAATATTTGCATTACTTCGAGCATTTCTTTGTCTTATTGGCGCTTGAACATTATGTAAAGAAAATGTACGCTCAAAATTTTCAACAATTCGACGAATAGCGAGCATACTTGGACGATTATTACGACTATAAAATGGCAAAAGCGCATGAAAAGTTGCAATTGAAGAACGATCATTTTGATAATAAAACTGAATAATTTGTAAACGTTGTTCTTGCGTATATCTCACCGCGATGAAATTGTAAACATTACTGAATACAATGAAACAAAAAATGACAGATCATGACATACTACAAATGGCCGAAACGTCACTTAAAAATCATATCATTCCTATTGGAAAACCCTTTATTTTTCAAGTGTTGAAATGTCATGTGAAAGTAGAAGGTAGTCTTTACTCACATAATTTTAAGTAAATGCTGGGAAATTTTTAGTTAAATTAGTAAGTACTTGCTAGTAAACTTTGCTAGTAAGTTTTATTCACTAACTCGCTAGTATTTACTTGAAAAAGTATTCAACACCCAAGAGTTGACCTTGTTCATTTTCTTAATTAAGGCATTATGATTTTTGATTATACAAGACAGTTTTTATAAAAATAACGTAGCTTGCTTTTTTACTTTAGAAATCGTGGTGTATTCGAGATCAACACGAGGGTTGTCTAAAAAGTTTCCGCGTATCAACGAAAATACTCAGCGAAATATAAGCCATTATGAACACACAGTTGTTCTTTATCAATCGTTTGAGTGAGTCGATGTGGGTGTTTTTGTGAAAATGGAAAAAATCGAGTATCGAGCTGTCATTATAAATTTTTAGTTTTGAAAGGCAATATGCCAATACGCGAATCAAAGTCGAGTCGGACTCTGTCTACGAGGACTCTGCACCATCATTTAACACCGTGAAATTTTGGGCAGCTGAGTTTAAACGATGAACGTTCGGGGCCACCCGAAACCAAATGATACTATATAACCATCGAATTAAAGTTAGAAAGATAGAAAAGGCTATGAATATGTCCAAAAAACGTGCTGTCCGCGCGTTGTTGCTGCATATTCCCACTTTGGACCAGTAACGTGTTCGAATGAACATTTCGAACGCTCTATTGGCGCAACAAGTCGAGTACTGGTGTCCGCTAATTATTGTTGATGAAACTTAGATACACCATTACACTTCTGAATCTAAAATACATTCAAAATAGTGAACTGGCAAAGGGACCATCGGATCCAAAAAAAGCAAATGCGGTTGCTTCGGCTAGGAAAGGGATGTGAACTGTTTTCTGGGACAGTCATGGAGTTATCTTAATCAATCATGCAACTAGGACTATATTAAAGTAATTAAATAAAAAGCTAAAGCGTAAAACTCTAACGGGTATTTATCCACCGGATAGTCCAACGCGGGAAAATTGGCGTCGCTTAGAGTATATAGGAAAAACGAGCCAACGGATTAGCAACATCGTGTCCAATTATACCACTATTAGTTTTGCTTTTTATAATAATAACACAATAAAGAAAATGATTTTTAACAATAAACCTAGAGTTGATCTCCTTTCCAAATCTGGTGTCTATAGGATCAATTGCAATGATTGTAGTTTCTCCTATATTGGTCAGACTGGGCGCAATTTTGGAGTTAGAGCTAAAGAACATTTATCTGGTTGCAATCAATCAACTTTCCATAACCATTTAACTTCAGAAAATCATACAGCTAGCTTGAACAATTTAGACATATAACATATATAACCCAAAGGCAGACGTTTAGATACCTTAGAATCTTACGAAATTCGAAAATCAATATTTCTTAACCAAAATCTCCTTAACGAACAGAGAGAAATCCGGTTCTCACCAATTACTTTCTATTTTCTATTCTCACGTACGCAATAATATACCTTGAATTTTGTTACTCAACATATGACTCATCGCCTACCTGCGCGATCAATAGATTAATTTTTATTGCTTATTTTTTTTTATATTTTTTTCCTCCTTCTTTTATTTATATTTTGCTTTTTTCTACTATATAACAAAACTTTTACTAATACAAATCAGTAGATACTCCTGATGATGACCTAACAAGTCGAAATCGATCGAGTGATTTTTAAACTTTTTGAAAAATATTCAAAATATTCTGCGAAACAAAAACAAGTGATTAATAAAAATGTGTTTATTAAGTATAAGTGTGTTTCGCCAAGTTTTTTTTTTTTTTTTTTTTTTTTTTTTTTTTTTTTTAAATTATTACAACTGAATACAATTCATCTAGTAATTTTTCTTTCTTAATTTAATCACTTGTGAATGAGAAGACGCCCATTGGCCGGCTCCATTTATAGGTTATTTACTGAAGTAGTCTTTGCTTTGGTGTCCTTAATCCATTAAATCAATTGGTTTCGTTCTCTGCAATCGTCTTACTGCATGGGAGGTGTCCAACATACCACGAAGCTCTTCATTTACGTGCGTTGATAAATACGTTGTCCATGTATTACTGCAAGTTTTTTTATTTCTTCTTGGACCGTCGGGATATTTAGATCCCGATGAAGGTCATCATTCCTAATGTACCACGGAGCGTTAACTATACCACGTAGCACTTTGTTTTGAAAAGTTTGTATTATTTTAGTGTTGGTTTTCTTTGTACAGCCCCAGAGCTGTATTCCGTAAGTCTATACAGGCTTTAGCACCTGTTGATATAGTAGCAATTTATTTTCGGTTGACAATTCCGAGTTTTTCCCGAGCAGCCAATACATTTTTCGATATTTGATATTAAGTTCTTCTTTTTTCTTTTTAACGTGCTCTTTCCATTCGAGCCTGGTATCTAAGGTCATCCCTAGATATTTAGCCTTATTTGCATACGGAATCTGCTGACCGTTAATGATTACAGGTTTGTAACTGACTTTTAGATTAGTAAAATTCACATGCGTGGATTTTGATTCATTGAGCCCGATTCGCCACTTTTTTGTCCATTTTATGATTTTGTCACATGCTTCTTGAAGTTTCGTTGTCGATTCCTCGATAGTGTCTCCTACTGAGAGAACTGCAGTGTCATCAGCAAATGTTGCAACGGTAACATCGTTTAAATGAGGTAAATCTCTGGTGTAGAGTAAGTAAAGAATTGGTCCCAAAACACTACCCTGTGGGACTCCTGCCGAGATCTTTTTTAGCTCGGAGTATTCATCTTCATATTTCACCCGAAAGTGGCGATTCTCTATGTATGATTTTAAAATCATGTAATATTGTTTTGGTAAATCTCTATGTAGTTTAAAGAGTAAACCTCTGTGCCATACCTTATCAAAGGCCTGTGCCACATCTAAGAAGATACCAGAGCAAACCTTTTTCCTTTCTAATGTATTCTCAATGACATCTGTAAGCCTGTGAACCTGCTCAATAGTGGAGTGTTTCTCCCTGAAAACAAACTGATATTCTGGGATAAGGTTTCGTTGTTCTATGGTTATTTTCAATCTTTTGAGCAGCAGCCTCTCAAACAATTTCGCTAGTGTTGGTAGAAGTGAAATTGGCCGATACGATTTTCTATCATTCGGTGGCTTGCCCGGTTTCGGAATCATTATTACTTCTGCTACTTTCCACTGCATTGGCACATGTTTTTTCCTGATGATCGCATTGATTATGTGCAGTAATTTACGGGTCCCTTTTTCAGGCAGCTCCTTTATTATTTGCCCTGTTATCAGATCGTAACCAGGAGCTTTCTTTGTTTTTATGTTCTTAATTTCTGTTTTTAGTTCTTTCAATGTTACAGGCCTGATATCTTCGAAATCAGATATTCTGGGCGTATCAGCAGTGTTTTCGTAACTGGTCTGCCGACCTAGAGGTTGAAATGTTTCTTCAAGATGTTCAGCAAACAGGTCAGCTTTATCTTTCGCACTTCTAGCCCAGTTCCCATCGTTTGTTTTGATTGGAGGGATTGCGTTTTTGGTCGTTTTGACCTTTTTGTTGCTTTCCAGAGGGAATAGTCGGTATCTTTAGTTGGGGCTAGAGAACAGAGATATTTTCCAATTGTTTCATTTTTCACTGCTTTTATGAGTACCTTAAGTTTGATGCACAAGTTGTTTAAGGTGGTTTTATCTTGCGGCGCACGTGTATTCTGCCATTTCTTTCGGGCTTTTCGTTTTTCCTGCACTAATTCTCTTACTTCTATTGGGTAAATAACGGCGTTTTCTTTCCTGGATGATAATTTGGGGGTGCATTCCCAAGCCGACCATTGTATGACATCAAGGAGCCGGTCTAGTTCCTCTTCTATTTCATATTCGCTTTTGATTGGCACTTGAAGTTCTATTTTTTTCTCCACTAACTGCTTAAACAATTCCCAATTTGTTTTGTTGTTTGTTAGTTGTGGTGAATTTGTTTTTTCTATTACATTTTCACTAACCGTCATAATAACAGGAGAATGATCAGATATTAGACTTTCATCATTTTCTAAGAAGATGTAGCGTTCCGATATGCCTTTAGTGATGTAGAAATCTATTAGATCTGGGATTTTGTTAGGATCTGTTGGCCAGTACGTCGGTTTCCCTCCTGAGTAAAATTCGCAGTTTGAGTATTGGCCAGCTGCAAGTAATTCCTTGCCTTTTGGAGAGGTTAATCTTGAACCCCAGAAGGTATTTTTTGCATTAAAATCACCTCCGACAATGAAGTTACTTCCCAATTTCTGGAACAGATTAATGTAGTCTTCTTTTTTTAGGTTATACCGTGGGGGGCAATATATTGCAGATATATTACAGGTGTTGTGATGACCAAATTTAACCGTCACGGTGGTTACTTGCATGGATTCTTTTTCTATTTTTAATTCTTCATGATGTTTGATATTATCCCTAATAAATATAGCTGACCCTCCTCTTGCTCGTTCTGCAGGGTGTGTGGTATGGTAACAAGTATATCTCCGAATTGATACATAGGAGCTGCTGGTAAAATGTGTTTCTGATATTAAGCATATATCAATTTTCTCTGTATTTAGAAATAGTTCTAATTCTTCTAGGTGTTGTGTTAATCCGTTTGCATTCCATATAGCTATTCTTAATGAGTAGTTTTGATGTCTGGTTTCTGTTCCGCAATTATGAGTTGAACTAGGTATTGCAGACATTATTTATTTTTAACTATTTTGGAACTTGGTATTTCCAGCAGGTTAAGTCGATTCAGAATTAACTTATTTAGTTTATTCTGTTCCTCAAGGCTATTTAGAATTGCTTGGACAGTGTTTTTGAAATTTTCGGTACCGTTTGCCTCATTTTCTTTTGAATTTGAAGCGGCCTGTGCATATGTATAATTCTCCCTACGCATAGATGATTCGTTTCTTGCTCGATTCTTATTTGGATGACTTAGAGGGGGTTTGCGTGCCTGATCCCTCATTTTTTGTAGCTGCTTGGCAACCTCACATCCTCGGTAGCTGGCTGGATGCTGCCCATTACAATTTATACATTTTGCTGGTTCTTCTTTTGATAATTTGCAAGTCTGTGTTGGGTGCTTTTCAGCACATTTCACATATCTTGGATCGCGCGCGCAATATCGTTGCGTATGGTTAAAGCCTTGGCATTTTTTACATTGTACTATTCTTGTACTGCCTCTTTTAACAGCTTCGATCTTTACTCGCATGTTGAGTATGCCAGTTATGTTGTAAATGTTTTCTATTTTCTCGGATTTATCAAACGTTAGCATGAACAGGGGAAGCCCTCTTTTTGAAACGGCTTCTAGTCGGTTCTCTCCGCTACGTCTCTCTTTTTTAATAATGTTTACGGCATCAAGGATTTTAAATCCTTTATTTTCTAGATCCTCCATTATTGAATTAGTTTCACAGGTTGGATGTAGCCCTCTTGCCATGACCTTGATGGGACGCTCGTTTTTATTTTCGTACGTGTACCACTGATATTTTTGCGTATTCAGCTTCATTGACAAGTTTCTGTATGCGTTTGGATTTGAAGTGTTAATCTTCCATACATTATTGTTCAGAGCAGTAATTTTATACTCTTGTTCCGTAACAGTACTCATTACACTTTGGATTTCTGAGTAGTTCGTTACTCCTATTATGAAAATCGGTGGTGGGGCTTTTACCTTTGTCTGTGCTTCATTTTGTTGAGCTGGTTGCCGTTCGGATGATTTTTCTACCTCATCGAGATTTATTGGTGAAAGTGATTTCTCTTTTGGTTTAGCTGGTTGTTGGTCTAGAGCTATTTGTTTCTTGATGATTAACGGTTTTCTAGAAACCTCTTTTGAAGTTGATGGTAAAGTTTCTGCCATTTCTGGTGAGTGTTGAGCTTTCCTTTTCTTACTTGGTCTTTTACTTCGTTTCAACACCCAATTTGTTTCTCTTTCCAATTCTTCTTCATCCGTATGGAATGGATTGATTTCATCATCGATTGCAGGATTAGGTTTCGTCCCAAGTTCTGCACGTGTTTCAACTGCTTTTTTGAGTTATTCGTTCTCTTTCTTTAAAATTGTAAATTCTTCTTTCAATTTAGTTGTAAATTCCTTTATTTCTCGTAGTTGTTCACGGAGTTCAGCATTTTCCTTCTCGTACTGAAATATATTTTCAGTTGAAGATTTTGGTGATCTTGGTAATTTGGAACTTCGTCCAAATGGGTTAAACAATGATTGGCCCACCCCAGAATCTATTGGGCCTGCCTCCGAAGAGTGTGGATTTGTCAGCATATCTGCTGCTGTACCACCTGGGGTATTACATTCCGTATTTGTTGTATTCATTGTTTGTTTTAGCCAATTTATACCACTGGCATTTGGTCCCCGGTAGCACTTTGCTACTGCCGAAGCAGTACCCACCCCCCGCGACGTGGACGCGGCTACCTTGGTGTTACCTAGGTGTACACAGAGACAGCCGAAGCCCTCTGAGTACCCTAGGCTGAGGGGCTTTCGCCAAGTGCCTACGGCAAATAGCGTAAAAAGTGTTATCTTAATCGATCAAAAAGTGAAAGCCATTACAAGAGCATATATTACGCATCATTACTTGACAAGCTGAAGGCAAAAATTGCAAAACTACGGCCACATCAAGCCCACACAAGGCGCCGTCTGATCCCCCAGGATTGCCATGCCGAAAACGAATTTCTGTTAGAATTTCTGTTAGAACTGCTTCACCATCCTCCTTATACTAATCTCCTTACTAGTCCCAAGCGACTCTTTTTTTGTTCCCTAAGCTAAAAGTTGCGCTCGGAGGATGGAGATTTTTGTCGAATGAGGAGGGACCTTCATAAACAACATATTGAGAGAAAGACGAAAGAGTATTATTTGAACGGGTTGAAGAGATGGGAGTTTTCAGACAATTCACGTACATTTGTTGCACATACACTCAGAAATAAGATTACTACCAAACACTTAGTTAAATTAAATTGAAATTAAATTAATATAACACAAAATTTTGGCTAGGAAAACCAAATCTCTTGTTTAATTTGGTATTTCGTTACTTGATTACTACAAAAAATGTGTGAAATTTGAGTTACCAGGACGTTGGTACGTAGTTTAGTTTAATTTAACCAACAAATATTTTATTAGGCGAACAATATTATTGTTATAACTAACAAAGTATTCTGGTTTATCTTAATTACTTATTTTGACTTATAAGTTTTGTCATATAACCTAAGACTTGTTAACAATTACAATATTCGCGAAGGAGTTGACAATTGCGTAGCAAATCATTAAAATTCGCTAAGGCATAGTGATCATACTTTAAACGTAAGTTCAAAGCATTTCCAAAATTGTTCTAGTTTGGTCACTGTAGTCTGATGAAATGACCCAAATTTCATTATAAAGAATTCAATGTTTCATCAGTTCGAAATCGAACTTCCAAGTTCCAACGTCTTGGTAAAAAGTCAGTGTTACCAAAATATTAAGTTATATTTACCAATATAAAGTTTTACTTAGTAAGCGTACTTTGTGTATTATAAAAAGAATTTCGTCAATGTTAACAAATAATTAGTTGTTTCAACCAAAAACTTTTTCAACATTAACCTCCAATTTGGTTACATATACTAAGAAAATTTGGTAGAATTAACAAGTCATTAGTAAAATAATTTTTTCCCTTGGTTGATTTAACAGAATATAGTTGTAGTATATGCCATTGTTACCATTTTTTCCACTTATATCCATTAAAATAACCATAAGTTTTTGGTTAAATTAAATAAGTTAAAAATTAAAAAACTACGATTTGGTTATTTAAAAATAAAATTTTATTCAACTATGTCTTGTTCGTTTTTTTAACTAAGAGGGTTGGTTGAAATCACCAAGATTTTTGCAAAACAGTCTCAGATATTTATTTCTTTTGACCCAAGTTTTTCTCTGCGTGTACCAATTTCGCTACACGTAGTATTTTCTATCTATGTATACATTTTTAATATCGGTTATATGCTTAAAAAACTCGATTTTTGATATTTTGAACCAATTTGTGAACAATCTCATTCATAGTTTAATTTCACTGTTAATGCATTAAATGCACCCTACTTGCTTAAATTTAAATTTTTTCATGTCACTCGGAATGTGTTTTCGTCGTTTATTTTAAATATAATTTTAAGAAATATTTTAGTGTATAAACATAAAGTTTAAATTTTTATTTTGTTGAGAGTGTACTCGGTACCTTATGAATCAGGAAAAACTAGATTATGAAGTAACTGAAAGTTTAGGATACTGCTTGAATTCAAACAAGGAGCATGAACACAAACATACCAAAGAAAAACATTTTCATAATGTATTTTAATTTTATGAACCTTGTACGCTCTTATAAATGAGCGTATATGCTCAAAAAAAGTGCGATGGTTAACAAAATTTTTGTTTAACAAATAAATAAATAAGTAAAATAAAATAAATAAAAATTGATTGCAAATTTGTGAAGGACTTCGCACCGTTTTATAAATATCACATTTTCAAAATTGTGTTATGTTTTTAATTTACAGTGTAGCCAAATTATGGGTTTGAAAAGAGTTTAAACAGAATAGCTCCACATGGAAGATTTCTAGAACTTTAAATTTTAAAAATCTTATGCTGGTTTTCCATTTTTGCTAAAGAGAGTAGGTAAGATTTTATAAATCAGAAGAGGTTTTAATTATTTTTCTATTACATGAATTATTTTAATTTAACTACAGGGTTCTATATAACAACCGATGCAATCGTGTGTATCTACAAAATTCGTTTGCATCCCTAAGATCGCCATTGTATTGTATATTTTTAAGATCACCACTGTTCTATTTGTAGTAGTAGTATCAGTGCTCCAACAAACCGTAATTATTTTTTCATATCAGCTAGTGTAAAACTTTTTATCGGTTACCGTAAAAAAATGAACATGTCCACAGTTATAGTCGATTTTCTACGGACTTAAGGAATAAATCTAGATATTCCCATTGTTAGAACCCAAGGCACTTTAGAAATAAAATTTAATTGAGTAGGTGACATGAAAAATGATTTTAAAGAGCATTTTCTCACTTCAGAATATACTTGTTTCATAAATTTTACTATATTTTTCTTAAATTTTCCCTTAGTAAGTAATTTATTCGTTTTCCTTAAAAATATGTTGAAGAACAAGTTACCGTCCCAGACTCTGAAACCAGTAAAATTAAAATTTCAATGCATAAAAAACAAGAAAACAATTACGATGTTTCAAATGTTGAATTTTTGAATTATAGATGGCAAATGTGTAAAAATCACAACGATCATTTTCGAAAAGATGAGATTATTGATTTGAAAAAATCAGTCTTCTCGTCATGTCGTGACAACTAATAAATAATATTTTCGTTAGTCTAACGGAAAACTAAAGCAAAATTAAAATGTTGGTTTAAAAATAAAACTATATATGTTAGTTATGCAAAGTCTTCTTCAACATATCATCTACAATCGAGCGTCCACCGTTGCTAATTATTTTTCCGTTCGTCTCTTCCCTATGGCAGAGGTGGACTTTTAAGTGCGCTTTGCATCCAGCCTCTCGTAAGATTTAAACCCGGTTGGGTGGTACTTGTTCCCGGTCCAAGTGCCGAAACTTTAACCGCTGCACCACTTGTCTGGTACTAAAACGATAGTGATATTGTTTGTGAATGGTATAATGTTGGTTTCCTTTTTCCATACTCTGATTTGTCAAAATCGTGGGAATTGCTTCACGATTTAGACTCCGAGAAACCTTTAATTAAGAATGAACATTTTCAAGTATTGTAAATTGCCACAGATGTTGATTTTCAAGCACTCTAACTAACTCAAATTTAAATTGTTATGTCATGAGTCTTATACTTGTGCTTAAGGTTTCCAAACACAGAATATTTTGCATCCACATCCGATAAAAAGATTCTTGGTTTCTATTATACATTTAAATCAAAAATTACGACTGTTCACTCGCATAGAAACATACTTGGTTAACAATCAACTTTTCATTCGCTCGTTTAAAGCATTCTTAATAAACACATTCAATCATACTACGACGGCAATCAATAGTAATTACATCGTAATTATGAGATTCAATTGTTTAGGTCCATTTATGTAGGTTGGTAAAGACAAAATATGTTTTCGATACCAAATTTCTATAACGAACTTTATAATACACACTGCCCGAGTAAGTAGGTACATACTTCTTCCACAAAAAATTAAATTCCGAAAATGAAATGTAAGCAAGAACTACCAGTTTCTTATGTATATTGATGCCGCGAGTGGGTAACTCAGCAGGAAAACTTTCGAATTTCAAAATGAAACTTTGCATACCGAATAAGCCCAATTTGTGTTAACTAGTGCTCACGGGGAAAAATTAGTACTAGTCCAGGAGCCGAAAAAACGGGACAACAAAATATCAAATTTCGTCTGAAAGACGAAACAAATAAAATCTGATTTCTAGAAAAACCAGAATTAACTTAAGCATAATTTTAACACTTTCCAAAGGCGGCTACAATGACGAAATTTATGCATGTTAAGCAAAATGTTAAAGAAATATGATTTTCATCCATAAATTGAAGAAAAACAAACTAGTCCCTAAAAGATACTATATTTAACGAATAAAAAACACTGAGGTATACCGTTCAATAATATTTTTGTTGAACAACAAATTAAAAATAGAAATAAAATATTATAAAATCCAAGAATAAGCAATTCAAATCCAACAATAAGCATATTCCTGACAGACATGTTCATTGCCATACGAAAAATATAGTGGCTGCATTTATCCTAATCTAGAAATGGCCCAATTCTATTGAATAACCAAGACCGTTGAATTAACGATTTTCTAACAATAAGTGTTCTAGAAACCAATGAAGTTGGCACTTCTGAATATTCCTGTCAGGTATGTTCACTGCCATCTGAAAAATTTATTGTTGGTACTTCTGATTACATATTCCTAACAGGTATGTTCATTACCATCCGAAAAATATGTGGCTGAATTTGTGCTAATCCAGAATTGACCTAATTCCATTGAACGACAAAGACCGTTGAATTAACATTTTCTGACAAAATGTGTTCTAGAAACCAATGTATGTGGCACTTCTGATTGGGCATTCCTGTCAAGGAGGTTCATTGCCATCCGAGAAATATAGTGGCTGAATTTGTGCTAATCCAGAATTTGCCCAATTCCATTGAACAACAACGACCGTTGAATAAACAATTTTCTGACAAAATTGTTCTAGAAACCAATGAAGTTGGCACTTCTGATTACATATTTCTATCAGGTATGTTCATTGCCGTCAGAAATATGCAATCAGAAGTGCCAACTTCATTGGCTGATAGAATTGGCTTCTAGTCAGAAAATCGTTAATTCAATGGTCTTTGTTGTTCCATGGAATTGGACAATGCTGGTTTATCACAAAATCAGCCACTATATTTTTCGGATGGCAATGAGCAAATCTGATAGGAATATACGATCAGAAGTGCCAACTTCATTGGTTTCTAGAACACGTTTTGTCAGAAAAAGTTATTTCAACGGTCTTTATCGTACAATGGAATTGGATCGGGTGGCAATAAACATGCTACAGGAATATGCTATCTGAATAGCTTTTTCTTGGATTTTAGAACATTTTACTTTTTTTTTGTTTAATTTGTTGTTCGACACAAATATTATTGAATGGTATACCACTGCATTTTGTTTGTTAAATATAGTATCTTTTAGGGGCAAGCTTCTTTTCCTCAATTAATGAATGAAAATTTATGAAAATTATATTTCTAGGATAAGCACAACTTCTGTCAGATTAGCCGCCTTTGGAAGGTGTTAAAATTATGTGTCACTCAGGAATCCTACTACTTTCAAATAGGAGAAGAAATGGTACAAAGGTAAAACCATAAATCATAATAAAGTGTATTTAAAGTAAAGTATAGCTCACATACCTCATCAATTTAAATCGAGATTTTTGCAGATTTACCATTCGCTATATCGCCGAAGTCAATAAAGTGGTTTTTAGAAAAATCTATATCCACACACATCCGTAAGGCTACCTGTTTGTTAGCCCTCTACAGCCCAGACGGATTGACTGATCAGCGTAAAACTTTTTATTCAAGCTTTTCTCATCAATTTGGGATCTCAGAGATTTCGTTTATCAATTATGAACGATATACTTATCGTTTTAAGTAAATCGCTTATGAACTAAAAGATTCTAAATTAAATTTGCAATAAAATCGATTATGAATTAAAGATTCTAAATTAATTTTGCAATAATATAGGTCCGCATCAGTTTTAGAAAATTTAAGCAGAAATGACAATATTTGAATAAGAAATAATTTCCACTTAAACTAGTTTATACTTAATGCCGTCGGCTGTTGACAAAAACGCTGAATAACATTTTAAAATGAAACACTTGTTTTCTTATTTCGCAAAATAAAAATATTTTTTTTTTATTTAATTATCGATTTCAACTTGTTAGGTCATCTTCAGGAGTATCCCTTTTAATCACATCAGTAGTGATACTCCTGATGGATGACCTAACAAGTCGAAATCGATAGAGTTGAATAAATAAAATTTATTTAAATTTTACGAAAAAAAACAAATGTTTTATTTTAAAATGCTATAAAAATATGCCACTAGAGAGGTACAGCCCATATTTAAGATGTTTCCATAATTTAAGAGGTCCTAGTGATGTCTCTAGTATAGCGTTTAAAGAAAAATAATTAAAAAAAGATTGTAAATTAAGTTTCAAACAAAATTAGTTCAGATCAATTTTTTAAATGTTACCGGAAACTTCATAACCTCATACTGTGTACCGGAATTGGCCTCTTTCATAAGATATTTTTAATTTTTGCAATGATGTTAAAAAGTTTATCATTTACAAGAAACGTCAAAGAATTAAAAAATTCAAATAAATTTAATGATTAAATTTTCAACCAACAAGGCATCTTGTTGCTTTTCTGAGCAGTTTTACCAAAGTACGGTACGTTTAATTTTTCGCTTTAGAAATCAAGAGTGGTGTATTTGAAATCTATGAATACATTCGTGGTAACAGAAAGGCCCAAAGCATATCCACCTCCATTTTTAAATATATTCAAATGGTTCAAAAAATCTGAATAACAACAACCTTGGTTGGTGAAATGAAGCTCAGATTGAAATGTATTGAACCTTTATATTTTACAATCCGAGTACAAATACGCAATTTAATCAATAAAGTTTGAAATTGTATTACATTGATACAATTTAATTACAATCTGGATTAGGATGTGATTTTCGATAAGTTCTTCGTTTTTCCATATTTTGTGTGTATGTGTGTGTGTTGTTGTTGTGTGTTTGTGTGTGTGAGACTATTTGGAATGAGGACAATATTTCGTTCGACTTATTTGGATTGGTTAGTATTCAAATAGATAGATCACGTTGCTTAATAGAGACAGGAGGTCCTTTAGTCGAAACGGTTTTCTAAAGGTACAGAACTTTCACCGGACCATTATAGAGAGCATTACCGTCTTGTCTGGAAAAGAGCGTTTCACTCCACCATTGACTCCACGTATACATCGCCGCTCAGGTCTGCATCTTTTGCTTTTGTTTAGCTAACACCAATATTTTTCCAATAAATTTTCCAAGTTTAAACTTAATCGTTATATTTGAAAATAGCAACATTTCTGAGAGAGAAGCAGATCGATTGGCACATCAAACTGTTCAATGTCGAGCTCCCTGAATTTCTACTGCATTACTATAGCACTACACGAACTAACACCTGTGTGTAGCAATAAATCGTTCATACAAAAATAGGAATTTATGTTTTAATGTATGTAAAAATTGTTTATTTCTTTACTGTTCAATAAAAGAAGTCCCACAATTGCTGCTGAAAAATAAAATTATCTCTGTTAATCGGAAACTAAAACGATATTGGATCGAGTATACACTGAATTGAGTAAATTGGCTGATCTTACGTTATATGTATTATAAGAATATTGAAATGAAAATGTGGGATTTATTTTTATTTCTCAAGTTGAGTTCTTTACGATAAGAATATAAATAATATGGTTTCCGGAATATTGGCAGAGAATTATGTCATCCTAAATTATTTTAATATAAGTATCACAGAACAATACACATAAAATACCGATCTATGTATTTATATATAAACAACAATGTAGAATATAGTACAAAAAGAAACGTTAATAATTTATTTTTAGAAATTGAATCACTCCAATCAAAAACGTAAAATCGACTGCATTCCATATTAGTAGTAAATATGAATTAGAATATTTATAGAAATATGCACACATCTTAAATAACATAAAAATTAGACAGCCTACCTTAATCATAGCCGATAAATAATTTCAATATCTCACAAAAACACGGTTTAAAACACTAGTTAAATTTATCTTATTTTTTAACTTTATAAATTTTTGGAACCACTTCGCTATAATAACATATCTACTTTGTCTGGTAGTTAAATAAATCCAAATACTTTTAGCTTACAATATTTGCTATTACGATAACGACAGAGAATTGAATAGTAAACGACAAGCTACGAGTTTAGCCAAAAAAACTTATAACATTACTTCTTGGGTTTATTTGATTGAATCAATAAATTATTAACTAAATATCGCGTGTTTGCTCTATACCGCTACATACCTGTACTGCAGAGAGAAATATTCACATTTGATGTCTTTGTTGCTTGGGGATTACCCGGTTCGAAACTGTGCGTCTCTATCCATTGCTCAATAATTTAATGATACGAGTAGTTCGTTAATTTCTTATTTCCTTTCGCCATGCGTTAAATTATACTTTAGTTGTATTTTGATTTTTGTATTCAAAATGATTCATCGGATTTTTTGTTAACACCTAGGTTGCTTCTTCTTATTGTATAGTGATGTAAAAGTTATGTCGATCTTGTATAAAATGTTTGGTATGCGCGAAATATTTAATGAAATGTATGATGTGTTTACTAGTTAAAGGAATCACACAAAATGTAAATAGATTTAGAAGATTAACAAACTTTTCAAAAGTTTTTTTTTATTTTATTATGACTTGATGATGAGTTTTCTGTATTTTCTCTGCGCAAGTCTGAAATTATCATTTGTATATCTATAAATTAGTACAAACTATTGTATGCGCTTGCAGGTACACTGTGTTAGCTGAAGATTTCGCTATTTAGTTTAGCGCAGAGTGCATTTCGTAGAACGTTTAAAATTAAACATTGCGTGTTTATAGAATATATTCATATCAATTCTCTTAACTTGCTCGATATACTCAAGGTTTTATTAAAATGCCACCTGTAATTGAAATGATGTTCGTAATAAAGAATTATGGCTGGTGGTATTGTCGAGAATTGCATTTTAATTGTGGCTACCCAAGTATTTTAACTCATACAATGGCGTCGGAAATTATAAGTTGCCTGAAACAAGTGATTTACCTATTTATTTAGTAGTCTATTGGCACAAAGCATTATTCTAGTAGCATAGCTGAGAACCATTATCTTATCAAAGGTCTGATTGATTTGTTTTCCACATTTTGAATGGGAATGATTTAAATAATATTGGTATTAACCGGTTTAGTGCAGTTTTATTTACGTGGTTCTTAAGAGTTGATGACAGAGATTTAATGGTGTATTGCATGTAACGAAATCCCGGTTTTCAAAATCCAGATTTTTAGAATCCTGGTTTTCAAAAGTACGGTTTTCAAAATCCCGGTTTTGTATAAAAAAATCCCGATTTTTAGGAAATCCCGGTTTGAATTTTTAAAATTTGACATGTGTGAAATAGGACCCTTAAATGATTTTTTGGCAAAATTCAAAAATGAGTTTGCGATAAAGTTGTAGAAAATGGGTAATAGGAATAGAATTTGACCATTTCTTAACAGATTTTGCAGAAATTCGATAAGTGCGATGGAAATCAGATTCTAAAATGATTTTTCGATAAAGCGGTCAATAGAGATGGAACTAGGTCATTTCTAAACCGATTTTGTTGAAATTCTACACGTGTGATGGGAATGGATTTCTAAAATGATTTTTTAATAAAGTTCTGAAATATGGCCATCGCTATGGAACTAGGCAATTTTTTAACCGATTTAATTGAAATTCGATATGTGGGTCCTAAATAGGATTCAAAAAATGCAATTTTGATAAAGTTCTGGAATCATAATCTGTCAAGAAGTTCTGTCGCTAATCTCCATATTTTATAGCTTTAGCAAAAAATCATTTTAGAATCCTATTTAAACCTTACTTGTACAGTTTTAACATAATCAGTAAAGAAATGGTCAAGTTCCATCCTTATCGATCGTATTCTAGAAATGTATCAACAAATCAGTTTTGAATTCGAATCATTCACTTAGAAAAAAATTAGTAAAACTGCTCCTTTATTCCCGACATGATTTTGAACCTCGCTCTCCTGGAATTTTTTTCTAAAGTCCCTCGGAGGGCTAAACGGAGGCGGAGGAGTGGTGCGACTTCCCACGTGCTCGCGAGAGTTATTGAAGCCTCTATAATTCGGTATGATATCAAAGGGCTAAATGTCGAAGGCCCGAATGTCGACGGGCAAAATTAGGAAGGGCTGAATATGTTGAAGGGCCGGATGTGTCGAAGGGCCGCATGTGCCGAAGGGCTTAATGTGTCAAAGGGGTTTCTTTAGGTTTTGGAAATATAGTTTTTTTAATTTGTTCTAAGGAGTAATTTTTTTGTATCAAATATTAATGAATTTGATTTATAAAATTTTCTTCATAAAAATGTATCACTGACTATGATATGAAATTATTGATATGAAATTATATTCGAAAACAAGCAGCAGAGTTACAAAAGTCAAAAAGAAATAAAACATAATTAAATGTTAAACAATATTTCAAAAATCACTTATTATTTTATATACTTTCCATTTTATAAGGACGTTGTTCTCCATTTAAACCTACTACGCATTTATAAATGACAAATATAGGCAAACCAGTTTGATTTTTAGGGCTCACAGAAACAGTCTAATAGTCAGCCCAAATTTTCTGCATTTTAACGCAGTCTGTTTTTCCAAAATCTGTCCAAATTGATCGTCAAAATCGATATCAAAGCAATTTTTTTTTTCAAATAGTTTGTAAATCATCAAAACCTTGGTTTACTGCTAAAACCCTAAAGATTGATTTATATTATCCATTCCTTTCAGTTCCTACACATATCGTGTCAGACATCATCAATACGTTTCAATTCAGGCATTTTTCTCTTATGCTTATCGTATCAGACAAGATATGTGTGGACTATAGAAGCAAAAGGGACCTTTTCCACTTTTGGCAATTTCTAGATATTCAACAAAAACCGTTTATTCTCCCAATCTGCATATATTTAACCTATTGTATGGTATATACCATACAATAGGTTAAAATAATATATGTAAATTGGGAGAATAAACGGTTTTTGTTGAATATCTAGAAATTGCCAAAAGTGGAAAAGGTCTCTTTTACTTCTAGTCGACACATATCTTATATTTATGTTAAAATATCATTAGTTCGCCGAAAATATTTTTTTTTTTCAAAATTAAGACTTTAGAACCGAAACATTGTAAACCGGGATTTTGAAATCGAGATTTTGAAAACCGGGATTTCGTAGTACACCCATTTCAATGTTTTTCTGTAATGGCCTTGTTTTGAATAAAAAATGTCGGGTGATCCCGGCGCTTTGTAATTTATAAAAATTTGTGTCCTTTATTACAGAGGTACTGTGTCCCAATCAAGTAGTTACATTTTATAAATTGTAGTTGCTGCAAAAAGTCTTCTTCTGACCAAGAAAAATTCCATCTTTCTGATTATATTATTAATTAAAATTGCCGCATATGGAGTGGAAAAACATTTGTGTCATTCATGAGTCATCATTGCATCACAAAAATGTGGCTGTATTATTTCACGTATTGATTGTATCAACTAGCAACTGACAAAATCAAGAGATTCACCTCCGTTGGATATTTTGTGAGGTTACGCTAAGTGCTGTGTTTACAACAATAAACTCGAAACGCTGGAAAACCTAAAAACCAACATCCTCCAAATTATAGCTGAGCTACCACCCCAATTCGATAATGTTGGTAGCAGAGAATTTGGCCTAAATAAAGCTTTATCATTCGGAGAATGTGTTGCAATATCCCATTTGCGTTGCAGGTTACAATTCGTAATGTTTTATTCATTACTTTTGTTTATAATTCGATTTTATATACTTTATATTTTGATAAACTCGATCAAGGTTTTATTCTACTCTTTTATTGAAACTAGTTTGTGATTTCATTTCTTCTAGTGTGTCCTGTAGACTCATTTCCTGCGAAATAAGTCTTTTGTTGAGGTTCTCTAGATTTATCAGTATGTCCTGTAAAACGAGATCCACTTTTAACTGTTTCTGCTCTGATTGCCGAACTATTTGTGCATAAGTAACGTTTTCATTTACTCGCTCTCTTTGTATGTTAAAATTAGCAGTTGACGATTTAAGCTCCGTGGTTTTTTTTTATAGATTGTACATTTCTTGTTGTATCTGGTTTGCGTGATTTATCTCTCATTTTTTGTAGTTCTTCTGCTACTTCACATCCTCTGTGCTAACTAGCTGGATGCTGGCCATTACAGTTGATACACATCGGTGTTGTAACTCGGGGAACTGTGCAGTCGTTTCCTGCGTGTTTTCCTGCACATTTAACACATCTTGCTTCACGATGGCAGTACTTTTGTGTATGATTATAATCTTGACAGTTTTTACATTTAGGTATTAGTCGAGTGACCTTTCTCGGTATTTCTATTTTAACTATGAGGTTGAGGATAGCCTTAATATTATAAATATTTTTGATTTTCTCTTGGTTGTCGAAGATTAGCATGAATAGTGGGAGACCTCTTCTCATGATTTCAACATTTCCCTCTCTGTTTTCTCGTCTCTATTTTCTGATGATGTTGACTGCATCGCTAATTTTGCAGGTCTTTGTTTTGGTCCTCAATAATTTCATCTTTTGAACAAGTTGGATGAAGACCTCTTGCCATTACTTTAATTGGTCGATCATTTTTATCCTCGTAAGTGTACCACTGGTGGCCATCAGAGTTTAATTTGTTAGCTAGAGCTTCGTAATCTTCAGGCTCTGTTGTGTTTATTTTCCAAATATTACTACTGAGCGATATTATCTTGTAGTCATTTCGTACTACTTCTTTCATCAGTTTCTGAATATTACCGTGAGTTGTAATTCCTAGAATATTAATCGGAGGTGGAGCCTGTTTCTTCTTTTCTGGCTCATGCACTTTTAATGCATTAGTTGCATTGGCAGTTAATACTTATATTTTTCTATGTCCAAGATAAATTAAAGAATCATCCCTTAATGCGCGATTTCCATTACGAAAAAATTTATCTCAGTAAAAAATACTGAGAAAACGAACAGAGAAAGGTAATATTAAATCTACAACAGAGGGAAAGAGAAACTTCGATTTGTTTATTTTTTTTATAGCAAATTTTTAAAGTTAAACAATTGACAACCTAACCAAAAAATTTTATAATATTTTCTTAATTTCATAATTTATATTATATTTTTTTTTTTTTTTTTTTTTATTTATTTATTCTTTGTTGTAAACAACAATTACCCAAAAAGTCTTACAAGACTATAACAGGTAAAAAAAAATGTTTTTTTCTTAATATTTAATTATACAATTTTACAAGTTTAATTACAAGTCAAATTTTACAATATAAGTATTAGTAATTAAATTTTTTTTGAAATACATACATATTCAAAATTAATCTCAAATTTCATTAGACTTTGTTGCATTATACTTTTTGGATTAATTCTATTTAACTTCATTAAAATAAATCAATTCAACGTCTTAACCATAATCATATAGACATGTATATAAAAACTAAATACTAAATGCCAAACAATATGCACACTGTTTAACTATAAAGTTTAAAATTTAGATTTCCCGCATATTCTTAAACATATTATGTAGAGAGGGTTACTTATAATTGTGTTCAGATATCTAGATCACTATTGAAAATCTAACCATTTATTAAACAGATATTCTTTGAGTGCGGACTTAAATTTTCTTATGTTTATCTCTGTCTTGATTTTATCAGGCAGAAAATTAAATAAGATGAGACCTTTATAGAAAGGGTTATTTTGAGCCCGTGACGTAGCAACTGTATTGATGTAGACATTTATTTCAGTATTTTGCCGTGTGTTATAAGAATGAACGTCTTTGACTGTGATAAATAAGCTAGTACACTTGGTTAAACCTAGTTGAATTTTCCGGATGAACACTAGAAGGTCAAAATTTCCAATTATATCAATAGGCAAAATTTGCGAAGAGTAGATTGTTCGAGTTGGTTGCAAAGCCGGTAGGTATTTTATAGTTTTGATAACTCGATTTTGTAATACACGTAATTCTTTTAAAGCGCATGAAGATGCAGTGGTCCATATTGAGCTCATATATGAAAGCCGCGAATTGACGTATGCATGATATATCATCCAGGCAGTTTGGATATTAAAATATTTCCTATTCTTTTTTAATGCAAACGCATAAGGCCATATTGATTTTTTAACCTTTGTGATATGATTTTGCCAGTTTAAATGTTCGTCAATTACTAAACCAAGGTAAGTAATGGACTGTACTTGGTGATATCTATCAGTACCAATATCAAAATAGCGAGGAAATGCAATTGGAAAAGTTTTATTTTGAAAGATCATGTAGTTTGTTTTCAATTTATTTACCGACATTCGATTAGCAGATAGCCAATTTTGAATTTTGATAAGATCATTTTTCATTTTTTCAATAAGTCCTATCGGTGTTTTTGCCTGATATATAATAATAGCATCGTCTGCATACATTATAAGTCGACCACGTAATTGTACATTAAATATATCATTTATAAAAAAATTAAAGGCTAATGGCCCAAGAACAGAGCCTTGCGGTACACCAGAAATTATTTGCAATGGTAGACTTTCCGATCCATTTACTATTGTATACTGTACACGCCTTTCAAAATAAGAAGCTATAAGTAAGGCAACTGTATTTGACGGATTAAGTGTCAGAAATTTACTAATTAGTATATCTTGTGGTACCATATCAAAAGCCTTTTTAAGATCAATCGATAAAATTTATACATACTGTTTCGTTTCCATTGTCAAAAAAATTTCATTGATTACTGTGGATGCTGCTGATATAGTACTTGATTTGTCAACAAAACCAAATTGATATTTATTGATTATGTTATTTTTTGTAAAGTAACATTCGATTCTCTTTACTATTATTTTTTCGAGAATTTTTGAAAATACATTAAGCACTGAAATTGGTCTATAATTTACCGGCTGAGTTTTATCCCCCGATTTGTGTATAGGATGCACCTTTGCTATTTTTAAACAATCTGGAAAATTTCCGTTTACTAAAGACTCGTTTACCAGCTTGACAATGCTTGGAATTGAGAAATAGTTTAGTTTTTCAATAAACTTAGCTGATATCTGATCATATCCTGCAGACGCACTATTGTTTAATTTGTTTATTATATCAAAAACCTGATATTATTTCTTATTATTTAATTTGAATCGATTATTTTAATTTTTAGCATTTTAATTTTTGTTGTAGATTTATAACTCTATTTTTAAGATGTCTGAAACCGTAGAGTACACAACAAGAATGACAAAATCAAACCATAAATGAACTATAATCAAAAAAGAATACAATATTTATGTAGATGTGTTGGAATGTTGCCATAGAAAGTACCCCGTTGAGTATTTTTTTCAATTTTTTATGGCAGTATACTACCACTAATACAATAATTATGTCAGTAAAATTTTACTGAATAAACTTTTGTTTCTCTCCCACACTTGACAAATCGATAAGTTGGTCTCGCATTTTTTTTTAATGAGATAAATTTTTTCGTAATGGAAATTGCGCATAAAGAGAACACGCTTAAGTCCATAACACCTTTTGCAAAATAAACAAATCCTTTGGTCCAAGAATGTTGTCTTAACCTACTATTTCACTACATTTAACGATCGAGATCGTTATCTATCTCATTGAAGATTGGTTGTTATAGTTGTTTTCGTTAATCATCACTAAATATTATTTTATTGAGATAAATTCTTTTAAAATTCGTAAAAAATCTTAGGCAAAATTCAGGATTGGAATTGCTTGTTTATCTATTATTTTGCGGATGGCCACCAATGGCAATCACCAGGTTTAAAGCCAATATAAGGGGATATCTGTAATGGTATAGTATGTAATGTTGCATCATTCTTTTATTTATACATATTTATCATTTTCGTAAAATCCACGGATTCGTAATTTATTCGACGTATTCCCTTCATTTCACGATCAAAACTGGGCGGGTATTTCATTTTCTTTCATAATTTTCATTTGATATTGCGTATAATTAGGTTGTTTAACATGTGTAACATTTGTACAACTACCACTATCCTAGGTCCACTTGGTTTTGATATAAACTCGCCAAAACAATACTTCGATTATTTAGGTTATTTCTGGTAAATTAGCTATTGATGTAAATTTCTTGACATATTTTCGATTTTTTCATTTACAGATTTTTCAACTATGTAGTTTCGTGCGGGTAAAAATAAAAGAGGAAGAATTTTATTTTCATAATATCATAAAATATATATTTAGAACGTTGTATGTAAATCACATGCACCTATATTATATACATATATTATACTTTGGTTTAACTTTTAGAGAATTAAGAATTATGCACACATAATTGAGAAGTTAGATTTATCAATTTTCAGTGTCGAAATATAATTTAGAAAGATTTGCGCTTCCTTGTCATAACGACGACGTGCCTTTAAAACTTTTAGCGTTAATTGTGTGACATCGGAATTTCTAGATAAATTTAAATGAGTTTGCTCCTCAGAATAACTATCCGGAATGTTGCGCAATGCGATGTAACACTCGCCTAGAAATTCTTCCGTTTTGGATATATTCCATACCGTAAACAATACTAGTCGATCACTTTTACTCTCTGCGGAGTCTAATTTAATTAAACATTTCTCATCGATTAACGGTACGGTAGTATTTTTTTGTAGTTTTGTTTGATAGCTGATGTTCTGTTTCTTTAATGGCAATAAATCGACTTTAACAACCGGATTACATTTCCGATTAGTATTTGATAAAACGGTTTCTAAATTTCGTGCATTAATTATTTCGATCTGAAAGAAAATAAAAACAAATCTAAGTGAGTTGAATAAAAATAATCGCGAGCAAATAGTCTCACTATTAAATCATTTATATTAAAGTGACATCGAACAGTTAAAATTGCGTTCTTCGCGTTAAATGGGTCGTTCTGTGACCGCGCCCGGTCTAAATGGTACTGATGTATTAGATGTGGTGTTTCAAGGGCATTGAGTTTGAGCAGATTATCTATGTATAATAATTTTGGGCAGTCTTTTGTAAATGTGGTTTTCGATATTTCCACTGTTGTCACAAGGTGCACGATGTTATATAAAAATTGTTGAAGATCTGAATAGAATTCAAGACGGTTGCGAGTTTTCACTGCCAATACTACGATGTCTTCTAAAATAATTGAAAGCTCGTCCCACAATAATTCAATGACTTTTTCAAAATTATTGGAATTCATATCACTACGTAGCGTTGTAACTGATCGATCGATATACTCGAACATTTCATCAATGGATTTACTTTTGAAATTTTGCGTTTGCACAAACGTTGTTAGATAACATCTTATGGTCGATGATAAATTTCGTATAATACTGGTAACTGATTGTAAAATTATCCTATTTTTAATTTCATTTATTTTGTCAGCGAACGAATTATTTAAGCTTGAAATAAGAGTGGCCATGCTTTCAGTATGAATTTCATTAGTAAACGTGCTAAACTTTGACCAAATGTATTCCATATTTTTGATCACTAAGCACCATTGTTCTATGACATAGACATTTCCTTGTGTATGTTTAGTATTTAAATGCCGATTTCCTAGAGATGACTGTAGTTTATTTGAATAAAAATCAAATAATCGACAAATGCCCTATATAATTAATAATTATTATTAAAATGTTATTAACAAAATTTTAATATTATATTACATCATTAATTTTTCCGATAATCATAATTGATTCTGCATCGTCTGTCCATTCTAGTTGTCCCCAAATTTGTTTTATTTGGCAAAAAACTGCTAATGTATCAACGGCTGAAGAACTATAATTAGCATCTGAATGTTCAAGTTCAAAATTATCTTTATTAATTGCTGTTGCAATCAACTTTTCAGACTGTTTTACAGTTAGATCTATCCAATTTCTTAGGGGATACTTGAACCAGGTTTCACATCCATTTAATTTTAGTACTTCATTTACAGTAATTTTGGAGCCGAATGCCAATAACTTTTTTAACATTAAATATAATTGAAATAAGGATAATGTAATATCTTTACCCTTTGTTTCTAATATCATTTCAGGTTTATCGGTTGTAAAGTACATTTTCCATTCGTCATCAGTCTTGTTTAGGATATTTTCTAAAATATTAGTCAATTTTTCATCGTATACCAGAAATACGGTCTCAGTGAAATATAAATTATTTGTTTTAAAAAATATTTCATTTAACTCACTGGCTTGCGATAAATCATCGTGCAATCGGCCAACAAAACCTTTGATATTTATTATATTTTCGCAGTCAGTTATCATTGTTATGTTTTGCTCAGCCAATTGTAGTTTGAACCTATCATTTGCTCCATTGACCATAATATCTTCCAATGCTTTTTTAATACTAAAATTGAAAACTTCAATTCTAGAATGGTTAAAATACAAATTATACAAATTTAAAATTTCATTATCAAATAATAAACTTACCTCTCTGTCGATCTATCTGCAAGACGTTGCAGTTTTGCCATAATATTTAAGACAAAGTTTAAAGTAGCGTCATGTCTTTTATATGCTATTTGATGATGTATCTCAGTAAGACAAGATTGTAATAAACATGCAGCACCTTCCCAAATACATTTAAGGTCCGCATTTGCTTCATCATTTTTGATTAAATTTGAAAATGTATTTAACAATGCATTAAATAATATAAATGATAAGGGCTGTTTGATATGAACTTTTGAAAATACGTTCCATTTTGATAAAGCATCGTCTAGTTTTGATAAATGTACTCGTGAGAGATATTTTTGTAAGATTACTTCGCCGAGTTCACTAAATTTTCCATCCCACCAATAGTTGGCGACTCTTGATTCCTTTAACTCGTACATCAATAAGTGATGTATTAAAAATTGATATTCTTCTAAGGCAACATTTTTTGGTTTGTCTGTAGAATGCCTAACCTTTAAATTAATCTTGCCGCGATTATTTTGATTACCGTTTTTCTCCAAATGTATCCAGTCATCAAAGTCCATACCGTGTTTAATTGATTTAATTAAAATTTTAGCACTGCCAACTAATTTTTTAGTTTTGCATCCGGATTGTGTTACTTTATTGACTATTGTTTTCAATCCATGAAGTGAGCCTACTTCATCTACATCAGTGTAATCAAACACTTCAAAGACAATCTCATCATTTTCGATACCTTCTTCGATCGGAACGAAAAACTCTTCCATCCATTTTGGATTGATGGTTTCGAATAGTATTTGTGTGCTGCTGATTAGTTCTGGAGATGTAGTTTTAAAAATATTAACCGAATAATTTCCTGTTTTTTTGCCCGATGTTGCTTTTAAACCCACTGCTTCAATGCATTTTACGTTGACGCCTAAAACTGCTGGTTTTCGACTATAGGCTAATTTTAGCAATTCTTTGTGACAAGTGGCATCAACACCAAATACTTTCTGTAGGTAATCATATAAACAGCTATTTTCAAAACCCACATCGTTGTTATGGACAATAGCACACAAAATGAATTCATAAATATGCTCGATCTGTATAAACAAAATTTTTAATTCAGTTTAGTTATGTACATATACTGTAGGTACTCATATACAAACGAAAGTTGCCAAAAGTATTTAAGAAAATAAGATTGACAAAAATTGTATTAATTTTTGAAGTTCACTTGCGAGTAATAAAACAAAAAGGGTGGCTAAATATTTTTTAAGTTTCGAGCTGTTAATCGGTATTTACATCAAGCGCAACTTGCGAAGGCGACTAATACCCTTGACAGACTAGGATTAGCTAAACGCGTTTAATCATTTTTTCGAGTTTATCTCTTAATGTGTCGACTTCGAGATTAACTAAACGAGTTTTGTTTTAGGTTTAGTAACTAAACTGGTTTAGTGCACAAATCTCTCAATATTTAAGTTTATCGCATAAAAATGGGTTTAGCGAGAACGCCATCTAACAATGAAGGTTAAAATTTATAAATAGGACAATGCCATTTAGTACTGTGATACAATGATAGAAGCCGCTTACTTTTTGAGTTATCCCTTTCGAGTTCAAAAACAATTTTTTTGCTCCAATTTAAGTTCTAAATACACAAATGTGTATGTAAATAATGACTGGTTGTAATGTCTTCCGTATTTTAACGGATCTTAGTTAAATGGGAATTCTTGAAAAAAAACATAATAATTAAATAACATATTAATTATTTCTTTTTGATAACATCAATTATTTTATTATTATTACAGTTAGTGTTGTTTTTCTGACGAAAACAAAATTAAGCGAAATGCACAAATGTGTATTGTGGTCTTCAAATTACACATAATTGTTTCACACATTCGTTTTTCCTAATCGAAATTTACATACACAATTGTGTATACGGGTGGGGTATGGGTTATATCCCTTTTCCTGCCTGCCATCACAATTGTGTGGGTAATGAAAACGAATCATGTCAAAATTTATTTTTGTATCTGTTTTGGTCTAACATACACATTTGTGCATTCCTCTTACCGTAGAGTGCGTATTGTAATATACAGAATTGCACTCTATTTGACTTCTAGTGCCGGAAAATATACCATGATATTGTATTTGGAATTCATATTTTTTTTTAAGCTGTATTCAAATCTCGCTGGAATCTGACAAGTCTCGCGCATTAAATATATATTGTATATATATATTCATTTATATTATTTACATTTTTATGTTGTATTTGTATTAAAATGGAAAAGGAATTTTGGGATACAATTAAAACACAAAGTTTAGGATTTATAAATTAAATTGCGTTTAATTAAAATATTTTTTTATTTGTACCACAATAACATTTGTTTAATACCGATTCCGGACAAACATAGCGCTACCGTATTTTATTATTGAAACAGGGTTTGCTAAACTTCATAGTGTGTCAACCTAATTGGATTTGTAGTAGATTAACTAAACTAGTTTAACTAAACGCGTTTAGCTAAATCCTAGTCTGTCAAGGGTATAAGTTTCTCGCGATAATTATATATATATATATATATATATATATATATATATATATATATATATATATATATATATATATATATATATATATATATATATATATATATATATATATATATATATATATATATATATATATATATATATATATATATATATAAGTTAACACGTGACACAACTGGGTTCACACGGTTACAAAAATATCAGGTTGCCTTAGTTGCAATATTATCATAAGCGCATGTTAACACCATTTCCGCAATAATGCTGAACGCGCATATTGTAATAAGTTAGTTTGTAAGTTATTGGCAACAGTAAAGTCAGTTGTAATCTAGATTCTAAAATATTAAGTTGTTAAAATTATAAGTAACATTGTGTATTAAAAGTTCTAAATAATTAAATTAAATAAATAAATAAAAAGAAAAGAAATAAAAATCAAAAATTGATTTTTTTTAATAATTTAATACAACAAAATATTAAGTGGCGCCGAAACAGGGACCCTTGTAAAAAGTCTAGTGTAAAAGTGTTAGCCGTATTTAACCATAAATACAAGTTAAACTAAGTGTAAGAACATTAATGCGGTGTAATATTTAAACATAATAGTATCGCTAATTGTTAAAGATATTTAACCAATAATATCGATATCACATAAGTAAAAGTGTGAAGTAAATTGTGAAGTGCACTTAACTCTAACACTATTAATATTTAACCAGAATATTAAATATCAATGTTTAACCACAACATTTTGTGAAGCCAAATCGAGTAAAAATCAGTGGTGGGAAAAGAAGCCCCCCAGTAACGAGATACGTAAAAAGGCGTTGAATTATATTGAAGAGGATCAAGTACAACCAGGACGGAACCCACTCAAACTAAATCAACAGCCCATCCATTTACGACGAGGCAAAAAGTTCAACTAGATGACAAGGGTACAAAACAGATTGCAACTCCAGAAGTTAATCATACTTCTGTCAATTTTAATGTAAGTTTATAAAGATTAATTTTTATATAGTTTGTGAACATTTGAACAATAAATTAAAGAAAGAATTAAATTTTATTAAGTAAATTGACTATATCATATCAAAACACAGATTTAGAAGAAAATTATTAATTTAAAAGAAAAAGGAAAAAATTAAGTAAAATTAACAAAAATTAAAATTTTCGATATCGAGACTTGAAGGAAAAATTATTATTTTAGACTTTCTGATTTTATGAAACAAATAAAAACTAAAAAGTAAAGTTAAAATTCTTAGCAACAAAAATTAAAAGAAAATCATTATCATAAATATAACCTTGAATAATTCAAGCAAGAAAATTAAAGAATTTATAACTTATCTAACAAAATTTAGAATAATTAAGTAGTAATTAAGAAATTTATCTAGGAAATTAACGCGAAATTATTTTTGATTGGTGATTAGTGGAAAAACAAATTTTTTTATATAACAGAATATTTCGCTATATTTTAAATATAATTCTAAATTAATTGGTGATAGTTAAGGGAATATATTGCCTAATTGAATTTTAGCAAATATTTCGAATATTAGCAAAATGGTTAATGAAACAACTATCAAACCCTCAGTACTCGGAGCGTGCGGAGGTGCAACCGACACCACGAGTAATAATTCAATAGACCTATCACAACTAAATAATATTATATCGGAAATCATAGCAGAACAGACGAGAAAAAATAATAATCACAATAACAGTAACAGTAATGACCAGACGATAGACGACAAATACCGAGAGAATCTTAAAGATCTAGACAAAATACCAGACGTAGTGAAATGTTTAAGGGAATTCTCCGGTTTGCCAGGAGAATTTAGTTCGTGGAAAAAGAGCGTAGATAGAGTCCTACACGTGTATGAGCACTTGCAAGGCACTCCTAAATACTATGGCATATTAAGCGTCATACGCAATAAAATTGTAGGTCACGCGGACGTGGCACTAGAATCATATAACACCCCTCTCAATTGGCAAAAAATTGCTAAGTGCTTAACTCTGCATTATGCAGACAAAAGGGATCTAGGCACCCTTGAATATCAAATGATGACCCTAATACAGGGCAATCTAACAATACCAGAATTTTATCAAAAGGTCTACCAGCATTTGTCTCTAATATTAAATAAATTGTCCTGCATAGATATGGGGCAAGAATCCCTAAATAACCTAACTGAAACATATCGAGATAAAGCACTCGATACTTTTGTTAGAGGCTTGAAGGGAGATTTACCACGACTATTAAGTATTCGTGAGCCTAGCGATCTACCCCAAGCGTTACAGCTATGCCTGAAGCTGCAAAATATGGATTTCAGAGCGCAATATGCTAACCATAGTGCACATAGCACACAACGTAAACCACCCCCCTTCATTCGAAAGAACCACATGCCTATGCCTTCCAGTGAAATGCAACCTTTCTTTCCACAATTACTTCACAACCCTCAAAATTCACCAAGAATATTTCAACCTAATCGACCCCAATTTGGGTACCAAAATCCACAATTTCCAAAATTCCCACAACAGTCTTTTAAACCGAAATTCGGATATCCAACTTTTCCACCTGGATACCCACCAAAACCTCAACCAAGACCCGCACCAATGTCAGTAGACGGTAGCGGTCAATCGAAGCAGGTTAATTACATGAATAGGCCACAAGACAACCGATACCCCATGAAAAGACCCTATGTCCATCAAACTAACCAATCACAACAAATCCATAGACCGAATAAATTCCAAAGAGTTTATCATACAGAACAGGTTCACGACGAACCAAATGTTCAACAATATGAAGAACAAATATCAGAATATGATGCACAATATGAACAGACTCTTTTAGAATACACAGATACACAAGACATTCCAGAATTAACTAATGACGAAAATATCGGCGGATACCCCGAAGAAGAGGGCGAAATTGAGCAATTAGATGACATCAATTTTTTAGACTAAGGAGCTCTTCTCTACCTTATATAGAACACGTGGGGAGGAGCGGGAGAATATTTAAATTTCTAATAGATACAGGGTCGAATAAAAATTATATTCAACCACGGTACGTACGAAATCCTCTACAAAATATTAAACCTTTCACAGCAAACTCCGTAGCAGGTAGCATCAAAGTCACACACCATGCCCTGATAGACCTATTTGGTCCGGAGAAAAAACTAAAATTCTTTCTATTACCCAGCCTCAAGTCATTTGATGGCATCATCGGGAACGACAGTTTGAAACAATTCGGTGCGACAATACACACCAAGGAAGGGTTTATGACAATTGATCCAAATTTAGAAATACCACTAAAACAACATATCTCTGATTCTGTAAACAACATAAGCCTTAGAGTTAGCCACTTAAATTCCGACCAAAGATATAAACTAGATAAAATCATAAATAACTGCCCAAATCTGTTCTCAGATCCGGATGAGAAGTTAACTTTCGTAACATCCGTAAAAGGAGAAATCCGTACGAATAGCTCGGAACCAATCTACTCCCGACCATATCCATATCCCATATGCCTCAAAGAAGAGGTAGAGAAACAAATCGGACAATTACTTTCGGATGGCATCATCAGACCTTCCAAATCTCCCTACAATTCTCCGGTATGGATTGTGCCAAAAAAAGAAGATGCGTCAGGAGAAAAAAAATATAGACTGGTTATAGATTATCGAAAGCTAAACACAGTTACAATAGCGGACAAATACCCAATACCCGAGATAAACGACATCCTAATGAACTTAGGTGAAAATAGGTTCTTCACAATTGTCGATCTTAAAAGTGGATTTCATCAAATTCCACTAAAAGAATCAGATATTGAAAAGACTGCTTTTTCCGTCAATCATGGAAAGTACGAATTCACTCGTCTTCCTTTCGGGCTCAAAAACGCTCCGTCTATATTCCAACGTACTCTTGATGATATTTTAAGAGAACACATAGGGAAGCGTTGTTTTGTTTATATTGATGATATTATTATATTCGGAAAAACCGAAAAAGAACATTTTGAGAATCTTGAGTTAATATTCAGAACTTTGGAAATTTCTAATCTAAAAATTTAGCTAGACAAATGCGAATTTTTGAAAGATGAAGTAGAATTCTTGGGATTCACTATATCCAAAGACGGCATAAAGACAAACCAAAAGAAAACAAGGGCAATAATGGACTTCCCAGTACCTAAAACAGTAAAAGAACTAAGATCCTTCCTCGGAATGGCCGGTTTCTACCGACGATTCATTCGAGATTACGCTAAATTAGCGAAGCCTCTGACCTCGCTTTTAAGAGGGGAGGATGGACATGTGTCCAAAGTAATTTCAAAGACAAAGGCAGTTACGTTAAACAATGAAGCAATAACGGCACTCGAAAAAATTAAAAATTCACTTACCTCTAACGAAGTTATGCTTCAGTTCCCAGACTTCAAAAAAGAATTCGAGTTAACTACCGATGCATCTAACTTCGCACTAGGTGCAGTATTGGCCCAAGATGGCAAACCAATTACATTTCTCTCAAGAACTCTCGACAAAACGGAAGAAAATTACGCGGCAAATGAAAAAGAAATGCTCGCGATAATTTGGGCATTAACTACGCTACGAAATTTCCTGTACGGAGCAAGAAAAGTGAAAATATATACAGACCATCAACCTTTAACTTATGCCCTTAGTAATAAAAACAACAACTCGAAGATGAAACGATGGAAAGCCATCCTTGAAGAGTACGATCACGAATTAAAATATAAACCAGGAAAAATGAACATTGTAGCGGATGCGTTATCCCGAAGCCCCGCGCCTGAAATAAATGTGCTATCAACAGCGCATAGTGATGATAGCTCATCACACAACTTAATCCCAACAGTTGATGCTCCAGTGAACGTTTTCAGGAATCAACTTATCCTAAAAATTGGTGAAGAGAATTCATACCAACTAATAAATCCATTCAATGGCTATTCGAGACACGTAATCATTAAACCTCACTTCGCTGAGCCAGACATCATAAATATTTTCAAACGGTACTTAAATCCTAACACCATCAACGGACTAAAAACGACCGAACCAATAATGGGAAAAATCCAAGAAATATTTCCGGTACATTTTCGAGATTATAAAGTACGATTCTCACGAAGGTTAGTGCAAGACATAACGGATGAGAATGCACAAGAAGAAAAGATTCTATCCGTTCACCACCGCGCCCATCGTAACGCGGAAGAAAACAGAAACCATATTATAGAAAACTTTTACTTCCCAAAGATGAGTAGGAAAATTAGAGTTCTGGTTAGACGATGCTCTGTATGTAAAGAAAACAAGTATGATAGGCACCCCAACAAACAAATAATAAACCCCACACCGGTTCCAAACTACCCAGGACATACGTTGCACATTGATATCTACTCTACAGAAAACAAATTAGTGTTAACATCCATTGATAAACTCACCAAATTTGCTGTCTGTAAACCATTAAAAT
>OW052220.1:137569330-137679330 GCA_932526605.1 Nephrotoma flavescens
GAATTTTATTTCAAGAAAGCAGCCCTCTACTTTACTATTATCTAAGGAAGAGAATCCATTAATGAAAACTTCAACTAATTCGTTATTAATCAAAAAAGATTTAGGTTTTGAATATATACCTAAACGTTGAATATGTAGGAAAAATTTGTATTCTGTACTTATTAATTCAAACGGTTCATTCAAAAACTGTAAAATTCTTTTATATTCTTTTCCCAAGCTATCGGACAAATAATCAGAGAAGGGAAGTAAACATGAACTAATAGGTTTGGTAAGGTTTTCCGTAATAGATTTCTGAATGGAAAATACCATATTTCTTGGTAACGTTTTCTCGCTGTGTAGATTTAGTGCGAGTTCAAGGCTTGATTGTTGTAAATATTCAATTGGATTTTCATAATTGTTTTGCAGTATAATAGGGCTATTTAATACATTAACGTCAATACTCTGTGAACTACTTCCTTGTAAAACACCGGAAAACTCTCTGTTTACGGTCCGGGTATCGTTTTGAACCAAGGGTGCTATTAAATTTTGATTAGATGTAACTAATTCTAAAGTATTTTTTTCATTTGGTAAGTGTTTCTTTAAATGTGTGTTATATTTATAAATATTTTGAAATATTTGATGGCAATTATTTTCAGCGCATTTAAATTGGTGTATAGAAGGAGTCCCATGTAGGCTTTGTAGATGGTGTACAATTTCTTTAATATTACTAAATATTAAATTACACAAAAAACAATGTAACATAATTAATTATATTAATATGTAAAATAATTCAATTATTTATTATTTAAACTACTTAAAATTTAATCAAAATTGTATTCTAAAAATTCAATATTAAATATGCTATATATATATATATATATATATATATATATATATATATATATATATATATATATATATATATATATTATATATATATATATATATATATATATATATATATATATATATATATATATATATATATATATATATATATATATATATATATATATATATATATATATATATATATATATATATATATATATATATATATATATATATATATATATATATATATATATATATATATATATATATATATATATATATATATATATATATATATATATATATATATATATATATATATATATATATATATATATATATATATATATATATATATATATATATATATATATATATATATATATATATATATATATATATATATATATATATATATATATATATATATATATATATATATATATATATATATATATATATATATATATATATATATATATATATATATATATATATATATATATATATATATATATATATATATATATATATATATATATATATATATATATATATATATATATATATATATATATATATATATATATATATATATATATATATATATATATATATATATATATATATATATATATATATATATATATATATATATATATATATATATATATATATATATATATATATATATATATATATATATATATATATATATATATATATATATATATATATATATATATATATATATATATATATATATATATATATATATATATATATATATATATATATATATATATATATATATATATATATATATATATATATATATATATATATATATATATATATATATATATATATATATATATATATATATATATATATATATATATATATATATATATATATATATATATATATATATATATATATATATATATATATATATATATATATATATATATATATATATATATATATATATATATATATATATATATATATATATATATATATATATATATATATATATATATATATATATATATATATATATATATATATATATATATATATATATATATATATATATAACGGGTGATTTTTTAAGAGCTTGAGAACTTTTTTTTAAAAAAAAACGCATAAAATTTGCAAAATCTCATCGGTTCTTTATTTGAAACGTTAGACTGGTCCATGACATTTACTTTTTGAAGATAATTTCATTTAAATGTTGACCGCGGCTGCGTCTTAGGTGGTCCATTCGGAAAGTCCAATTTTGGGCAACTTTTTCGAGCATTTCGGCCGGAATAGCCCGAATTTCTTCGGAAATGTTATCTTCCAAAACTGGAATAGTTGCTGGCTTATTTCTGTAGACTTTAGACTTGACGTAGCCCCACAAAAAATAGTCTAAAGGCGTCAAATCGCATGATCTTGGTGGCCAACTTACCGGGCCATTTCTTGAGATGAATTGTTCTCCGAAGTTTTCCCTCAAAATGGCCATAGAATCGCGAGCTGTGTGGCATGTAGCGCCATCTTGTTGAAACCACATGTCAACTAAGTTCAGTTCTTCCATTTTTGGCAACAAAAAGTTTGTTAGCATCGAACGATAGCGATCGCCATTCACCGTAACGTTGCGTCCAACAGCATCTTTGAAAAAATACGGTCCAATGATTCCACCAGCGTACAAACCACACCAAACAGTGCATTTTTCGGGATGCATGGGCAGTTCTTGAACGGCTTCTGGTTGCTCTTCACTCCAAATGCGGCAATTTTGCTTATTTACGTAGCCATTCAACCAGAAATGAGCCTCATCGCTGAACAAAATTTGTCGATAAAAAAGCGGATTTTCTGCCAACTTTTCTAGGGCCCATTCACTGAAAATTCGACGTTGTGGCAGAAATGTCAAAGCATACTGAGCATCTTTCTCTTTGACACCTTGTCTGAAATCCCGCGTGATCTGTCAAATACTAATGCATGAAAATCCTAACCACAAAAAAATCACCCGTTATATATATATATATATATATATATATATATATATATATATATATATATATATATATATATATATATATATATATATATATATATATATATATATATATATATATATATATATATATATATATATATATATATATATATATATATATATATACCAAAACAACACCAGAAAACCAATAATACCAATAATACCAAAACAACACCAGAAAACCATGGATTAGCGATGATACGTGGGAAAAAATTGAGGAACGTCGCCAACTCAAGTTACAACTTTGTCACCAAGACACGACGGATACCCGTAGAAAATATGAAAATACAGCTCAACAAGTGAAAAAGATGGCAAGAAGAGACCGCAGAAAATACACAAAAGACATTCTCGAAACTGCGGAGGAAGCAGCTGCAATCAGAAATATGCGCACACTACATCAATGTGTTAGAAAGGTCACGGGAAAATATACAAACATTCTTCCACCCATAAAGGATCTATCTGGTCAAACCTTAACCACACACCAGCAACAGCTAAATAGATGGAAAGAACACTTTAAGGACAACTGCGTAGATAGCGAAGGAAATTACGAGATCCCAGATGGCAACTTTAACGAAACTATCAACACCCATCCACCAACGGAGCGGGAAGTTAGAGTTGCTATCCAGGGACTAAAGAACAATAAGGCCGCTGGTACAGACAACATACCAGCTGAAATATTCAAGGGTGACGCATCTACAACAGCAGAAACTATTACACCACTATTAGTAGAGATATATGGAATACAGGAAAAATACCACAGAAATGGAAGGAAGGTCTGACCATAACAATCCCAAAGAAAGGCGACCTTCGAGAATGCAAAAACTGGCGGGGCATCCCTTCTCAACAGCACAATAAAAATACTAGCGATGATCATTCTTGAACGAATTTCTCCATCAATTAACCAACACTTGAGAAATGAACAAGCGGGTTTTAGGCCAGGAAAGAGCTGTACAGACCACATAAATACGATCCGTATCATCATTGAGCAATCAAATGAATGGAACTCACCGCTTTACCTACTCTTCGTGGACTTTGAGCGAGCATTCCCTTCCATCAAACGAAGTGCTATCTGGAAGGCACTTTGCGATCTAGGCATTCCGAGGAAAATAATTGAACTAATAATAGAAATGTACCGGGATGCTACAGATAAAGTTCAATACAAGGGAAAGCAAAGTGATGCATACCACAACTCACGAGGAGTAACGCAGGGATGTGTACTTTCACCACTACTGTTCCTGATCACACTAGATAGCATAATGCGCAAACTTGACTCCGTAACACCAAATGGCATCCAATGGGGACCACTAAGACGGCTCAATGACCTAGACTATGCAGATGATATATGCCTGCTAGCACATAAGTATACTGACATACAGCAGAAGATACAGAAGCTATCAGATCTAGCACATGAAGTAGGTCTCAAAATCAACATCAGCAAAACAAAAGTAATGAGATTGAACACGAACATTACAGTACACCAATCACCATCAGTAACACGTCAATCGAAGAGGTAGAAAAATTCGTCTACCTTGGTTGTACTGTAGCAAAAACAGGCGGCACTGAAGAAGACATCAGCCAGCGCATAAACAAAGCCAGAAATACATTCAACATACTCCACAAGATCTGGAATGCGTCCGTCCTGTCAAGGAACACGAAGCTACGACTGTTCGATGCATGTGTAAAATCAGTACTGCTGTATGGGTGTGAAACATGGAAACACACACAGAAGATAACAAATAGACTCCAGGTGTTTGTGAACAAATGCTTGAGGCGGCTGATAAGATGCTTCTGGCCGAACACCATCAGCAACATAGAACTTCTGCGGCAAACAAATCAGACGTGCATTGAGACCGAAATAAGAAAGCGCAAGTGGAGATGGATCGGGCACACACTGAGGAAAACCCCTAGTGATATAACGCGGATGGCACTAGAGTGGAATCCGCAAGGTAAACGAAAAGTGGGAAGGCCAGCCATTACTTGGAAACGGACGGTGCTAGCCGAAGCGAAACAACTCGGTAAAACATGGGCAGAGCTGAAAGAAATAGCCCCCAATAGAGTCAGATGGTCCAGCCTAGTAGACGCCCTATGCTCCTAAATTGGAGATAAAGGAAAAAAAAAAAAATATATATATATATATATATATATATATATATATATATATATATATATATATATATATATATATATATATATATATATATATATATATATATATATATATATATATATATATATATATATATATATATATATATATATATATATATATATATATATATATATATATATATATATATATATATATATATATATATATATATATATATATATACAATATATATTTGATACATCACGGTGTATCCGCCATATTTTTTCTGCGCGAGAATTGTCAGATTTCAGCGAGATTTGAATATAGATTACAAAAAAATATGAATTCCAAATACAATACCATGGTATATTTTCCGACACTACTCTACGGTAAGAGGAATGCAGAAATGTGTATGTTAGACCAAAACAGATTCAAAAATATATTTTGACATGATACGTTTTCGTTACCCACACAATTATGATGGCAGGTAGGAAAAAGGATATAACCCATACCCCACCCGTATACACAATTGTGTATGTATATTTCGATTACGAGAAACAAATGTGTGAAACATAGAATTATGTGTAAGTTGAAGACCACAATACACATTTGTGCATTTCGCTTAATTTTGTTTTCGTCAGGAAAACAACACTAACTATAATAATAATAAAATAATTGATGTTATCAAAAAGAAATAATTAACGTGTTATTTAATTTATGTTTTATCAAATTATTATGTTTTTTTTTCAAGAATTCCCATTTAACTAAGATCCGGTAAAATGTGGTAGACATTACAACCTGTCATTATTAATACACATTTGTGTATTTTAAACTTAAATTGGAGCAAAAAAAACTCAAAAGGGATAACTCAAAAAGTAAACAGCATCTATCATTGTATCACAGTACTAAATGGCATTGTCCTATTTATAAATTTTAACATTCATTGTTAGATGGCGCTCTCGCTAAACCAATTTTTATGCGATAAACTTCAAAATATTGAGAGATTTGTGCACTAAACCGGTTTAGTTACTAAACCTAAAATAAAACTCGTTTAGTTAATCTCGAAGTTGACACATTAAGAGATAAATTCGAAAAAATGATTAAACGCGTTTAGCTAATCCTAGTCTGTCAAGGGTATAATACTCGTAAGTATGTCATACCCAGTTTAAAAAAAATGTAACTTAAAAGTTTAGATAATTGAATTTAACAGTTATACTCACTGAAATTTCATTTAAAGCACTGTTCATTTTACTGGTTAGTCTCGCACTACTTAAATTATTACACAACAATTTCAATTCAGTATCATAAACGATTAACACAATACGGGGGAAGCCGTGGGATTTGAATTAAAATAATGAAGATCTCAATTCCCTTTGCACTATTTTTATAAATTTTACCTGGCAAAATGCCATAAATTTTACAAATTTTAAAAAAAAATATTAAAACTTTTTCTAAATTCTCGTTCACAAAGTAATATATAATTATAAAAAAATCTAAGATTATTTTTTCACAACACAATATTTAATTTATTTTGATTATTTTACGAATTTATTTAAAAAAATATGTATTTTAGACCCACTTTATTTGAAAACTTATTCATGACTGAAATTTGGTTTCGCCTTTGATCTCATAAAATCTACTTTCTAGCAAAAACGTTATCAATATTTTGTTTCTTTTAGAGTGTTTGTTCTCAGAAAATAAGTATAACAATTTTCAGTAGCGTAACGACTTAGATCGTTTTCTAATATTAAATTCATGATAGAGTGCAGAAAAACATATGTCTCTTTTCGATCATCGGCAGAAAATATCGTAACGTAGCTCTGAGGATATTTCATACTCGTACGTACATGTAATACATTCGCTCAAATGAAAAATACTATAGTTATATAGTCATATTATTACATCCTCGTACTATTCAATTCAGCAAAACGTCGATTGATGGTTAAAGTAAATTTTAAGTAAAAAATATAAAATAGACTATAGATTAAAGTACAATTAATTCTTTGAGAGATTTTGGAAACGCTTGTTGCCTTGAGTTTAACCGCCGGTGTTTTACTTTATTTAAATTCTAATCTCGAAAATTGTTATTTGAACCGATTATCCTGCTATCTGAACCGCCCTCATACGTTTTTTGTTTTCATTCTAGGTAAGTTTGAAAAATAAATATTAATGTTTTTACTATCAATTTTTGCCAAAAATACTTTTTTTATTGTTAATATAAGTATAAACTATAATTAGAATCAAGTTTAATAACATTTGATTGTGTATATTTCCAATAAAATGTGAATTACTTTGCGGCAACATATGATGCCATTCCGAGTGAAATATCATTTATCATATGTAAGTTTTACGCCTGAGATTTTATCAATTATGACATCCAGACAATATACCCCAACATATTTTTTGGCTTGCGAAGAGGCGGCCGAACTAATTATGGCCGAAAAATCTGATATAGACGAGGGCTATGTGCCAACACCGGCAGATGTGGTAGATAATCTGTCGGAGCAACTTCCAGAGGTACGACCATTCAACCAATATCGACAACCCACGAAACTGTATTAGAACGTAGGGAAAATTAATTTACTATAACGCAGTTAAATTTTTCGGCATATCTCTGAAATCATACACTTTACGAAAAATTTTGTCTGGACAAAAAAATATTAATTTATTTATTTTTAACCGCTTAATCAAAAGATTCGTTCAAAACTGTAAGTTTTAATTTAAAAAAACTAGCTTTCGTCCATATCTCCCAAACTAATGAGTTTTCTGGTCATTGTAGGTCTCAACTAAACATCCCCCTGGGGCCCTATTCTTGAAATCGGTGGAAATTTTCGTAATCGGAATACAATTTGGTATGAAATTCTTTATATTACTAAAATTTTTCGCCGGCTACTTTAATTATTTTTTCAAAATTGTATGCAAGTTTTCTATAACAATTCCGTATCGATTTGCCCAGTCGGAATTTTTCCCTTAGTAGGGGGGAAAAATTATGTTTCTTAATTTAAAAGTAGATAAGATATTTGAAAAAAATGATTAAAGTAGCCGGCGAAAAGTTTTAGTAATATAAAGAATTGCATAGCAAATTGTATTCCGATTACGAAAATTTTCACCGATTTCAAGAATAGGGCCCCTGGATTCTGAATTTTTTTTATCATAAGTAATTTTCTCTAATCTTGCACTTTACGAGATAAAAGCCTGGCATTTACTAAAAAATTCACCCAGTACACAGATTTTTCAAAAAAGTTTATTAAAAAAAAAGTTCATGCTCAGTGGCACTATTCTGAGTGTCGATTTTGTACCAAAAATTAGAGCGCGAGCTGGCGAGGTGAATAATTATTTTGTGTACATATACACTGTATAATGTACAATTTTATATTTTTATTGTATTTTTTTTCTCATGAGCCTGTGCATTTTGTTCGTCAATTTTACAAATGCAAGTAGCAAAATAAAAAATTCCGATTGAACCGGTTGAATATTTATGATGATGACGTATGCCTCACCTCTTCTATTCGCTTGCTTTTGAATAGTGGAACCGATTGTTTGCAATGTGATTTGATTTGTCATTTTCAAATATTTGAACAACGCGAAACTGCATTTGACACATCAATTAAAAAATATATACACTCATACGAATAATTTTCCGGACAAGCTAAATTCTGGAAAACAAACTGTAATTTAACAATGATTGCTTGCCTTTTTATAATTTTTTCTTATCAAACTACACTGATACACTAATGAATATATGATAACCTAAACATTTTATGTTAAATTATCGTAACTTTGCCGCTTATCGGTACAAAATAGGACAGCAAAAAATTTGATATAATTTTAATGGCGCAGTAACAAAAATACAAATATTTAACAGTTATAATTTATATTTTTGAATCGTAGTTGCCTTTTGTATTATTGTCAGTTCGTTTGAATAAATTAAAGTTGAAGCATTGTCGACATTATTGATATTTTTGATCAAAATGGTTAAAGTTGGTAAAAACACTTCAACTAATACCGATCTTTTGTTAAATACCATCGCGAAAAGGGAAAACAATCCGTGATATAGGGGAGCTATTAAACGTAAGCCTTTCTCCTGTTTTTGATATATGCAATCGATATTACAGTGAAGACAGAATTGAACATAAATCAGGTGGGAGAAAAAGAAAAACTACAAATTCGGACGAAAAATTTATGTTGCTTGAAATAAAGGAAAATCCCAAACAAACTGCCCTCGAGATAAATAAAAAATTGAAAACATTCGGTGGTACATCCGTGTCTGATTCAACAGTGCGCAAAAAATTGCAGAGCTTAGGCTTTAATTCACACATTGCACGACGTAAACCTTGTTTAAGTGAAGCAAATATAATTAAAAGGCACGATTGCACCTTAAAATACCGAAATCACCCAATTGATTTTTGGAAAAAAGTGATTTTTGTTGTCGAAAGCAAGTTTAACATCTTTCATAACGATGGTAAACAGCAAAGAGTATGGAGAAACCCGAATCAGAAATTGCAATACAAAAATATTAATTTAACGACAAAACACGGGCGTGGAAATATAATGATATGGGAAGCAATGGGATATTATGGAGTAGGCAATCTTAAATTTATTGAACGTACCATGGATAGTAGAATGTATTTAAATATTTTAAAAGAAAATGTGCGATCGTCGGCTCAAATAAACCATTGTGGAACGGAATATTACTTGTATCAAGACAATGACCCAAAAGGCCAAAACACAAAGCACATATTGTTAAATTATGGACCTTGTATAATTGTTTTACTTTGGGTTTTGCAATTGTAATGGTGTTATTGTGATTGTTCTGTATATTGGTATATTTCAGCACTCTCGAATTAAATACACAAATCGTAGGAAATTCTTCCAATTGCTTGCTTGCTAGCGGATCGGGTATCTACCCCATTATCCATAACTTAAAAACAAAGGTGGTGCGAAAGAGCAGCGCCTAGCAACCGTATATAAACAGCTTCAAAATAGTTTATGTAATACATAGTATTAAAAATAAACCGAAGAAGAGATTATTCTCGAAACGGATATTTCTAAAAAAGTCAAAAATTGGCACAATAAGTAAGAACGAAGTTATTAAAAATGTTTTCAGAATTAATCGATCCGATGATTGGCGCAAATATATTGTAAATATGCTGACCACTTTTCTTAATATAAACGTTCAAATGTCATTGAAAAAACATTTTTTGCATTGTCACATGGAAAAATTTACCGAAAATCACCAGCCGAATCCGATGAGCACGACAAGCGTTTTCACCAAGTGACGGCAAGGCTCAAACATTGATACATCGGCAAAAAAGCTACATGCACTCTTGCGTGACATTTGTGGAAATTTGCAAGAGGAAGAAGATCCCGAAGACGACACGAACGAATCAGAAAATTAAAATTAAACAATTTAAGAAAAATCACCATTAAATCAACTGAATCGATTTAATTTTCTTTTACATAGTTTCTATTATATCTATATTTGTCGATGAGACGTTTATTCGATCGATTTCAATCTACTTAAATTCAATAAATGGACAAAAAATGATAAAAAAGGTTTTCGTCGAAATGAAAAGAAAAAAAATAACACAAAACTGTGAATGTAGATGTGGTTTTTCGGTCTTGATATGTTCAGCAAAGTTGTTTGTCTTAGCTTGCGCAACAACTTTGCTAAAGAAAGCAAAACGAAAATCATAATGGTTCAAGAGTTATCAACTTGAAAATTAGTATATTTTGACGAATTTTTGACTCAGAGCCAAAACATATTGAAAGCGATATCTCAAAAATGGCTAACTTTGAAATGGGACTAGCACCATTGAATTCAGCATACTTGAATTACGTTTAACCCCTTGGTGCCCAGCTTGTCACAAAAAGAAGTTTGCGATTCACTTCATTGCACAGTGATTATTTGCACACAAAACAAAAGCTATTTAATTTTAAATTGAGGTGCGACTCAAAACACGTCTATTCCGTTTGAAATCTAAAGGTATAAACAGAAGATACAACACCTGTCAAATTAAAATACACATAAACCATAGGATGCCAACACAACCTAATGTTGTTGGCAGCAACGACATTGTCGCAGAATTTTTTTAGAATCTATTCTAATATTGTCGTCGGTGCTGCAGTACTACCAACTAGTTTGAGGGTATTATGTTGGCATCAAATTTTTGTGAACTATTTTTAAATGAATTTGAACCAAGTCTGAAGGTTGTACACAATGTTTAATGTAACTAAATTTAAACAGGGTCCATAAAAAAATAAATGAACTATTTTAGGGTTAATTTGTTATTATTTTTCTTGTTTCGTCGCTTCAACGCAGATGCGCTTGTTTTGTTTATCAAAGCGAACTCGCCAACAGACAAACGTATTTTGTCGATGTACATATATCTTCCCGACAAACAATTTTAATAATTTAGTCCAAAAATTACCCAAACATGGACTGACGACCGAGTCGGTGATCGTCTGACCACGGTACCATGAAATAAGTGATTTCCGGAACACCTTAGTCAGGCAAAATATCCGAACGAAGTCCGATGTGGGTATTTTACAGTGTTTTATCCCGTATTGTGTTACGCCTTATATTAGCGCATGTTTCGGTTATTTGCTGGACGAATCCACCAACAAATAATTGGTCAATATTGAAGAGATATATCCGTCAAAAATAGGTCAATTTAAGTGTGAAATTGTGGATATTAGTTTTAAGAAGATTTCAGGTACCATGAAATACCCGATTTCTGGAACACGTTAGTCAGTTAAAATAATCGAAAGAAGTCCGATGTGGGTATTTTACAGTGTTTTATCCCGTGTTATGTTAAGCCTTATATTAGCGTATTTTACGGTTATTTGCTTGATGAACCAATCAATAAATAATTGGTCAATGTTGAAGAGATATATCGGGCATATTTGAGGGATTTGTCACGACTAATATCGAGATTATTTTTTAAAATATTCGGTACATTTGAGCGAGCACTTATTGTGAGAAAAACTATAGGGAAAATATTTTAAATTCAGGTATTTATTACGGTATTTATAAAATATTATATCTGATTTACAATTTAATATCATATTGATATTAATTTAAAATTTATTTAATTCCCTGTGTACGGGATTTGTTCACCGCTGATCTTTTCAGGTATTCCTGTACGGCCTTTTTAATTTGGACATGGCTAATTTGCAAATCCCTTGCCATATAGTTGACCAAATGACCACGAGCTCTATTAAATTTAATCATAGAGAATGATCCGCAAAAATCAGTTTTGATACTTCTGAAAAATAAATATATATGTATATACATGGATTAGTATATGTAAATAATTTAACAAGAACATTTAATAAGAACACTTATACGCTTAAAATATAAACTTTACATCCCGACAAACATAACTAAATAGATAATTGGTCACTGTTAATAATAGTTTTTACGCGTCAGGTAAAACAAAGGAAACTTATCTGATATTTTCTCTATGCTCTAAATACATTACAAAAGTTATTTTCTAAATAATTTTTTTTTATAGAAAATACGGGACCTTAGATATAATTTTAAATCGTTACCAACAATAAATCAATTATATTAGTAAAAATTTTCAACAAACGATTGAAAGTGATAACGATAAATAATCGGTCACTGCTCATAATAAATTTCACGCGTCAGGTAAATCTATGGAGAAATATCCGATATTTTTTTAATGAGATCTAAAAACATAACCAAAACTATTCTCACATTTAATTATTTTCTAAATGAAATTACTCGAAAATTTTAAATAGATTACCAACAATAACAGTTATACTATCTAGTCCTAAATTTTTTACATACATATTAAAAGTGGTATGTAAGCAACATGGAATAACATGTTCGGGTAAAATTAAATAAAATTTACCGACGAATACCCAAATGCTCACAAATAAATCCTTGTAAAGGATTTCACTACAATAAGTACTTTTCATTTTCTTAAAATATAAAAAACGAAAACTCACCTTGGTTTGGAACACTATAAAAATCTATAAGCCACTTAACACAACAATAAATTTTACTTTGATTTCCACAAAATATACTATCAAAAATTTTCGAACGTCCGCTTAGAAACATTTTTGAAGTGTATCTAATTAATAAAAAAATTGTATGACATAATTAGACGGCAACACACACACACTTATAAATAAACAAAATTTTGGCGGAATTTGTATGTTCTTTTGTTTTATGTTATTAAAAAAATCTCAATGTATTGCGAACACCTGTAAAAATAAAAATTTTAATTTTGTCTCGGCACGCTTTCGTTTAGAAACACGTGGATAACTTTTTTAAATTTTACCTGAGTGTAGGGTAAAATGGGACCGATGTAGTTTTTTTTTGTCTCGTCTCGTTTTCGTTTAGAAACTCGTGGATTTTTTTTTAAATTTTATCCGAGTGTCGGGTAAAATGGGACCGATAGAGCTTTATTTTTGTCTCGTCTCGTTTTCGTTTAGAAACTCGTGGATTTTTTTTTTAAATTTTATCCGAGTGTCGGGTAAAATGGGACCGATGTAGCTTGTACGGCGAGAAATTGTTTGTCGGGCTTGTCGCTGTATCTCTGGTTCAGTTTATACCTTAAACTCGCTTTTTTCCATTGACGATACTTGCACTTGCACTTTAATTTGAAAGTGATAAACGTACGATCAGTGTTAACGACCGCACTGCTTTAAGATGTAAACTTCTACCATAGAAAAATAAGTTTAACATAGATTTCTCATTTGTATAAAACGAATTAAATTCCAATGTCTTGATTGTATTTGTGACTTTACTTTGGCACAAAGTAAAATCACAAATACAATCATGACATTGGAATTTCATTTTTATCTCTCGTTTTATACAAATGAGAAATCTATGGTAAACTTATCTTTACCACGCTTATACTCGTATTAGCTCACTCTGTGTGTCTGTTTGTATCGTCAAATTTTGTAATTAATTTTTCAACCAGTTGCGATAGTCCAATTGAGCTGAAATTTTGCATGCAGACTTAACTCCGATGACAATACAAGATTCTAACATTTTTGGACATTAAAAAATTTCGATGACTAAAAAGTAGAAAATAAAATATATTTAAAAAAAAAATTTTATACAACCACGCTTATATTTAAAGGCTCTAAAAAGTAGATAATGTAATAAAAAGCTTTGAAAAGTAGGAAATAAAATGTTTCTTCCTTACTCCTATCAAGGTATATTTATAACAAGTACAAATTTTATATATTAACACAAAACATATATCAGGTAAAAGGTATTTTTTCATATATTAGGAGAATATATGTTTTATTAAGGAACGTGCACGGGAAATAGGTGTAGAAGCCAAGAAACGTTTTTCCTATACTGTACATCTTATATATTAATCACGACGCCAGAATGTCATGACAAAATATGTTTGTATTGAACCGTCATTACACCGTGACAATACAGAACAAAACACAGAACATAAAATGATTTTACATACATACACATTTTGGTGTTAAAAGGTGTGAGTGTAAAAATACAATTTTGTCATGGCACTCTATCATCATGACAAAATTTTGCGAGTGAAGATCGACCTTAGTACTTACACAAACATACACATGCTCGATCAGCTAGCAAGCAAGCAATATGCTAGCGCAAAACCTGGCTACTCAATCAGTTTTACCAAGCAAATTTGAATTTGGAGTTTGTTTTTTTTATAATTTTTTTTATTTTGTTGCGATTGCACAGTAAACTTTGCGGCTTAGAAAACTATCCAGCAAATTTTTATATTGTTTTCCTGTGCAATCGCAAAAATGAACAAAAAACGTATAAAAAAATTAATTCAAATTCAAATTTGCTTGGTAAAATTGATTGAGTAGCCAGGTTCTGCGCTAGCTTATTGCTTGCTGATCGAGCATGTACCCCAATATCTATAGAAAGATTGGAATACTCATTTCCGTCCAATTTCAGGCAAAAGTAATGGGATAAGTGGGAAGTTTCGTCCCGATATGCGGTTGATTTGTGCCCCACTATATTTCGTAACCGGATAATTTATTTAGCTCTTAATTTCATGCTTGAACTACCGTGACGTGTGTCTGCTTTTTGTGTGGTGGTAAATCGACTATATAATCTACATAAGTACGTTAGTTTTGGTTATGTTGTTAATACGAGATTTGTTTTGGAAAACGTCAAAATTATTCATATACAAATGAAAATAACACACAAATACAGCGGTCCTTTTATAAATTTCTTATTAAATATTTAGATTAAAGTTGCGCGTTACGGCAATTGTGTGCTTTTCCCTTTTGAGATTTTAATATTTAGAAATGGCGCGTTTCGACAACATGTATGCGAGTGCAAATGAAGACCAGAAGCGCGTCATTAATGAGGTCCTAAGCACGCTCGAATCTGAAACCCTGTCAGCAAAGGTCTTCTACGTTGATGCTCCCGGCGGGTGTGGCAAGACATTAGTATTGCACACTCCATTGCATTTGCCAAGTGGCGTGGCTTGGAATCCATTTGCTCCGCTTTCACTGGAATCGCCACGAGCTTGATGGAATGTGGGCGTACGCTACATAACATTTTCACACTGCCGGTTCCAATGGATGAGTCATCAGTTTCATCAATGAAGCCAAACTCCTCGCACGCTGCCAAGTTGAAAAGCGCGCGACTAATCATGAGAGATGAGGCCAGCATCATGCCCGGGGCAGCGCTCACAATCATAGACAGAATATTACGAGATTTTTACAGAGGAAAGCCGGAAGAGGGTGTTCCATTCGCTGGAAAAATCATCCACATGTGTGGTGACTTCCGATAGTGTTTGCCTGTAGTACCAAAGGCGATCACACTTCCGGCGCGCAGTTCCAGTTCTCAAAGTGTGATCGATTTCGTGTATAGTGACATCAACACAACACTAGGCAAGCGCTCCATCCTTGCACCCAAGAATGAAGATTGCGCGCTAAGCAATCAGCAGGTGCTTGACATCCTGCCCGGCGGACAAGAAGTCAATGATAGTGTTGATAAAGTTGAGAGTGACGACATGAATGAGGAACTCCGCCTACCCGTCGAGTTTCTCAACAAGATTGAAGGGTCCGGAAATCCGCGCCATGCCATCCCGCTAAAGGTAAACGCGATCGTTCTTTTGATGAGGAATCTAAATACTAGTAAGGGGTTATCAATGAAACACACATGCGAGTCGCAAAAATAAACCGCTACAGTCTGGAATGTGATTTGTGACTGGCTTCTCAAAAGGCGAGCGCATTCTCATCCCACGCATGAAGCTCTCACCCTCGGAAGGCAACTTCTCATTTAAAATATCTCGCCTCCAATTTCTGGTCCAGCTCGCGTTTGCCATAACCATCAACAAGAGTCAGGGCCAAAGCTTGAAGAAGGTAGGAGTGTACTTGACGGCGGCGCTCTTATTTACACACGGTCAGCTGTATGTGGCCTTTTCACGATGCCGCTCATTTGACGGACTCAAAGTGTTTATGTTTGAGACAAGCGATCAATCAGCTGATTGGGACGGGCGCATCGCTCGCAACAAAGAATGTTGTTTTTGTAGAGATTCTACGCCTGTAAATTGTAACGTAAATTTATACTTTATTATCCTTTTGTACATTTCTTCTTAAATATTTAATAGCGTATATGAATTTACTTTATTTTTGATAAAAGTACATCAAATTTACATCTTAAAAAATATTTTTAATCATTTCTCAACCAAAAATTCAATAAAATGTAATCACGTGACTGATTATTCAGTCACAGGTCAGCTAGTTTAAAATTAATATGACTAAAAATATAAGCGTGGGGCGCTCCTTCTGAATGTATATACTATCTCTCAATATATCATTTTTACGTTAATACTGAAATACTCCAGCAAAATAGCTATTCTTAGGATACATCAGAGTATCAATTTTGTACGCAAAATGAAAGCGTGAGTTGGCGAGGTGAGCAAGAATTTCGTTTACATATACGGTGTATAATACCCAATTTTATATTTGTGTTGTGTATTTTCCTCTCTTGTATATGTGCATTCTATTTGTAATTTTTGCGATGCATATGGTAGGTAACAAAATAAATGGATCCGGTTGAATCAGTTTAATTTTTTGATATTAACGTCTACGCACCTCTTCTATTCGCTTGCTTTTGAGCGGTGGAATGAACTAATATTTTATGTTTTTATTATTTTATGTTTTAATATTAGTTTGTATGTTTATGATTTAATATTTAAATCTGTGAATTATTATCAAATTAATTGAAAAATATGAAAATTGTGAAATGTTTACGCATAGAAATGTCAATAAAAAATCAAAACATGATCATGCGCATGCGTCTCGCCTACTAATACAATCAAGATACTCAATACTCTATTTTCCCGGTTTGCTCAGCTCGCGCTTGTTGCTTTTCGTACAAAATCGCCCTCTGAATAGAGTGTTCCATTCGTGTTACTAAAAGACTTTACTAAGACTTTACTTCATGTGTCTAGTAGTCTTAAATTACTAATGTCGTAAAGGAGCGCCCCACGCTTATATTTTTAGTCATATTAATTTTAAATTTGTACGTGTTATAAATATACCTTGATAGGAGTAAGCAAGAAAAATTTTATTTTCTCTTTTTCAAAGCCTTTTATTATATTATCTACTTTTTAGAGACTTTAAATATAAACGTGGTGTTTTAAAAAGTTTTTTTTTAAATAGATTTTTCTATGCTTATACTATAGATATACAGAATACTAAAATATACAGAATATGTACTCTGTAAGTTCTCTTGATAATACGAATGCCGTTGCTACCACCTACCAACAAGTGGATTATTAGGACCAACAAGTGGATTATTATTATTAATCGGAAGTCGTATTATTTCATATTTTTAGAAAATTTATTTGGTGTTTTAAATTAAAAAATGAACTAAATACATTTGGATTTGCATTATTCGAATTAAATACAGTCAAATTAGTTCCCGCCAGGAAACAATTTAGAATCGCAAATCGCTTATTTGCCTATCTTGTTTTGTAGTAAAATTGTCATTAATATTTAACGACGCGACGTAAGATGTTGAACGCCTTACTATCGAATTCGACATTCATATTCGAAGGTTATCGTTCGCCTATGATGCGCAAAGAAACAAATGAATCCTTTATCTACTACAGGAAAACGATAGCATTTGAAAATTAACTTCTCAAAAGTAAGGCTCCTGGATCAAGAATAATTTTTGTTTAAATTATGATATAGGTAAGACTTATGACCAACAGAAATTAATCTTAAGGCTGTATGATGCTCAGAAAAAAAAACTGTTTTGATGTCGATATTTAAATGTCCAAGAATGTGTCCAAGCTAAACATTTTTTGTTCTTTTTCATCAAAAGATACTTGTTTTTGTTTTATTTTTTTACTGTTCTCTTTGTGTATTGTATTGATTATAAAGCTCTGATAGTATTTGTTTTGCATACATAAACGGAACGAAATTTTATGATTAAAATTGAATACGAGAAATTAAAAGCGAAACAATTGCAAGAAAATAATTCAAATTTCGTTTAGTAGTAAAATATACATATTTTAAACAATGGCGTTTGGCTTTTATACATATTTTTTATATTTTAAATCTCGATATGAAATTTTAAATATATTTTCAATTTTGTCAAACAGTCGCACGCACAGTAAAGTTTACTGTTTATAATAAATAGTAATTAAGCGTGTTTTTTTATTAGCGCCCGATAGCTGTATCCGGAGCAGCCAATTTTCTAAGTCAAAACTTATATTTAGCGTGCTATTATTGCATATAATTAATTTGTTTAACTGTAAACTAAGATTTTTCATTCAACTTTTTACTTAAAAATCGATAAAAAATTATCTTGCTCTACCTATTTATCGGGAGCCGCTATCGGGAGCACTATCCATTTCAGGGGGAAACCTTATATTTCCCTTGTTTTGTACAACCCTTAAATTAAAGAAAACTTCAAATTTTGACGTATGTCAATTTTTTTTTGTTTATACGAAATTGTTTTCAATAAAAAATGATTTTGTGTTTTAAAATAAATTTATAAAAAAAAAAAAAATAAATTTATAATACGAGTATAATTTAATTTTTATTAAAATTTAAGTACGATACGTGATCAAATTATTTAGCCGCATACGTACGATGTATTGTAGCGACGGGGTCAGACCGATAACGACCGATTTTTGGAAATTGTACAATTATCATATCTAGAAAATCGGGACGTGATCTAAACGCTATCGATGTGCTATTACAATCCACAATTATACAATTTTAGACGAATGTACGAGCGCCGTTTCGGTTGATGTAGAAGGATGCATGTAGCAATACTGCCGAAAATCAGGAATCACATTATTCACCGTATCCCATCGTATATCACTATGGAAACACCATGATTACTTTTACAGTTCGATGGACGTGGCGGTTATGAATTTGGGCCAATCAGTGGAGCAAAAGAAGAGCGTGGGTCTCAGTTTTAGTAACAAACTTTCACAGAAAATTTTCCGTTGGAAGAAAAAGGATAAATAATTTTCTCTATAAACAATTTTAATTGCCTAATTTAATTTAAATTTATATCACTGTAAAATTTTAATCATTAAAAAGTTTTTAATTTTTGTACAGTTCTTGTGTTAGCGGACAGTCGTCCAATTTCATAACATGTATCTATGGATTTAAAATACACATAATAAAATCGTGAAAAATTAGGAAAACTTTAATAAATTATGTTTATAAATCAAAAATATTTTGTATATTGATAAGAAAATTTATTAAATTAAAAAACACGATTTCAACTGTTCATTAGTTTTTCTTGAACCGCATCGAAATCGTTCATTGTTTCGCGCATTGATGAAGCCTTTTTAGGCATGGTCTACATATTTGTTGTGGTAAGTAATCGTGGGACGGGATGGCGGATCGCGGTAACACACTATTTATTAATTCGATCATGTGAGCATCTTCGTGGAAAAATAGTAATTGCTCTCCGAAAAATTCATTGGCACATAGACAACATGGAAACTGATCAATTTCTTGGTCTTGTTCATCCAGATAATATTCGGCTTGGGTTGAAGTTTGGGAACCTTCGTCTTTTATAAAATACTTATCGGAGCATGTGAGTTTTTCATTTGGTGGATCTTCATCTTCTTGAAAGCGCTCTTCGAGTTCGTCATCCGGTTCGGACGTTAAAAGTGGAAATTCAACATCTCGCGACTGTTTAGTTTGTGATAAATCATATTCTTCTAGATAGATAGGTCCCATTCAGGAGATGGACTGTCACAAGAATTTGTTGTCATTGGTTCTTAAGTGTGCTGTCTCTTAAGCAGACTTATTGAAGGTATTTCGCTCAAGGTGTCATATCCGTCTGTGATTTATCGTAACTGGATCGAGTAATCGCTTATCTCCTCCGGGCATAAATTGTTCAATATTTGAAACAAATATTGTTGGGATTCGTACAGTAACGGGCCGCAGTGGTTTCTTGGGTCTCGAATTAAGTGGCGGATCTTGACTGCCCATTTCTGAGCGCTAGAAAAGAATAGTACATTGGATTAAAATCCTCTACCTACCTACATGATCGAAATAATTCAATGGAACTTACTAATCTCCATTCTTTGGAAATTCGAAATAATGGACCATACGGTTTTTAAGTTGCGAATTATAGCATGAATGGGCACAACACCGTTTCGACATTTTCACACCCATAAATCCCTCATCATTATCGCTGTCATCTATATTTATGTTACTATCATCTGCGGTTGATTGCAGCATTCTGAAATTAAAAAGATCGTTATAGCGCGATTCCTTAGATGGTTCCAGCCAAATACGTACTTATTCATGTCGCATGACTTATAATTAATATTGTATTCCGTAAATATTGTCCTAATTTTAACGGGCCGTCCAGCCTTTTGTAATTCATAAAATAAAATTTCTTTTCCAACGGGTGTCCTAATTGATTGATTGATTGATTCTGAATGCACGACCAAGTTCTTACACAGGAGCTCCCGGGTGACGCCGGGCCCACCGTACACTCTTTTTTACATATAACAAAACCGAAGGATTGGATATGTTAGTTAAATGGGACAGAATCGGCCCGGTTACAGACACCTAGGTATAGCCGATAGTTAGTAACACAAAGACAGCACAAAACTAATCTACTTGGGGAAGAATAAAGGTTTAATAGGTTAAATGGATAATGATGGTATTGGTCATCAACAATTGCTTCTTTAAATCAGCAACCTAAGAAAAAATGATATTATTTTACATGTATCTTTAAATTACCTGAAAATGAATACTATATTAATACTTTTCGACATCCTAACCAAACTGATTGTTGAATCGGCCTAATTTCATACACCTAGGTAGAGACGTTATAGTTAGTAACACAAAGACAATACAACTTTAAACTACACAATCAGCAATTAATTTTATAAAGAAAACTTATTTCACAAGCAATATGTATAATTCCTGAAAATTAATACTAAATTAATATATTGCTGCTTACCTAAATAATATGAACATTTATAATTTAATAAAAACCAAAAAAATATAATAATAATAATTAAGAGAAACGACGCGTTTATTTCTTTTACCGAAAATTTCGAAAATGCACACTCGATATTGCTCACAAACAAATCATAAGAAAATTCTAAAACTTTCTGAATAATTTCGTAATGGATTTTCTTTAATATAAAATCAATTTCATGTCCGACAAAGTTTTAGAAAAGCCCAGCACGAATCGATTTTACTCAACCAAATTCATGTGCCGGTTTATAAATTTTGAAAAGGTGGAATCCTTAATTAGGATGAATTATTGAAATCAAATGAGATAACCGCAGTGATCAACAATCAACTCTGAGGAAAATGGGCGGTTTAATTTTTTTTTTTTGGTGTATTTGTTGAGGACCATGTCAGTTCGAAAAACTAATCAGGGCTTCCCATCGAGGGTTGGGGACAATTTATAGAATTTTGTATTCTGACCAAATATATTAATAGAATTCTTCTTGGCCAATTAACATATCCCTAGAAATCCAAATACAACCTCAGGTATATGGAGTGTTAGTTAGAGACCATGTTATTTGACTGATTAATTGATTGGAATGTGCGACCAAACCTAAGTAAGATCCCCGGTTGCCCATCCACACATTCTTTTACATATAACAAGATGAAGGGACAGGAAAGGTGAACTAATTATTATGGAAAAAGACCCGGTTTCAGAGCACAAGACAACATAATTATTTAATATATTATGGTACAATACCCAGCAATCAGGATCCTAAAATTATATTAAATTATCTGCAATATAACTTATACTATATCCAGTGGTCGTTTTTACTATTAGGAATACTAATAAAAAATGGTAAATATTGAAGTATTAAATAATAAAATTAAAGCAGTTAAATGTAATGATTAGTATTAATTAATCCAACTCAATTCTCCTGACAAATATTAAATAAAATTAATTGAATTCAAACCACCAAACAATTAGTACAACATAATAGTACTCGTCACTGCCGTCATCTGAAAATCCAGCTCAAATCTAAATATAAAGACTAAATAGAGTCAAAATTATAATTTCTGGAACTTTAACTCTTCTAAATACTAAACAAAGTAAAACATTAAAACATATATTTAGAATTATTAATAAGTTTAATAAGTAGGAAATAAATTTCCATTCTACCGAATAAAACCTGTTAAAATATAATTCAGTAATAATTAGTACAACTTTTAAATAAATTGTGATAAATATAAATAAACTTAGATCTCGGCATAATTAAGACTTAAACCAGAATTAACTTCCCCAGTAAAATAAATTTTTGATTCGAACCATAATCAAAACCACTTGCAAAATACTATGAAGGCCTCCACCCAAAATCTTGATTAGTGAATTTAACCCTTTCGCGGACGCACAGTTATTTAAAATGTTTGCAGAATACAATGAAAACAGTTAATGGAAATAATTAAGTTCCACCCCAAAAAATTATTGTCAAATCAGGTATGCAGAATTAGGTGGGGATTTGAAAACGGATTTTAAAAAAGTTCTGAAATTCGGCCAGGCTAGGCAATTTCTTAACTAATTATGTTTAAATCTGGTATATTGAGCTGCATCGAGATTCCAACATAAATCCTGGATGAAGTTCTGGATTTTTCTTCAAAATAAATTTGAAAATAATCAGGCAAATAAATATCTAGTTCCTACATTCAGCATTGTTGAACCAGGCCCTAACCCGCCAAGAGACGACTAAGTCTAATTCAGCTTTCCCAAAACTAAAGTTTGCTCGAATTCCAATTCAGCCCAATTCGTCCATATGTGTAAGGCTTCTTACATAATTGGTGCCTGCGCAAGTTGAATAGAGTTTAGCACTCAAATCAATCGATATTCGTGTCTGACGTTCCCATGTAATTGCGAACCTGTTTCGAGAAATATTATTGAGCCAGAGAGATTATTTTACAGAAAATAGCGCCAGCAGTAAGCAATCTAAAATAAAAGAGTCAACATAAAAAGGCCGAAGGATATCACATGAAACATTTACTCGTCATTAAAAACGAAAATAAAAATTAAAAACCATTTTCCCTTACCGTAACACATATGAGGTCTCGCCCTTTTAAACCATTCTACAAAAAACGTGTTACTTGTATTATTTGAAATTTTTTATCATGCATTATTATTAGTTAGAGAGAATATTAATTTAAGCAAACAAATTATAAACCAATTAAATAAACAAACAAAAAAATCAGTTAATAACAAATAATAATAACGCCTGTATGTACATGTTATATATTTACAATACATACATGAACTACTTTGTGACCGGTTTCTGGCCTCAAAATATCATTAGCATAGACAAGCAAGTTTCATGAGTGATTCATCGATAATCGAATCATTTTTGCAATGTCCTCGCATAGTCTATTCATAATGATTTATCGAAAAAAAGCAACTTACACAAAAATACGTCGATAAATGGAAACATTTACACACATTACAAATAAAAACAAATATATACATTAAAATAATATTAATATAGTAATATATTAAACTAATTATTAAAATATTAAAATAATTATAAATAAAAACAATTAATTTAAGAATTTTTTCGGCTTTTCGGACAAAATATTATTTTAATGGACACCCATACAATGTTTACGACTATTTTAGTCGCAGAAAACAAAGAGGCCATTTATTAACAATATTTCTACCACAAAAGTAGAAAAAATGCACTCCCCTCCCCCAAACCTTTAACCCCAGGGCGTACTTGTGTATACAAAGAACACAAACCCTTGCAAAAATGAGAACTCCCTTAGGTAGCTTCTTGGCAGCTTGGTTTCGTACTGATAAAAAGTTGGTCTACTCATCAGGTTGCAACGACCAAACTGCAAAAATTCCACAAGGGTTTGTGTTCTTTGTATACACAAGTACGCCCTGGGGTTAAAGGTTTGGGGGAGGGGAGTGCATTTTTTCTACTTTTGTGGTAGAAATATTGTTAATAAATGGCCTCTTTGTTTTCTGCGACTAAAATAGTCGTAAACATTGTATGGGTGTCCATTAAAATAATATTTTGTCCGAAAAGCCGAAAAAATTCTTAAATAAATTAAATTCACGGACGATTAATAAATTCTTCTTAAAAACAATTAATTTTATATACAGATATACACACATACATATACACACATGTGTATATATATACACACATAAAGACGAACTCCTCTCAAACAGACAATTCTTTAAAATTTCATTTTCATCCTTTTTTGCCATTAGACTTTTAAACAATTCACCGTGAATAATGTAACCATATTATTATTTTAATGTGTGATTGTGTGAACGCATATAACAGTGTGTCCCTTTTCCTGCCTGCCATCACAATTGCGTGGGTAAAGCAAAAGAATCATGTCAAAAATTCATTTTTTCATGCAGTTTGAACTCATATACACATTTGTGCATTCCACTTAAATCATTTTCGACCGAAAAATAACACTTTATATGTTATATAATTTATATGTTACAAAATTATAATGCTTTTTTCAAAAATAATTCCGATTTAACTAAGATCCTTTTTTTACGCTATTTGCCGTAGGCACTTGGCGAAACACACCAGTAGATACTCCTGATGATGACCTAACAAGTCGAAATCGATCGAGTGATTTTTTAAACTTTTTGAAAAATATTCAAAATATTCTGCGAAACAAAAAACAAGTGATTAATAAAAATGTGTTTATTAAGTATAACTAAGGTCCGTTAAAATCTGGAAGACGTTACAACCTTTTATTTTGAACACACACATTTGTGTGGGCTGGGCTCAAATTAAAGAAAAAATATATTTTTTGTGGTAGTAAAAGGGATAAACATACAAGAGAAAATAGAACAAATTTGTATATATGCATTTAAAACCATACGGTCGAACTTATTTTTCTCATGACAAGTACAACAGCTACTAAAATATGTATTTATGTAAATAAACTTATAATTTAAATTGAAAATATAATCAAATATGAATAAAAATAAAAATAATAAAAATAAAATTAAAAACACTTATCTTATCCTTTGGAACATACTCGAACGTAGAAATAAGTGTGATGCATTTGCTCGCACTACAGTTTCTACCCATTCCTGCGCACTACACAATACTTTTAATATTTTTTATAATTATAATTATATTAATTTCACTTTTAATTAAATTATTAAAACGTTATTATTGATGTGTAAACATCTTTGCTCGCGCCTACCAAAAATTTTTGTATTAGAGTAAACTTGTAAATGAAACGAACGGAAATGACGTATGTACCTACTTCGTTTGAAAAAAAAGCAACAAATTCAATAAAACAATTTTGTACTATAGATGGCTTGCTTGTATGTATATGTATAATAGTATAGGGAAAACAAAAACAAATTTAAAAAATGAAATAGAAACCATCAACATTTTCATCGATCAGAAAAATCCAAAAAAAAAATTACGATACGAATTACGATTACGAAATTACATACTCTTACGAGTAAAAACACAGTCAACACTTGTGTATGTTGCTTTATCACGAGTAACTAGTCTAGGAGCTGTTCATCACGTCGGCTATCAATAATCACGTCTTCTACTAAATGGGGTTATAATGACGTCGCGTTTTTAACATTGAACTACCAGTGTCTCAGGTCACAGTCACGCAGATAAGCTCAATTCACTTCCTTTCCGAGACTTGTCTGCGCAATGACGAGTATGTTAATATTCCTACGTTTGAATGCCTCGTGTTCAGTTCAAGAGAGATGATCAGTGGGCTGCCGGTGTAGCAATTCCGTCAAAAGATCCATAAAATGAGCATAGTGGAGACAGATATTTTTCCGTACGAACTTTTACTTGTCGGTCGGCCTTACTTTCTCAAAACCAATATTGACGTAACAGATAAACTGGTGAATGAAACTATGGACGAACAAAAGAGACCTCAATGGGTCTTCCTCAAAATGAGGTTTCGCACCTCACTACAAATCCGCTAACTATAAATCAGGTTGTAATGGCGAATTTTGTAGGATAATAATGGATAATAATGGCGTCTGGTTTTTAACATTGAACTGTTAGAGTCTCAGGTCACATCACCTCGACCTAAGTGATAGTCACGCAGGGATGCTCAATTTTCTTGCTTTCCGAGATCGGGATACACAAAGACGAGCATGTTAATATTATTAATTTTGAATGATGCGTTCAGTTCAAGAGAAATGGTCAGTGGGCTGCCTGTGTAGCAATATATGAAAATACAAGTTTAACTTATACAGTCAATTCGCATAAGGAAATCATCGTTGGACTAACAAATGATATGAGGGTAACAACACAACCCATTGATAATATCTACACGACTGAACTTCAGCTTCTTAATGGGAATAAGATGTTTTTTGTATAGTTGTATTCACCTCGCCGAAAAAATCTGTCGAAGACATAATGAAGTTCATACATTTCGTCCTTGCTCCATATTCTAAAAGAATTTCAAAAATTCTAAGGAGACTATCATCTTTTGCCGATGATTATGAGCGGGGATTTCAATATTAATTTTGCTGTTCCTCCAGCTGAACCAAATGAAAACTATGGTTAGTAAAGTAGTAAGTAATGAAAAACTATGGTTAGTAAAATTACATTCCTTCTTCCTTCAAAGTAAACTGTACGTGTACGGACGCACTAAACACACGCCATGTTTACACATCTCCTTGAGAGTACTAATGGACTCACTCTTTTTTTATATTATTTTATTTATTATACCACACTTTTTAACACATTTTTATAACACATTACATTAAACTAAATTTAATTTAAAACTACAGAGAAGGACAAAAACACGTCTTTCCTCTGAGACGATCAATCGTCGCCCCACCTTTTCTAACGGGTGTCCTCATTGAGTATAAATTCATTTGTTGTGTTATCGTAATCAAATAAAATTTCCGAGTTATTCGATTCCAGCGCATTTAGAAAAGCTCCATTTGAACTATTCATGTCGCTTAAGTTGGATTTTATATCAGCAAATACAGGATCCAAGAAAGATACCGTATCTATTTTACCATTTTCCTTTACATTTTGTTACGGTTGAACTTTGTAAACGTCGCTTTTTTGCTTTAGCCTTAGTCCTTGCTTTTGGATCCTGCACATCATTACTACCCTCAGCAATTAAACTATCCGTTTCGGTTCCCCTTCATTCTCATTTCCTTTACCGCCGACATTCATAGGAGATAAACCACCAGATATTCAAATCACTTCGTTATGGACGATATCGACCCGGTCGGTAACCACACATTTTACTCGATGCTTCCAATGAGGCACCAACTACTTGGAAATTTTTGACAAATATTTACGATGAACAGTAACCAAATTGGTTAATGTAACGATTAAATTTGTTTGAAATGCATTATCTGTGTTGATATTCTACGAATATATAAAACACTGATTAATTTGAAAGTTTGGCCAATCGATCCTAAGAGGGCTATCTATCACCGCTCAGAAGCCTATGCGAGGATTTTCTGTTAATGGTTGCTAACCTGTACATTATCTTTTATAACGTACAGCTTATTTTCGTTACACTACTCGTACTAGTGGTCACCGATTTACTTCGTCGTATTTCAATTTCATCGTCATTCTACAAAAGAAACTAAAGAAATTAGGACATTTAATGAAATTCACGATCAAATCTAACTCATTTACAACTGTGGGCAACGATGTTTTGAATATTATGACGTTCGAGAGGCTTTCGTTGGAGTAACCATTATATTTATAAGTAGCACACAGGCACAGCACTCAAATTTTAAACTTAAAAACTTATTCACTATTGTGAACAACTAAATATTAATAAAACATTTTTGATAAATTTATTTAATTTATTATTTATTTCGCAATTTGTTTGAGTTTTAAAATGTTTGCGATTTTTTTTTTCAAACAACATAAACACAAAAGTAGAAGTGTCATTCGACTACATGAAGTTTACAATTTAATTTTTTTTGATTAGTAGCGACACCAGTGAATAATGGCTGCAGTTTCAGTAGAAAATTTCCCTTCGGCGCCGGATAGTGCTCCAATAAAAAAACACGCTTGAAACACATATGATCTAACTCTGCTAATGTTGCGGTTATATGGGAGCCAGATTTGTCGTAGCTATGGAACAAACACAGCAATATGAAAATGTTCTTGATTATGATTTTACATTACCCAAGTATAACAAAATTCGATTTTTTTGTCATTTTTCGAAGTAAAAACTTATATTTAGTTTCGTCTTTGACTTAGTTTTGCTTTCGACTTAGAATAAGATCCTGTATGAAAAGTGTCGCGATTATTTGAAACTGGACGAAACTCGATACAATAAAATTGTGCTTATGTATGTGTGTAAATAAAATTGGGGAACAATTTGGTGTAAGTATGCGTGTGAAACGTCACAACCGAAACTATTAGGGGACGAGATGCATGGCGGAGTTAAAAAACTACTATTTTGATTTCAGAATTTTATTAAAATTTACATGAAAATTGACCATACGACTAACATAAATCTGTTGATTGATGAAAAATATTTTCTATAATTTGAATTTTTTCCATAGTTTTTGTTTTGATATATTATAACAAACATACACTTTATTTGCTGTATTATACACAATTCACGCTCATTCCTGATAACAATTTCATTATTTCCACAATATGTAAATTTAATTTACAGGCCGACCAATTGAATTAAGTTTCGAGCTGAAATTTTGATGAACATAAATTAGACCATTAATATCCAGACAATTAATTACTTAATAAGAATTTAATTTTGTAATATTTACATTTTAAATTAAAATGTTAAACGTTGAATGTTGAATTGATGACGCCGATGATATTGATGATGATGAGGAAGATAATAGTTCTTGAATAACTATATCGTCAATTATGTTTTCCATTTTGTGTGTTTGGTTTCAAACACCCGCAATACACTATTAAAATTATTTGTATATCGTTTTCGATATTATATTTTTATTTTGTTTTCGGAGCACAATAATCTTTTAAAATAACACTTTGAATAAAACACAATTTTTGTTTCATTAAACACAACTAGTACTTTATACAATCACAAATTCACAAATTTAATAAAATAGAAATGGCGCGAAGTCTTTTCGATAATTTGACATGACGTTTAAGTATGTGTGAGTAAACGTAAAAAAAAATCAAACAAATTTTTTGGATTTTATTTTTGATCCAAAATCAAAAAAAAAGACAAAAAATGTAAACAACGCTATTTTAAATCAAAAATGGATCAAAATTTTGGTGTCACAGAAAATGATATTACTTTATACTTAGGACAGTATACATATACGAACCAATACTAAAGTATTGATTCTTCGACTTTTTTTCTAATATTTCGAAGGCAAATACGATAGCTCAATTTTGAGTTTCGTCTTGTTATACTTGCGTACTAACTTATTTCTATTACTTGCGTACTAACTTATTTCTGCTATTTTCATTGCCTGGGTTTCATTTATGACAGAAAGTTAAACTAGACACCCTTAAGTTATTAATAAGCTGGACTAGTAATAATAAATAATACTAATTTGTTCTAAGCACATCTCTGTTACTATCGACTACTCCTTAAAACATGTTTTTATGAGAGATTTGGAACTCATATTTGGCCGAATTACACAAGAGAATTACGCTAGAATAGACAGCAAAAATTCACGGTACCTTATTCTTATTTAAAATCGTGTCATAAACTCAGACAGAATATGCTTGCTACGTGATTGTTCGTTAAACTGCGTATACTTATACGCAAAAAAACAAAATATTTTTGATTGTATGTGGCTATTTACAGAAAATGAAATCTCAGTTTAAATTTTTACGTTTACATATAGGATGAAATATCTCTTTTAGGTTGTCTCTGCTTATAGTATGATCTTTGATTTTTTTAAATCAGTTACATAAATTATGTTTCATAATTATTTTAATATCGAGTTGGTCCTCCTTTATATTTATAACCTCTTTCATATTGAATACAGGTATACAAACTAAAATGTAACGATTGCGAGGCGTTCGGCCTGTGTAAGAAAGAAAACTACCAACAAAGAACGCCAACTAATAGTTAATATGAAGCGTACTGGAAAATATTTGTGCGAAATTGGATATTAGTTGGCCGAAATCATTCTGCAGGAGCCCAAATAATTTCCAGAATAAACGTCACACGATCGCCGAAAACGGGCAGCGAACAGGGCGAAAAGCAACATTTTTCAATCGGGACGAGCGAAAGATTTTTGATTTGGTGAGATAAAATCCAAAAACAAGCGCTCCAAAACTAGCTTCAGAAATGGAGAAAGTACTTAAGCTACCCACCCTCAAAATATTAGAAGGGTTTTGTGGAAACATGAATATCATGGCCATTAATTTCGAATGCTAATTCCAAAAAAAGAATTGAATTTGCACAAAAATTATAAATAAAAGAATTCAACTTCTGGAAGACGTTTGTATTTACGGATGAAAGTAAATTTAACATTTTCAGAGCCGATGGAAGAGGTAAAATTTGGAGAAAACCTGCTACAGCGCTGGAGCCAACAACAACTATTAAACATGATGGTGGTTCGGTTATGCTATGTGGTTCAATGTCGGCGTGTGGGGTAGGTAAACTTGTTTTTATAAATTATTTTTTTAATCTCTGGAATACATGGTATTCTAAAGGACCAGGATTTGAAACCATCTGTGAAACAATTGAGGCCCGTGCCATCATGGATCTTCCAGCAAGACAACGATCCTAAGCATACGGTACATATAGTGAAAGAATGAATTCTGAATAACGTCCCAAAACAGTTACGCGAAATTAGAAAATAAAGGATTACCAGCAAAAAAAACATTGGAAGAAACAGTAATGAAAGAATGGGGTAAAATTTCAACGGAAGCTACCCGGAAGTTAGTAGAATCGTTGATTTAATACATAGAGATACAGTGATACCTCACTTAACGAGCACCTCGCGTAACGAGTAATTCACATAATGAGCAAACCAAATTGTAAAACAATGACTAGCTTAACGAGCGACGTTTCGCATAACGATGAGAAGTCCAGCCCCCCTATTCCTGAATACGATACGAAAACGAAAATGCAAAAATCATATTTGAATTGAACCAACCCCCTATTCCTGAATACGATACGAAAACGAAAATATAAGATTCCTATTCGATTTTAAATAAGAATCGTACGAATCTGATTCAATTCAAATATGATTTTTGCATTTTCGTTTTCGTATCGTATTCAGGAATAGGGGGGCAGATTCGTACGATTCTTATTTAAAATCGAATAGGAATCTTGTACTTTCGTTTTCGTATCGTATTCAGGAATAGGGGGGCAGGTTTGTAAAAAAAATTAAAGGAAAAATAAAAATTTCAAAACAAAAAATTGTATGTACATATGTATATGTTATATATACTATATGTACGATAGATATATGTACATACAATCTTTATTTAAAAGAATATTTTTACGGCATGGAACACATTATCGTATTTTACATTAATTTATGTCAGAAACATTGTTTTGCTTAACGAGTTCTGGAACGAATTATGCTCGTTAAGCGAGGTACCACTGTATTACTACTCGGATTTCTGCCGCTACGTATGGTTAATGTCTCTAAGAGTCACATGTAGATAGAGGCATAGTTGTGCGAGAGTGGTTTTAATTTTACAACAAAAATACTAAAAATAATTGTTAAATTAAGGAGCAGATAGTTCACACTAATGTGAAAATAGTTCACACCACCACCTTGATAGTGATAATTAAAATTCATTTCCATCCAAAATGAAAATGAAGAATCAATTGATATCCGTGTTTTACAGGGGACCAGTTCATTAAATCACGACAGGTTTGTTGACTACACTATATCTTTAATGTTAAGAGAAATTTCTAAAATGTGGTCCATTTAACCAGATTTTCAATCTACATTCGAATTGAAGCATAGCAGGAAATGTAAAAAACGTCCTAACCTTTTAATAAATGTTTAATTTAAAAAAACGTAACACTTAAATCTTTGATAACGATTAATGGATTTGTTGTGTTGATCTAACATCTCAAAAGGGCTATTTGTTACCATTTTCTCGCTTCTGATAGAGAATGGTTAAAAATATCTAGGGCGGTATGTTGTACCATCACTTCGAATCGAAATTCGAAAAAACTCGAATGGCGGTATGTTGTATCATTTTCGAATCGCGATAATTGATAAAGTTGCATCATTTAAAACCAAAGTAATAATAAATGTAGCTGACATTTCATTCTATAGAAAAAGTATTGTAAGATTAAAAAACGATAAAAGTCGAAAATGATACAACTTTCACTTTTTCGATTCGACTTTTTCCGAATTTCGACTATTTTCGATTCGAAGTGATGGTACAAAATACCGCCCCTAGTTTAACATTATTGCAATAACACGGCCCAAGTATTTTTACTTTCAATTTTCCTGGCGATATTCGTACTTAAGTACTAAACTTATACTGGGTTTACACCAGAGCTACTTTAATAGTATAATACTTTTTTGCTAATAAAGTATAATACCCGGCCAGTTTACATCGCAAGCGGTGTAAACCCATACTATAATACTATATAATTTTTTTTGTCGGTAAATATATTTTTTTTTGGTTAATATCACAAATGGAAATGTTTAGCCAAACAAAAAATGTCTTTATCGGCCACTTGAAAAAAATAATAAACAAAATTAAAGTATTATAACATTATAGTAGAGTTTAAACCACGACTATAATGTCAATATTTTTTTGATAGCTATTATACTTTAATAGCAAAATAGTACGTGATAAACTATTAAAGTATTTTAGTTTGAGTTTACACCAACATACTTTTTTGCTACATACCCATGTATAACAAAACGAAAGTAAAAATTGAGTATAGTATTTTCCTTCGTTTTCATCCAAAATTAACGAAAGTTAAACTTCACATTATAATGATAGTGTTTGTAGCGTATACGTATTATATACATATGCGTATACAAATGGCGTAGTATTTAGTTTATTGTGAGAACGCTAAGTTAATAGTAACTTTTAACGATGCGGATACATTTGTCAACTTTGATATTAATTTATTTTAAGGCATTTGGTAATGTAAAGAATCATTCGAGATAATTTGGTACAATCTATTATATTTTGTTTTCCTATTTTATATTTAGAAATCATTATTTATGAAGCAAGATAGCCATGAACTAAAAAAGTGCATTAGGGCAAACTTTACAGAGCTGCTCACCAAAGAGCTTAGCTGCAAGTTTACGTTTAACGGTCAATAAAGATAATGTGAGGTATGGTTTACGTTACTCCGTGTTAAATTTAATACTAATAATATTATTTTCAACATTTTAGATTGTACTATGGAAAAATTTACGAACTCTATCGAAACCGATTTAATATCCACAAATTACTTTTATTATATAAAAGACAAACAAGGAAAATTATTTAAAAAAACATCTAGTGTAAATATTAGAAATTAAAAAACTGAATAATTTAATCGAAATGTATATATATATGTATGTCCAAAATAATCAATAATGAATTAAAATAATGAATTTAATAAATCATTTTATATTACAAAAACAAAAATATTTCTTTAAAACCATTTAATTTTACAACCAAAATTTGAAATTGCCGTTTAAACAAACACAAGCACAATTGTTCCCTCCAAATATTTCTCAATACGCATACACATGCAATAAAATGTTTATAATGAGTTTAGTCCAGTTTCGGATTTTCGCGACAAGCTTCATACGTTTTATTTTAATAAATTGCAACTCAAACTTAGAAAAATACTAGACTAAGTTTAGTACTTAAGTACGAATATCGCCAGAAAAATTGAAAGTAAAAATACTTGGGTACTTTTATTCTACTGGTGTAAACGGGGTATTAGTCTAGTATTTTTCTAAGTTTGAGTTGCAATTTATTAAAATAAAACGTATGAAACGTGTCGCGATTATTCGAAACTGAACGAAACTCAATAAAGGAGAATTGTATACATGTATGTGTGAACAGAAAAGACAAAAAACAAAATGGCGGGAGCGAGGTTGTGCATGAATGTAAAATGCTATATTTGAAAATGTTAGAAGAAAAAGATGGCGGCATCCAAATGTGAGAGCAAAATAAAAATTTAGGTTTAAAATGAATATTTTTATTTTATTAAATTTGCGGTATAAAAATATACGTACATATATACATATTATATATGAATCTAAATTATATTTTAGTTAATTTTTTAATTATTTTTTATTATTACACAATTTGAAATTATTCTTTGATTGTAATATTAAAAGTTTAAATAATTTTCCAAATAGGTACTATGATTATTGCACATCAAGTTTATTATTTTCGCATTTGTTTTCTACCTAAAAACTTAAAACTGAACTAGAAATTAATTAATTTATGAAAACAATATTTGAATAGATATAAAATATATTTTGATGTAATTTTATTTAAATTAACGCACATCTTTAAATTTTTTTAACAAAATTTTATAAAATTACCAAACTCATGTCGTGAACATGAAAAATAAAAACAAACCATTACACGCTATACACATTCCTACGAAAGAAAAATTGCGGTAACACAGTATCAATGCCTTCTATACTACTGGCCTTTTACTACTCTCATTTTTCGCACATGACGTCAATTTAAGTCTATACCGAGACTGCGCAATAATAATTTTAGGATATTTACACTAACAAAGCAACTAGAGAAAGCAACAACAACGTCGACTTAGCGTGTCGTCATCATTTGGTGTAAGCGGCCAGTAGTTTAGAAGGCATTGACAGTATACAGTAGTAACAACACAGTATACATATACGCTACAAACACTATCATTATAATGTGAAGTTTAACTTTCGTTAATTTTGGATGAAAACGAAGGAAAATACTATGCTCAATTTTTACTTTCGTTTTGTTATACTTGGGGGTTGTTGTACATCTGTACAAAATTTTATATCGAAGTTTTATATCATTAATAATACACTTTAAAAGTAAATTATCCAATTTCGCTACATAATTCGCTGATAAACATAATTAATTCGTGCTATTAATGTAAAAGGTAATGAAATTTATTAAAGTAAGCTTTGATAGCACGTCGTTTCAATAAGAAAAATGTAATTACCAGCTAAACATCTATGAACCAACTGTACATACGGTTTATGTCTCGACTAAATTAAACCATAATATTTTATACATTTAGCCATAAAATCAATTTTATTCTTAAAATCAACTTTCAGTAGTGTCATCTGCAAACAAGTTTTAAAATTAAACACGTCATCTTTAAGGGGTAATGGTATTTGTGAATATAATAAATAGTGGAATTATTAGAAAGTACAATATTACCTCAATAGATATCGCTCCATATACGATTTAATCACCGTGCTCATTCAAAACAACACCGTGCTCATTCATAACATTAATTTCCAACGATTTTTTTCCTCATTCTCGTTGCCTCGCAACGCAATATTATACAATTATAAATTTATATTGAGTGTCGCGCTCCTGGTGAGGTAATATTGTAATATTTTTTTAAGCTCAGGTGCGGTATGTTGTACCATCACTTCGAATCGAAAAAAGTCGAATTCGAAAAAAGTAGAATCGAAAAAGTGAAAGTTGTATCTTTTTTGCTTTTCGAAAATGATACAACATACCGCCATTCAACTTTGTTCGTATTTCGATTCTAAGTGATGGTACAACATACCGCCTCATGATTTCTCTATACATATACATAATAATAAACACAATGATTACTTCTACCAGTGTCACACTGGTCAACAAGAAAATAAAAAATTAAGTAAAAATTATACCGGTACTTAGATATTGTAATAGTATCAAAACAGTGCATTTTTCCCCAAAAATTTCTAGTGTTGAATTCGTAATTTCTTGTAGTTTGAAGAATTAAGGAATAGTACGAAATTCGATACTTATATGAAATATATTTATCTATCTAAATCGAATTAATTGAGTTTGAGCACGTTTTAACATGTCTTGTTTTAAAATAAATTAAAGTTTAAAGATTTACATAATAACAGTTAATCATTAACCATAAACAATTTGTTTAATTTCAATAAAACTGTTGTTTCCTAAGATGAACTTGAATTTGGAAAACTAAATACTAATTTAGTTGTCTTATAATACCTTTCAACATCTAGCAATTTTAGGTGCGTCTTAATAATCCTTTCTCACTCTCTCTCTCTCTCTCTCTGGCATTATATCCCAAGGGATTTGGCCGCCTCAAATGAGGTTTCATAATCATATTTTCATTTCGGATAATGAGCGATTAATTCATTGATCCTAAACCAGCCGTGCAATTTTTTCTTTGTCACCACCGGGAATCGAACCCGGGACCTCCCGGGCGTCTTAATAATCCGCTATCCTGCATTTGATTGAAGTGAACAAAGAAAATGTTTTACTGTAATGTGGGCAAGAAATTTTAACACTGACAGACAACCGAGAAATATCTGTCAGTGTTTAAATATTTTTTTTTGGGCTCTTTATTTTAGTAATACTTAAGTAACGTTGTGCCTATTTTTTTTAATGTCAGTTTTGTGTCAATTTAAAAATGGAGTGTAAAACGAACATTATCGGTATACTATATTTTTTTATTTCCGCAAACACTAATCGAACACTGATAACTTGTCAGAATCGTAGAATCGAATTAATAAATTCCGTTCTGTAGATTTTTCCCTAGAGGGTAAGCAATTTGGATAAATCAATTTCGGCAACCGATACGAATGATGTATTCGTTCCATGGTGTCTATGAGCGAAGGGAGACAAGGGTTTGGTTCGTTGCCGGGTAGGTTGTCTTTTATTTGTTTCGTAACCCTTATCTTTTATGGATTTATACTATACAATGTTGAAATTGTGTTGTTTGGAATTTCGCCGAATGTGTTTTAGTCATCAGCTAGAATACAGTTGTGATATATATTTGTTTAGATTGTCAACTTCACTGAGGTAGTTATTTATGGCTGGTTAATTTGACCCCTAATTTGGGTGAACCAAGTTCCGCAACCGATTCGAATGAATTATGTCTATGAGCGACAGAACCAAAATCTTCACTACAAAATCGCCTATAATAATGGTCAGAATCCTCGTCTCAGTAATACCGCCATTTTATATATTTATACAATACAAAAATGGTCTGTTTACGGTTTGGACAACAATTAAGAAAAGTCTCATTTCCATCGAAACAGTTATTTATTGCTGACTAAGATGAACCAAAATCTAGATAAACCAAGACCTGCAATGAACATGTCTATAGTAAATTGTATAATCAGAATTATACGCGCGAACCCAAGATTCGATTTCTCTCAGCAAGGTCACCTTGTATTTGGTCACGAATGCTGAAATTGTGTTATTTGAAATTCAGCTAGAACAAAATACGGTCTAATAGCACGCGAAAAACTGAACTCAGTCAGAAGGCATACAAACCACAGCTTTCGCAGATGATAAGTCAACGAAAACAAAAGTGTATCTACACTATTTCGTAAACCCAAATAAAAACAACCATAGACACAGTTACAAATTGGAAAACATTCAAATATGAATATGAAACAATATTGAATAAACCTAAAACATCAAGGAATGCACTTGGACTGTATCTGTTACCTAAACACATCAATTTACAATGTACCTAAGCCTAAAAATACGACTTTTAATAAAAACCTGTCTTGTATAATCAAACATTTTCTTGAAAATTTAATCTTTTTGAGTACAAGGGAAACAGGGGAACAAATCTAATCTCGCGCACTACATCAATGACGGACAACTGGAGAATTCTCCAATATACCACCAATAATACATCTGGTCAAATCTTAACGATAGATGAATCAAGTTTGAAGAGATGGAAGGAATATTTCGGAGAGAACATCACAAACAGTACACAAATCTTCGAATTTACAACTGGCGCCAATAACGAAACTATCAACAGCAATCCACCAACGGAGCGAGAACTTAGCGGTGTCCTTGCAAAAATAAAGAATTGCAAGGTCTCTGGAACTGACAACATACAGCTGAAATATTCAAAGGAGACATAAATCAACAACCGCAATAGCACTATCACTGGTAATTACAGAGATAAGGAATTCCTGTATAGAATACGGCGAAAATGGAAGAAAAGTGTGCTGAGAGAATTGTAAAATTGGCGGGGTTTATCCCTCCTCAACACAAGTATAAAGGTATTAGCAATAATGATCCTGGATAGAATTTAACCAACAGTTAACTCGAAATTAAGAAAGGAACAAACTGGTTTCAGGTCAGAACAAAATTGTATCGATCACATCAACACAACACGGATCATCATTGAGCAGTGTAACACACTTACTCTTCGTAAACTTCGAAAGTGCATTCGACACAATAAACAGGAACGGAATATGGAAGGCACTTTGCGAAGTCCATTTGTATTATTAAGGCGTTTCAATTACAGAATAATTTTTATATTAATTTGTTTATATTATTTAAGTAGCCAAATTTTTATATACAAGAATATATTTGTTTGCTTTGTATAAATATTATTATTATAGTATTTAGATTTAATTAGTACAAGTACAATACACTATAATTTACAATTTTATTATGTTGAAGTGTTGAATAAAAAGAGAGTCTTTTATGATTTTAGTTAAGCTTACATAGTATTTTACCAACAACTACAGCACCTCAATAGTAATTATGATAGTTAATTTTAGTACTAATTTCAATCTATTTATTTTGATCAAAGTATCTATAGTTATTTATTACTGGCTAAACTGTACTTAAATTTAGCTAAACTAAGTTCTGCAGCTGATAAATGATATATTCGTTTCATGGTGTCTTTGAGTGAAAGTCACAACACCTTCACCTTAACGCTTATCTTTTATGGATTTATAGAATGCTGGAATTTTTTTGTGTAAAATTCAGCTGATCGCAGCCCTTTAAACAAGACGTGAACCGTTTACGAACCATAAACGAAAACTACACTTCATACAATAGTTCGCAAACGAATCGATTTTGCAGCTCAAAAACGAACCGTTTACGGTAGAGTTTTTTACGAAGTATATACGTTCGCATAATGTTCTTTTTTAATGATACGCAAACGTAACACTTTTGCGAATCACCAACCCAACACTTTTGCATATGATTTCCAATAATTTTATAGACAACTATAAGTGGATCTGACGGCAAAAATAATAAGCTATTCGGCTTGGATTATAATTCATTTTTGGCACACATTTTATTAAAATTTATATTCTATAATTTGTTTGTCTTCTAATGTTGCTTTTATCTTGAACGATAGAAATATAAATTAAATCCCATAAATATGAAATACTTATAACAGAACATCGAACACTTCTCCGGTCTGTTTAAAATGAGAGTATATTCAAAATTAAATTATACCTATTGTTTCTCTGCGTGCGCAAAAACCTCTGGGCTGAGCTCATGAGTTTTGCAATTCCGGAGAAGCTTGCTAACAATATTTGGCTTGCTTAATAGAATTTTAGTGGAAGGGGCTGTACTGGTGTAGTGAAAGATAAATCTAAATTGAATTTTTGTCCTGCATATTCAATAAGGGCAAATTCTTGGATAGGCAGTTGGCATCACGCTTCTTGGCCGGAGGATAATAGTATCAAGAATAATATGATAACTATTATTAACTACGGGAAACGACTGAGTTTTAACAGCGGCAAAACTAAATGTTTATAAATATCAAGGAACATATGTAGGCAAATCTGGGAACAAACACGCACGTGGAAGACAACGTGGAAGACTTCAAATATTTTGTCTCAGTTGTAGCATCAACAAATGATGTTATGGCAGATATAAACCACGCATAACAGCCGGACATCGAGTGTAGGCTCTGTTGAGTGGTTGTGCGAGATTGTAGAATTTAATTTATAGGTTTATTTTAATCAAGCCTGATGACACACTGGTAAAATTATTAGATGTTTATCGCTCAGTCGTTCTCAAAGAAGTGAACGAGATTTTTATTTATAAATTTTTATGTTTTTTCAGAACAAAAATGTTATCTTAAATTCTATACAAAAAAATAAATGTTAAACTTTAAGCTACCAAAAGCTATCTTAACTCAATACTACACGCAACCAAATCTAGTACAAAGTTTGCTTTACGTTACCAACAAATTGACATTTCCATAAATATTTGATTTGTTTACATTTGCAATACGGAACATAAAAGTTAAGTACAATGCTAATAATTCTTATAAGAAAATTAATTTAGATTCTAAATTTGATTTCAGATCTACGATTTATAAATTAATGAATTGATTGATACAATATACATACATGATTGGAATACTATGTTATACAATTAAAATGGTAAGTACATATTTATAAATTTTGTTGTATTTCTTTTAGGTTGAAGCTGTAGATTGTTGGATGACGACATCATCAGCTGGACAACAGGGTTTTCTAGTTAATTTATGATATTTATTATGTGTTGATTTGTGTTGTGGATAAATAAAGTTGATTTGCAATTTCCCGATATTTTGTGGTTTCATTCTCATAAACAGGCACCTACTTTACCAAGCACTTATAAAGCCTGCGCCAACTTTCGAAAGCGAAGTTGGACCTTGACCATTAATGATTTTAGATTATTTTCTAACTTTAAAATGAAGGTCATTCGGTTCATGGTCGAAGGTCATGGCCCAGATAAGATTGCGAACAACAAATATCGAATTTGAATAAAGTACGAAATCAAACGTCTCATTCTAGATTGTATAATTATCAGATTCATTAAATACAACCGAGTTAGATGGCTGGGCTACGTTGAACGATCCCTATCACAACGAATGTTAATAAAAGTGTCCCATCAACAACAAGTGATGTAGGCCTACATCACAGAAGAAGACCTAGACTAACTGGCACGACGACGTTGAACAAGATCTGCGAATAATAGCATATCGAAACTGGAGAGAGCGTGCAATGAGCCGAGATATTGGAAGACCACCGTGCAGATAGTAAAATCGCTTCATGGGATATGAAAAGTTGAGCCTCATTAAATTAATTTTTTTGATTAATACAATCATCAACATTACCCCGTCAAAGACATTTACAATACCACAATTTCTTCCAAAACTATAATCCAAATTTTCTTCGTCGAGTAACTTGGTAACCCAATATACGGCGATGTAATTATTCTTTAATGAACTTGATAAAGCCTAATTGATTTTATTTGAAATTCTGATGAATTACCATTATTTAATAATAAAATTTAAATCAAAATACTTAAATTGACATGGCACTTTCAACTTTTCATTTCGAACAAACAGTTTGAAATGCACATACGCTTGATTTTCATATATTTGCGGTTAATAAAACTCGAGTGTCGACCACAACATAAAAACCTCCAATTTTTTTATTTCCCCTGGATGGCAAACAAATGAATAATTAATGCAATCTTATTGATGATTGGTGGCCACTATATTATACGTAATATTTACAATGTATAAGAGCAGAACTATTGAAAAATAATAGCTTATTAGCGCCCGATAGCTGTATCCGGAGCAGCCAATTTTCTAAAATTGGCAAAATTTTTCATTCAACTTTTTAATTAAAAATCGATAAAAAAAATCTTGGCTCACTTATTTATCGGGAGCCGCTATCGGGAGCACTATCCATTTCAGGGTGAAACTGTAACTTTCCCTTGTTTTGTTCAACCCTTAAATCAAATAAACTTCAAATTTTGACGTATGTCAATTTTTTTTGTTTTGTATTGTTTAGAAAAATATATGTACGAAATTCTTTTTAGTAAAAAATAATTTTGTGTTTTAAAAAAAATTTATAAAAAAAAAAAAAATTAAATTTATAATATAATTTAATTTTTATTAAAATTAAAGTACGCTACGTGATCAAATTATTTAGCCGCATACGTACGATGTATTGTTGCGACGGGGTCAGACCGATAACCATCGATTTTTGGTAATTGTACAATTATCATATCTAGAAAGTCGGGACGTGATCTAAACGCTATCGATGTGCTATCACAATCCACAATTTGCAATTTTCGACGAATGTACGAGCGCCATTTCGGTCGATGTCGAAGGATGCATGTAGCAACAATGCCGAAAATCAGGAATAACATTATTCACCATATCCCATCGTAAATCACTATGGAAACACCATGATTACTTTTTACAGTTCGAAGGACGTGGCGGTTATGAATTTGGGCCAATCAGTGGAGCAAAAGACGAGCGTGGGAAAATTTTCCGGTGGAAGAAGAACAATCATTGTAAAATTTTAATCGTTAAAAAATTTTTAATTTTTATACAGTTCATGTGTTAGCGGATAGTCGTTCAATTTCATAACATGTATCTAAGGATTTAAAATACATAATAAAATCGTGAAAAATAAGGAAAACTTTAATAAATTATGTTTATAAATCAAAAATATTTTGTATATTGATAAGAAAATTTATTAAATTAAAAAACACGATTTCAATTGTTCATTAGTTTTTCTTGAACCGCGTCGAAATCGTACATTGTTTCGCGCATTGATGAACCCTTTTTAGGCATGGTATACATATTTGTTGTGGTAAGTAATCGTGGGACGGGATTGCGAATCGCGGTAACACACTATTTATTAGTTCATGTGAGCATCTTCGTGGAAAAATAGTAATTGCTCTCCGAAAAATTTATTGGCACATAGACAACATGGAACCTGATTAATTTGATCTTGTTCATCCAGATAATATTTGGCTTAGGTTGAAGTTTGGGAACCTTCGTCTTTTATAAAATACGTATCGGAGCATGTGGGTTTTTCATTTGGTGGATCTTCATCTTCTTCAAGGCGCTCTTCGAGTTCGTCTGTTTAGTTTGTTTTCGACTGTTTAGTTTGTGGTAAATCAAATTCTAGATAGATAGGTTCTATTCAGGAGATGGACTGTCACATAAATTTGTTGTCGTTGGTTGTCTGTCAGTGTGCTGTTTCTAAAGTAGACTTATTGAAGGCATTTTGCTCAAGGTGATATCATATCCGTCTGTGATTTATCTTAACTGGATCGAATAATCGCTTATCTCCTCCGGGCATAAATTGTTCAATATTTGAAACAAATATTGTTGGGATTCGTACAGTAACGGGCCACAGTGTTTTTTTTTGGTCTCGAATTAAGTGGCGGATCTTGGCTGCCCATTTCTGAGCTCTAGAAAAGAATAGTACATTGGATTAAAATCCTCTACCTACCTACAGGATCGAAATAATTCAATGGTACTTACTAATCCCCATTCTTTGGAAATTCGAAATAATGGACCATACGGTTTTTAAGTTGTGAATTATAGCATGAATAGCACAACACCGTCTCGACATTTTCACACCCATAAATCCATTATCACTATCGCTGTCATCTATATTTATGTTACTATCACCTGCGGTTGGTTACAGCATTCTGAAATTAAAAAGATCGTTATAGAGCGATTCCTTACTTAGATGGTTCCAGCCAAATACGTATTTATTCGTAAATATTGTCCTAATTTTAACGGGCCGTCCAGCTTTTTATAATTCATAAAATAAAATTTCTTTTTCAACGGGTGTTCTCATTGAGTATAAATTCATTTGGTGTATTATCCCAGCACGAATTATCGTAATCAAATAAAACTTCAGAGTTATTCGATTCCAGCGTATTTAGAAAAGCTCCATTCGAACTATCCATATCGCTTAAATTCGATTTTATATCGGCAAATACGGGATCCAAGAAAGATACCGTATCTAGTTTACCATTTATCATTCCTTTACATTTTGTTACGGTTGAACTTTGTAGACGTCACTTTTTTGCTTTAGCCTTAGCCTTTGCTTTTGGATCCCGCACATGATTACTATTTTTCAGCAATTAAACTATCCGTTTCGGACATTTAATGAAATTCACGATCAAATCTAGCTCATTTACAACTGTGGGCAACGATGTTTTGAATATTAATGACGTTCGAGAGGCTTTCGTTAGAGTAACCATTATATTTATAAGTATCACAAAGGCACAGCACTCAAATTTTAAACTTAAAAACTTATTCACTATATTTACTATTGTGAACAATTAAATATTAATAAAACATTGTTAAATTATTTATTTCGCAATTTGTTTGAGTTTTAAAATGTTTGCGATTTTTTTTCAAACAAAAGCACAAGAGTAGAAATGTCATTCGACTGCATGAAGTTTACAATTTAATTTTTTTGATTAGTAGCGACACCAGTGAATAATAGCTGCAGCAGTTTCAGTAGAAAATTTCCCTTCGGCGCCGGATAGTGCTCCAATATTAAAACACGGCTAATAAAATATTGGGTACTATAACATACAAATAAGTCTCCGCCGTTCGATAAGAGATGGCGCCACCATAAGTTAAAATTGCCCGATTTAAAACGTCTTTTCATAACGTTGGACATCTGTCAACAACTTAATTTTAAAATATCAGCAAATTGGTATCAGCATCATACACTCAGAAAAAAGATTACTACCAAATACTTAGTTAAATTAATTTGGTTGTTTAACAAAAAATTCTGAGCTAGATAAACGAAATTTCTTGTTTGATTTAGAAATTTGGTATATTCTTACTTGGTTACTACAAAAAGTGTGTGAAATTTGAGTTACTAGAATGTTAGTACGTAATTTTGTTTAATTTAACCAAAAGAAATTTTGTTAAGTGAACATGATTATTGTTATAACTAAAACTTCGACCAGTCGAACTTAAGAGCTTAAGTTGTGCTCTGTTCTGGACCATTTAGGAGAGCGGTACGACCACCAAAATTATAATATTTTGGTGATTGTAGCACTAACCGAAGTGGTGCAAAGTCTGACTGGTTGAGGCATAACAGGGGTATTTTGGTTTATCTTAATTACTTATTATGACCTATAAGTTTTGTCATATAAACTAAACCTTGTTAAAAACTACCATTGGGTTGACATTTGCGTAGCGAATAATTAAAATTCGCTAAGGCATTGTGATTATATTTTGAATGTAAGTTCAAAGTATTTTCAATATTTTTATAGTTTGGTCACTGCAGTCTGATGAGACGACTGAATTTTTTAATATAAAGAATTCAATGTTTCATTAGTTCGAAACCAAACTTCCAATGTGTTGGTTTAGTAATCTCATCTTGATGTAATTTAAAATGCAACTTAAAACGTTTGCCACATTAACCTCCAATTTGGTTACTATTACTAAGAAAATTTGGTAGAATTAACAAGTCATTAGTAAAATAATTTTTTCCCTTGGTTGATTTAACAAAATAGTTGGTCACGGTTCCCAATTTTTTTTCCAAAAACCTTATGTTTTTGGTTATATTATCTACGTTAAAAATTAAATAACCACGATTTGGTTATTTAAATTTAAAATTTTATTAAACTTAGATCTTGTTTGCGTTTTTAACTAAGAGATTTGGTTGATCGAAAATCAACAAGATTTTGGCAAAATAGACTCAGATTTTTGTTTCTTTTGACCCAAGTTTTTCTCTAAGTGTATATTTCCTTTTTTGTGAATTCGCCTCATTTGCGGGAACATTTATTTCTTTAATTTGCACAAATCTGCTGAGGCGCATATATTGCTAGCAGTGGCATACGGTGAGGCCGCCTTAAGTGAGAGAAGTTTCGAGAATGGTAATGGAATGGAATTTAGGAATGATGAATATGATGGCGAAGACAAAGAACGTAGAGGAAGGCCCAAAGTTTACGAAGACGTGGAATTGGAAGAATTATTGAATGAAGATTCGTGCCAAATGCCAGAACTTGCACGTACATTAGGAGTGACTCAACAAGCAACTCACATTATTTAACTAAATCCGAGAGATGTTGAACGCCGATTTTTCTCATGTGAAATACTACTTGCCTGGGATAAACGAAAGGGTTTGTTGCATCGCAAAGTCACTGGTGATGGTAATGAAAAATGGACCAACTACGATAACAAAAAAAATTATCTAGACCACCTGGCCATGCTTCAAGATTTGCGATGAATACGAGATTCCAAGAGCTAAATATTCATGGAAAAACACATGTTCTCTCTACCAAACACAATTGATAAGATTGAGTTGAGCACCCATGGAAAACGCGCACACTGCTACTCCAGATACGCCAAAATTATTCTCCTGCATGATAATACTCGTCCATATGTTGCGGCGCAAGTTAAAACCTACTTGAAAACACCCGATTGAGAAGTTTTACCCCACCTGCCGTATTTACAAGACATCTGATTACCACTTAATTCGATCGATGATGCATGGCCGGAACAGGACTTCACATCAGATGAAGATACCAAAAAGTTGGTTAATTCATGAATAGCCTCAAAAGATAAAGCGTTCTTCCGACGTGGTGATCGTATTCTGCCAGAAGATGGGAAAAAGTAGTGGCTAGTGATGGACAATACTTTGAATAAAAGTGGAGACTTATTTGTATACCAAAACACGAACAGATAAGAAAAGGAAATTAATTGAACAGAGCACAATTTAGTTACTCACATATATTAAAGAAACAAATCATCATTTAGACTACATATAGGTAAATAATGAAAACGAAAAATTCGCGTGTTTGACGAATATGTTTAATAAAAATTACTAAAAATCGTGTGGTCAACTTATAACTATTAGGTGTGCCAGTAGAAACTCTGCGTTCTTGGTCAAATTCAACTTTAATGAAAATATTTGTTACAAAGATTAGTTATCGAAATATTCGCCATTACTATTTATGGCCTTTTGCCATTTATCAGGTAGATGATGCGATGGTTTCTTTGCGATAGAAACTTGGTGGTTTTGAAGAAAATAGTCATCGAGCCATTTTTGTACAACTTCAACTTTCGTGAACCGCCGGTCTTTCAAAAATGATGACATCTATCTGAATAAGTTATAATCAGTATGTTAAGTTTGTTCGAAAACCGCGACTTGAGAGTTGGGAGTTTCTTTTTTATTTCATTAGCACACTAGACGCAAATATAAAATTTAATTATTGTTTACATCAATCAATAATAATGTTAATTTTATGTATCTAGTAGCTTAGTGAAACAGCAGCAAAACTCCCAACTCTCAAGTCTCTGTTTTCGAACAAAATTTGTGATTGAGGGAGCCAAGACTGGAGAATACGCCACATGATGTAAAACTTCCCAGCCTAAAGAGATGACGAGTTCCTGGGTTGATTTTGCTGTATGTGAACGAGCATTGTCATGTAATATCGTCTTCGACTTTCCTTGGCCCGTAAAAGGTCTTTATTCCTCCAGAACATCACTTAATTTGATCAATTAGGCCAGATAACGTTCAGCTGTAACATTTTGTCCAGATTCCAGAAGTTCGAAGTAAATGACTTCTTTACAATCCCACCAGTCACACAGTAATACTTTTTTGGCAGGAATATTCATTTTTGCAACTGATCAACAGATGGCTGGCCCGGATCAACAAATATGCTTTTCTATGTTTAGTATTATCATACAAAATCCACTTTTCATCACCCGTATTGATTTTGTGCAAAAAATTCTTTCTTTTGTGCCGAGAAAGCAAATTCATGGAGATGTCAAAACTCTTCGGTTTTTGTTTTCTTCGGTCAGTTTTTTGTGGAACCCATTTTCCTTCCTTCTATATTTTTCACATTGCATGCAATAGAAGTGATATTGCTTAGTGAGTAACTGCTAACTGTTCTGCAAGCTCTTTTTGAGTTTGACACGGATTTTCATCAAGTAATACTTTAAGTTGTTCGTCTTCAAATGGTTTTACTGCACATGGATGTGGATCGTCCTCAAAGCTAAAATTTCCATCACAAGATCCTGAAAACCACTTGTCTACTGTTGAATGAATCACAGAATGTCCACTTAAAGTCGAATTAATCAATCCCATAGCTTGGGCAGGATTGCTCATCAACTTCCATCTCTTAAAATTGATGCACACGGAACGACAGCTTGTCAATGACTGAAACATAAGTCATAAAAAGAGCAATGACTAAGCTACATATATTCAAAATGGAGGGCGATTTCGATGCGTTCAAGTATATCGTAATGCAACCAAGTTCAGAGCCGAGTTTCTAATTGTACACCTAATATTTCTTACAGAAGATGAATGATAGCTAATGAAGAATTTGGTAACTTATTTCATGAGTCAATGAAATTACTTGATCACTTTAACTAAATTATTTTTCATCAAAATTCAGTGGCCAAACTATAAAAGTAAAACGAAACACTTGTGAGCATACTCAAAGTGTCAACCTGTTAAGTTAGTGAATTATAAATCCGCTAAAAATTAATTAATTAAGAACCCAACGCTTTACGTTATATTCTTTAGATCGGTCACTGCGGGTTGACGGGAAAACTGAAATTTTAATAAAATTACACAAACATCCGAAAAAGCGATTCTCATTCGGCAGCTAAACTCTATCAAACAAAATTGGGGTTTACGAACACAAAAGGTTGTATTATTTTAAAAATTATTATACACGTACATCTATATAGTTTTCAATATAAGTTGACCATTACCAATTTTAAATAATCCACTTTTACATGTGATGCCTTTACACCTTTGCTCCTGCCTTCACGACTATGATTCTTTATAGCATTGAGGGACCGCGGAGGAAATCTACATACAAATATGGATAGCTAACGAATTTCGTAGTATTAGACTATGCGAAATTACGTTTTATTGCAGGCATAGTACTTCATCCAATTTGATTAAATCGGTATTGATAAACCAAAGTCAGGCAAAGCATTAGACTAGACTCATACCGGCCCGTATAAAATGACTACCAAAAACAAAGTTCAATGTACGTAATTCGATTCTTTGTTGTTATGATTGCGATAACATAACATTCATGAAACGTGAGTGACCAATAGAAACAAAGGTTACAAACAATTTAAAAGGGAAATGATTATACAAAAATATTCGTATGACATCAATTATTGCACAAATAAATGTTTTCTTTTTGTAACAGATCGATTGTGGTACAGTTCTATACTAATTCTTGATAATGGGTTCAATTTAAGAAATTTTAAATTAATGATGTGTAATGCAAAATATTTATTTAGAAACCCAAACGCCTTGGCGGATGATTCGATCGCATTTTTGTTTTCTTGGTACTTAATTTAATTTAATTTAAATTACTTAATTTATAACAAAGTTAATTAAAACATTGTATTAAATATACAGACACAGATGTACGCTCTATACGTCGAAGTTAATCAAATATAAGTATAAACTATATGCAATATATTATATCACCGAAATGTAGTAGTACAGTTGTACAGTGAGGTGGTTTCCTAACATGTTTTTTGAATTAAAATTTAAAAACAAACTATTTTAAAAGAGTATTGTTACAGAACCGTGACGATAATATTATTCAATTCTTTATTTAATAGTTTCGTTGTATTAGTGTAATAGCTTTTATTATTATAGTTTGTTCGGTTCACTATTGTGTTGTGTATAGTAACCGTATAATATGAAGAAAACAAAAAATAACTAAATTAATAACAATCCCTTTAAATCGAATACGTAATGCACGAAACTGAAAAACTTCATACAATAAAAATACTTAGTATGTTATTTTGAACTATCGCGTAAACTTCGGATTCCATACGGCCATTAAAATCACCGGCCCGCGCTACATGTGTTGGTGATTAACGATATAAATTTTCCAAAAAAATACAAAGTTACTTTTACTTTATTGCTATATTCGATTTTTGTTTTTCCCAAAAGAAAAATTAAAAGGAAAATGTTTTTCATTTTAGTTCACGTTTATCGCTAACTGTGTTAGCATTTATATATGCATATAGAGTTTCGCGTTTTTATTATTGTGTGTTTCTTGTGTAATGGCTTTAAGAAGTTGTAAATAGAGATAAGATGTGTATCAGTTTATTATTTAAATTACATTTTATCTGTGTACACTACTAATTTTAAGTTGGTGACTCATTATTGTTATATTAACAAAATGTTAAAATCAGTTGGTGTAGTATTATCACCTGTAAAGATGGGAGTGAACACATTAGAAAAACCTGCACCAGAAATAATTCAACCAAATCTTAGTAATAATAGTAATATTAATCTAACCAAAAAAAGTTGGACATTTTTTAAAAAGTCCAAATCCAAATTAAATGTGAGTGATTCAAATACAAATGTTGTGTTCAGTGAAATAAAGACGGAGAGGATTTTAGTGGATCAAGAACAGCAGTACGACGAAAATGACATACCACATTATTTTCAGTACGAAGAAAAGAGGTTAGTTTTTACGAAATGACGTACGTTTAATTGCGAAATGACAGTAGAACAGAATGACAAAAATTGCGCCAATTGTGTACCCAAAAATAATATTATTTGTTATAATACATATTTAAAGTTATATACTTGTATAGGTGTAGTTTAATTATCAAACACTTAAAGCTTAGAAAATATTCTATTTTTGGGCACATAAAATTAAATGTCAAAATTCGTAAAGGAAAATTTTGATAGGAAAATCAATAACAAAAAAATTTGTTGGTCATTTTAACTTGTGTTGAGTAGAATTCTAGGAATATTGTTTGGTCGGATGTCATTAAATTAATGGCAGGTAAATTTGTTATAAAATAATCAGTAGTAAAATCATGAGACAAACAGCAGTAATATACCAAATTTTAGGGTTTTATGATACTTTAAAATTCATGTACGTTACCTCTTAACAGCAGTCAAATTTTTCTTCTATTGACTTTTTTTTGATAGATTGTCTCAACTAAACTAGTAATTATTTTGTTTGTGAATAGCTAGAAATAAAATATGGACTCCTGAAAGAGCACAACGGAACTGGGTGTTTTCAATTTAATTTAAAATTGGAGGAGAACCTTTCTATAAGCCACATCTTTTAAACAAAAATAAGAATTCGGCTGACTTAGCTTTTCCCTGCACCAAGTCCTGTTTTCTTTCCATACGCCAATATTTTCAAAACAAAATTTTCAACCATTCTAACGCACACTAGTTGAGTTCCCACCGTAAATTGGGTTGTAGATCTCTTGTGTAACAGTATGAGCAGCGCCCTCTCGTATATTTTTGATAAAATTGACGACCAATTTCTATAGATTGGAAGGCGGTATATATAAATTTAGAGAAATTATTTGCAGGTTTACCATTCCATTTGGTGAACGTCTCTTAAGATCAATTTCTTATTTAAATAAATCTTAACTTCTGTAAACGTAAGAAGGCTAATACAAACATTTATCAATGATGCGTCTTTGATAGCGTGAAGTTTTCGACAAATTGACAAAAAACCTTACAACAGATTAAAAGTGTGTATACATAAATATCCTGATTAAATGTAAGCTATACTAATCATGTGTAGTGAGGATTAATAGTTAATGGCAAGGCATCGCCGAGAAGTCTACGCTTAATGGTATATGAAATCATATTTTTTAGATACTTCTTAATGTTCTCTAGAAGTCAACATATTTATGCGGTGGGGCAGTCATAGATTTGTTTTTAATTTTAAGATTTTACTATAGTAAAAAGTATAGTGGCAGCTCGATGGTCAATCACAAGGCATCGTAGAGATGTCTACGCTTAATGGTATATGAAATTTTGGTATTTATACGATTGCATAAATATGTTGACTTCTAGAAAACATTAAGAATCGTATAAATACCAAGATTTCATATACCGTTAAGCGTAGACATCTCTACGATGTCTTGTGATTGACCATCGAACCGCCACTACACTTTTTACATAACAAAATTTTAAAATTAAAAAACTCTATGACTGCCCCACCGCATAAATATGTTGGCTTCTAGAAAAGTTAAGACACGATTCCTTGTCATTGACCATCGAACCGCCAGTTCTCTTTGGACCATATCAAATTTTAAAATTAAAAGAAATCTATGACTGTCCCCCCCCGCATATATATGTTGGCTTCTAGAAAACATATTGAAAGATTATGGCTCATGGTTGTGGCTAAATTAACTTGCCATTGTAAACTGATTTTTTTGACAGTTTGTTTCGTGTTGCAAAACAAATTTTTTTTTTTGAAAGTGGAGATTTACGCTTTTTGGGCAGTTGTAAAGTTTTTTGTTATTTTTAGTTCGTCTGAAACTTCATTATAATTGCGTCTTTGAGTTTTTTTAATAAACCGGAGGTAGGGTACTGTACCATTACAATTTTTAAATTGTATTATTTTTATTATTAGTTTAGAAAAATAAATTTGTATATACGTCGAAAAATTTTAGAAAAAATATTGCGATTTCAACTTACTACAATATATCCCATGCAGGGATTTGGCCTGCGTCAACGATACTTCACCAGATATTTCGGATCGCAGCAAGGTGCCAGATCCGATGACCGAGAGTGTGTAGATTCTTTTCACGACGTGGTGTGCTCTTTTACGAGAATTCATTTTCGTTGGTGCTGATCAAGAGTCACCTTTGTGGTCCGGTCGAGTGTTTGTAGGACATGCTCTAGCCAGCTCAGTCTAGATGTTTTTATGAATCCTATTATATGACATCTACTATCTTTGAAATACGGTTGCTGCTTTCGCAAACAAAGCAGTGTGTTACTTTTACTAGCCTGCGAGCATCATACGAACTGTTTACGCTTAAATACAGCAAATGTCTCCATATTTCGTACAGTTAGCTTCGATGACTCACAACCAATTGAGATTACTAGTCTAATCAACATATTGTACATATTACCTTTTGTTTGATGCGACATTTTGTGAGACTTTAAGATAATAACGTTAGACTATAATGTACGATATCCAGCTGCGATTCTTATTATTATATCTGCAGAAAACGAATTTTGCTCCGTGTTACCCATTTATTTGGTTTTTGTTTCATTGATATCAGGCCTGTGTTGTACATATGCCGCATTTTTAATGCAAAACAGTTTACTTTTTACACTATTTGCCGTAGGCACTTGGCGAAACACACTAACACTTAATAATCCCATTTCATTAAACACTTGTTTTTTATTTTAAAAAAAATCAATCTCGACTTGCTAGGTCTCCGTCAGAAGTAACTACTGATTTGTAAAAAATAAAAATTTAGTTATATATAGTAGAAAAAAGCAATAAAGAAATAAAAGAAGAAAAGACAAAAAATAGGCAATAAAAATGAATCTATTGATCGTTCCAACCATCTGTTGTTTATACGGAAAAATTACTAATCAAAAAAGGTAAATAGTCATCTTCTGAGTAACAAAATTCAAGATACATACATATATTGTGAATGAATACCTAAATACCAATTAAAGTTTTATGCTTTAGCTTTTTATTTAATTACTTTAATATAGGCTTTGGATATTGTATTAAGTTCTACGTTATAATTGGAATTTGTTATATGAGTGAGTGGAAAGTTGACATTTTAATATTATGTGGATGGTTTGAAGAACTAGGGATACTAGCGTATACGTGGCTTTCCGATAAATATAAACGACGCAAAACAGTTTTTCGTCAAAAATCCTAATTTTCGATTAAATTCTTGAAAACTATTGTAGACCGATATTTTTGTAAATTTAATTTATAATCTTTTAGTTCATAATCGGTTTTCTCATAAATGATATACTTTTAAAATATTTGTATGAATCGAAAAATGTCTATGAGAGCTGTCACTTCTGGTGGACTGGTCTCGGCCAAATATAACTGGAACCTTACAATTTTCGGTAAAAGTTTAAGTATGAAGATCTACCCCGATCAGTCTATCTGTCCGGGAAGTTGCCCAAATCAGGCATGTGTGTAATTGAAAAATAATTGAAACGCAAAGCCTACGACCTTCTCCATGAATCAATCAATACGTACACAAAACGTGGTTGAAATCGGTTAAGAAATGTGGATTTTGTATATGGTTCATACATACATACATACACACATACATTTTCTTGAATTATTAACATATATAGGATGTGAAGGAAAGTAAACTCAGTATAGAAGTTTCCATATTTGACTTTCTTTTACGTATTAAAATTGAGTATCGTATCTAAATTTTGACCTCGAAATTTTCGCAAATTTATCTTTCGCTATGTCATCAAATCAAAAGAAGAAGTTTTAGAAAAATCTCTGTGTGTGTACATGGTTCCGTGCAGACTAAACGTCTGTTAGTGCTCCGGATGACTGATCGGAGTGAAACTTCATACTTAATTGTTTTTCTTAAATTGAGAGATCGTAGATATTTGTGAACGCCGTTAGACCACCGCAATTGGCAGCTTCCATAGAACTTCCAGAGGTCATTCTTTTAAATTATACCGGATATGACAAGTTTTGTTTACAAAATATCTTTATTTCACTAAAATCGGCATCTCTAGTCTCTACAGTCCAAGCGGATTGACTATTGGCAATCGAACTTCATATAGTTTACTTTTTTTCATTATACCCTATAGGAGATCATTGCGAAATTAGGTGGAAATCTGTATACCGGAAATCTCAGCTTCCATTGGAGCTTTTTCATGTTTTGCAATGATGTTGAAAAGTTGACAAAATGAATTAAACGATTCGAATAAATTGTTGGTTTTCTGAAATTTAAATAAGAATAATGATTTTTGATTATACAAGACAGTTTTTACAAAAGTCCAGTAAGTTTAATTTTCCACTTTAGAAATCTGGAGAGGTTTATTCGAGATCTATGTAAACATCTATATATATAAAACAAAGTCGGGTTAGTTACACCATTTATAACTGGAGAACGGCTGGACCGATTTTTATGATCTTTGTTTTGTTGGATTTGTCTCCCTTCCGAATAGCATAATAACTATTAAAACATTGGAAAAATTCACCAAAAAAAAGTTATCAAGAAAATTCATTTTCTCATATATTTAGTACATTTTGTTTTTTTTTTATTTTGTTCGTCTCAATACAGTGGTGGTTTAGGAAAAAAGAAAAGTCGGAAAAACTCAAAAGGGAAGCCCCAAAAATCTAATAAAAAAAACCTTTTTTTATATGAATTTTGTAGGTGTAGTTTGTATGTGACGAGTGGTGCAGTGGTTAAAGCTTCGGCGCTTGGACCGCAAGGTACTGGATACGAATCCGACTGGAGGCTTCATGCACATTTACCATTTTATTTTTAGAAACCATCCGCTTTATTCGTTCTCGCAACTAACAATAAAACGAAAAATGTCGTATATCACAAGGTCCTACAATGAAGGGAATCGACTCCATTGCAACTCACCCAGCAAATAGTTTAAAAGAAAGTAGTGCAATAATTCAATAAAACGAAAGCCTTGCTGCCACGTGAATTACATTCATTTCAATGTAATTAAAATATATTTCATTTTGATTTTTGTAATTTCATTGAATTTAATTAATTTGGAGTATTCATTTAATTTATTTAATCTTAATAAAAAACTCAATTTTATTAAGCTAATAACTTTAAAAAACCTTTATTGATTTTGAGGCGGTACGAAGTTCGCCGAGTCAGCTAGTTTGTTATAAAAGAAAGTCGGTTATTGGCCACAACATTTTTGTTAGATTGTTTGTATTAATTATATAACATTATGTGTTATGAGGGCTATATTTAAGGTTATACACAAATATGTCACGTTATTAAGGCAATCCATGTGTGTTATCGTAGTGAAACGGTTTACTGAAAAAATCAAGGTAAACAGAAGTAACCCTTGAGATGCATTTTAGGTTTAAAAGGATCGAAATAATCGTTTTTCTACATCTAAATCGTATAACACACGATTTGTTTTTTACTAATTTGGATTAGCTAATCAATCCCGATAAAGGTGCATGTCAAAAGTCGTGGAGTAATATATGTTACGTTACGACGATAAAGCACTATTTTAGTGAAGTATAAACTTGTTCATGGTAACTTTCCGATTCAATTTATTTATTAAAATTTACTCAAATTTTTGCATTCCATGATAATACAAGATGATACTATTCAATATGATACTATTCAATATGATACCCGTGTATATGAAAACTAATAATATTTCTTAGAACAATTACGTATGCATAAATTATTTGTTACCTAATCTTTTAAAATTTTGAAATTCGGCAACACTTTTTCTTGAATACATATTCATAAGTTTTTAAATAGTCAGAGAATTACTGAACCGATTAAATTTAGTTGTTTTGTACATTATGTACATGTAAGTAGGAGTAATACAATCAAAATAGTAGTTTTATAAGTATATAGTTTTAAAAATTCAAGTTGGTTTAAATTGGTGATCGACAAAATTTGTTGCGATTTTATAAAGCCAATATAATAAAAGAAGAAAGTGTTATTCTTCAATAACGTATCGGTGATTAGACGTAGGACATACGTTACAGTAAGAAGACCAAACATATATTGGTAATGTATATTTGTCCTATTTGTTTCGATTAGTCTTAATTTGTATAAAAGCAATTTTTTACCGTCGCAAATTCTTGATTGCCTTTGTCAAATTTTGAGAAACAGACTTTCGGAAAATTATATTATTACAACTCATTTTAGAAGCAAAACACTATCCATTATAATATCCATATTATGGAAGTAAATTTATAGCTATGAATGTGGAAATATTCCTAAATTTTCTTCAGTGAGAGCTGTAATTTTTTTATTATAATCTCGTTGCACCTCTCGAAATAAAACACTAAAACAAGTCTACTGTTAAATAAGTCAGTTAGATTTTTCTTCTGGTAAGCGCCGTCGATTGTTCCAAAATATCGAAATAAATGTGATCTGAATACATATTAATACTTTGAGTAAGCTCGAAATCATAATTCTGAACAAGTATAAAATAGTTGAATATTTTAATTAATATTTAATAATATTGGATTTTCTTAATAAGCTCCGCGTTATATGGATAAAAGAAGTTTGGAATCTATTAATAGTGATATACAGAGATATAAATATGTACATTCACTTTTTTAATTGGTTATACAATACATTAATTACATACTCGAAATTTCATCATTATTTTGATAAAATATATCGTGGATGTAAAAATTGAGAATAGTAAACCCATAATTAGAACCTTCAGCTGAGTTAAATCGATTTTTCTAAGTCTAATCAAATATAATCGTATCGAAGGATGAACTAGTTAAAATTATATTTAAGGTGATCTTCTCTCACTCGCCGCAAAATTAATAATCAATGATTTAACTAGTTAACCCGAAGCAGCACATTCAACTGCAGTTCAGTTTTTCCTCGTAAAAAATCATCGACAGTAATGTAACATTAGTTGTATTGTTGCTGAAATGTACTTGACTTTGATATATAAATTCAAATTGAGATATTGTTTTATGGGGGTTGCTTTAAAATAGGCGTTATATAATTGTTCGGCGATTCTAATATATTCCGTCCAGTGCTATCTGGAAACACAACTAAATGGCCTTAGGGCTAATATGTTCGACATCGCTTTGAACTAATTATTTAATTTAGTATTAAAAATTATCAATAAACTTTTTATAGAATATTATTTTATTTTGGTGAAGAAATTCAACGAGACATGTTAAGTTCCTGACAGATTAGCAGGAAGGGTAGATAATGATATATAACTACTCACAAACATGGCTTGATTAAATGTTTTATAAACAAAGAAGTTGTTTCGCAATTTTTAAAATTTTTTGGTAATTCTGTTTGTCATAAACATTCAATGTTTTGGTAACGTTTTTGTTAAAAACTAAATGTATGCCAAATTATTTTCATACAAAAATTTACTCTGAATTAAAATAGTTGGGTGCTATTGCGATAAATTATATAAAACTTTATATGAATTTAATGTAGCGGCCGTCACGTTCAAGTATAGTAAACATGAACAATTTTGACCTAGAGGTTTTTGCAGATTTACACTTCGCTATCTCGCCGAAGTCAAAAAATTGGTTCTTAAAAAATGTCTCTGGGTGCGTACGTACGTACGTGCTTGTGTGCTTCCGTGCAGACTAAATGTCTATATAGCCTCTCTAAAGCGCAGAAGGATTAATTGATGGGGATGAAACTTTATACTTAAGTTTTTTTGATAAATTGTGAGATTAAAATAATTTTTGGTCGAAATGAGTCCACCGGAAGTGGTAGCTTCCTAACTAGCTTTTTCATTTTTGCAAATATTTTGAAAAGAAAACACATACAAGACAAATGATAGAACTAAAAGATTTTAAATTAGTTTTTTCAACTTCATCGGCCCAGACCAGTTTTCCAAAATTTAAGCAGAAATGACTACTTTTGAAACAAGAAAGCAGTTTTTTAACGAAAATTCAACCTATGTATAGCGTAGACCCCCCCCCCCCCTACCCCTCCTCTCCCATGTGTTACATTAAGACGAAATCGGTCTTCCTGAAGTGACAACTTCCATAGGAGCATGTTTGCAAATGTTTTTAAAAGTATATAATTTATAACAAAAATCTTTCACTTAAATTGGGAGATCCCAGTGATTTTTGTACAAAATTGGTCTACCGGAAGTAGTAGTTTCAATGTTTTGAAAAGTATATGAGATTTTCGAAAAACCAATTAAAACCAAAATGATTGTAAATTAATTTTCAAACAAAATTAGTTCAGATCATTTTTTAAATTTTACCGGAAATTACAAGTTTTAATAATAAAAAACTTTATTTCACCAACATGTGGGATCTCTACAGTCCAGGCGGATTGACTAGTCGCGAAAAACTTCAAAATTAAACTGTTTCCATTAGCTGGGAGATCCTTGCGAAATTGGGTGGACATCTGTGTACCGGAATTTAAATATAAAATTTTCATCCAACGAGGGTACTAGTAGAATGTTTGATTTTAGTTTAATACAAATATTTGAAGCAATTTTAGTTTTGAAATCACAAATTTGCAAAGTTCTTATATTTTCGTTTAATCATTATTTGCTTATTTTTGTATCAGTTTATCTTTATATAGTTACAACGTTTTTATTAAATTAAAGGAAACATTTCTAAAGCTTAAATGTATCACAACATCTCCATAAATTACGAGTAAAAAGATATTTCGTAATAATTAATCTTGTCTCGGATTGTTGGGTAATGTAATCTGAACAAAAATAATTCTTTTGAACTTTTGATTCATAGATGGAATGAGGTCGCGGCGACTAATGTTGTATTACTTAAATTGGAATATTGTCTATATAGAACAATACCATGTATAGCTGTAGTACTAGCGAATTACTATAGCCTATGAAATTCGATCCTTTCATATTTTTCATCTATATAAATAATCAAATCAATAATCTCTTTCGTTCGAGACTGATTGTTGCGATTCTTACAAATTTTTCATCTATGAATCAAAAATTCAAATTTATCCGCAATCCAGCGTTAAAGGAAAGAAGAAGTATGGGGTGGTAGGGAAGTTGATTTTGTATTAGTAAGTATCCATATCATAGTTGTTGTCACTTAGATTTGGCGTTAAATGGATGAATTTCCTACGATTGTGTATTTATTTCGAGAGTATTTAAAATAGACCAATGTACGGAACAATCACAATGAAACCATTACAATACAAAAACAAAAGTAAAATTATAAAAATCGTTCTGTAATCTGAGACTGGGGTATCTGAAAGTAAATAAATATATTGGAATATGAATAATAACTCTAGAAATAGTTTTGCTAATTCTAGTTACATAGATAACCCCGGTGGCAAAGTGGTCTGCATGCTTGCTCCAGCGACCGGAGGTCCTGGGTTCGATTTCCGGTGGTGGCAAGGAAAAAATGTCACGGCTGGTTTTAGAATCGATAAATTAATCACTCATTATTCGAAATGAAAATATGATTATGAAACCTCATACGAGGCGGCCAAATCCCTTGTTGGGATGTAGTGCCAGAGAGAGAGAGAGAGAGAGAGAGAGAGAGAGAGAGAGAGAGAGAGAGAGAGAGAGAGAGAGAGAGAGAGAGAGAGAGAGTTATACAGATGCATCTTAATTGTTTAGGATAATGCAACCGTTTATGTTAATCAAATTCGGATAACGCTTATTATAAATTTCTCACGTGTTAACATGGAAGTGCGTGTATAGGCTAAGCTATAAATATTAATAATAATACTCGTTTATTTACACGATTGTGACAAGTATATTATAACACACAGTGTTAAATAACAAATGACATTGAAATATACAAGTGCTAGCAATAGAAATAAAAGATGGTATGTAAGGCGTAATACTTTATGTGTACATGTATATAATATGTATATAAAATCAGACGTTTATAAAGTGCATTGGAATTGAATAAGTTTATTATATAAATTTCAAAATTTAAAAACATTTTTATAGAATAAATGTGTGCGGCCTTTAACACTTATAAAATTAATGATTTGTTTACAATCAAAATTGAAAGAAACTACAAGAATATGAAATAAATGATATGTACCTTCCAGCTTCCTGGTAACGTTCCTCGAAGTCATTCGAGAAATTAAGGATTCATCACATTTGAGTATAAAATTGTTCCATTTTGAACCGATAAATAGTTTTTTCATCTTGATGCGCTTCATACATTATGAACCCATATCAAGGCCCGAAATTCGTAACAATTGCTGCGTTTCTTTATTCGCTGTCCGGGGCGGGCTATTGAGTGCTGAAAGGAAATTTATATATCTGAAATTCCGCTACTACCCGTATTGTCGCTGTATCATAACAAATAAAAATAAATTCATCCATAAAACAAACATTTAACGACTTGAAATATACCAATTGACATTTATTTCGACATTACGTTATAAACAAGAATTCATCTTGCTGCGATTTAAATTTTTATTGTAAGATTCAGTTTCTAATGGATTAAGGGTTGTACCAAACAAAAGCCTTTTCAAATTTCCCTTTAAAATGGATAGCGGCTCCCGATAGTGGCGCCCGATAAATATGTAGGTAGAGCAAAATATTTGTATATCGATTTTTTACTAAAAAGTTGAATAAAAATATTAGTTTGGAGTTAAATAAATTAATTATATGCAAAAATAGCACGCTAAATATAAGTTTTGACATAGAAAATTAGGTGTTCCGGATACGTCTATCGGGCGCTAATTATAATGTTTTTCCATAACTGGTTTTGATAAGACAGAACATTGGTAAATCCATTAACTCAGATCGACGACAAAGTGTGTCCCAGTTTGGGATCTTTGTATTTGGTAAAACATTTGGTAAACTAATTTTATGTAACCAATTGTTAAGGATCAAACGTAAAATAAAACAGCCTTTTCATTTTTTGCAAATATTTTGTGATTATGAACTAACTGATTCTTAATTAAATTTGTAATTTAGTTAAAGAACTTTACTCAACAAAAATTCGACCACCGGCTTTTCGTTTTATGTAATTATTTTGAAAAGTATATGATATTTACGAAAAAGACGATTTAAATTTAAAAAGATTATAAATTAAATTTTTTACAAAATTAGCCCACAAGGAAGTCAGGTATTGTCCACAACATATTCACCCGTCCATCTTTTATTAAAACTTTCAGTTCCTAATCCAATTAAAACATAGTTCTGAATTTTTGTGTTCTTAATCGTTTTTTCGAAAATTTATACTTTTCAAAAATTTGCAAATAACGAAAACGCTCCAACGCTGATACTTTCGATTTTCCGATTTCCATCATTCACTGGGTATCCTAATTTATAGGATTGGTGTAAGTATGAAATTTCGCATCTATCAGAAAATCCGTATCGGCTGTAGAGTGACCGAATTTTCGGTGAAAAACAGTTCGGTGAAAAACGGCTCTAAAAATATTAATTTCACCAAAAATGTTGGAAACCAGATTCTTGTTGAAAATTAAATTTAAAATCTTCTTGTTTATAGTTGTTTTTCTCATAAATTATATAATCTTCGAAATATTTACAAAAAAACAAAAAAGCTTCTATATGAAAGCTGCTACTTATGCTGAACTGAATATGGCCAAAATTCGCTAGGATCTCCAGAATTACGGAAAAAGTTTAAGTTACGCTCCACTCAGTCAATTTGCGTAAGCTCTAGTGAGAACACAGATTTAGTCTGCACGGGAACTTTTTCAAACCCACTTTTTTGACTTCGTTGATACAACAAATTGTAAATTTGCAAAAATATCGTCGTCAAAAATTTTCATAAGAACTCTACTTTAACTGTTTTTTCTACGTAAATGAAAGCAAAATTTTAAACAATGCAATGCCAATGATCTTTTATTTAAAATTAATTTTATTCTTAAGTTTGTTGATACTGTCGGTTTAGAACACCGGAGTAATTTGCAGAGAATAAACTGGTGGCAGTGAAACTTTGTCAGATAATCCTCATCAGACAAATCGAACGCCGGTTTATTCACATGCACACACACGCCGTTGTTACTAAAGATCTGTTCATCGGCTACTCCGACAACGATTAATTGAAAAGTTCTGAAGTTACACGTCAAAAAATTAATGTAATAAATGTCAATAAAAACAACGACTTGCAAAGACGCTCTGGATACTGTTCAATAACAATGTAACTATAGGTGCTTAGTTTAAACTCAAGGTACGATTTGATGTGTTCGGAAAATCGCATTTGTTGCATAAATATGATAACTGATCTAGAAAAAGCCGCTTCGCTATTAATAAACAATACATTCCTCGAATTTGTATTTCATTACGTATTTCATTACGTATACAATAGCTGATCAGCAACTTGATGTGTTGGTAAGTCATGCATAACTTGCTTGGGAGGTTTATATGGGGCATATAAAACCTACATGGGGCATATAAAATAGCATTCACCCATTTCTTAATCAAAATTTATCAAAATGCTATAATATTGAGATTCTCAAAATTTTATCAAAATTTATCAAAATGCTATAATATTGAGGTTCAGCAATAGAACTTCAACAATGAATGATATGTTTTTGGCAAAAAGTACCCACATTTATAAAATACATATTCGATGGCTAAGATCGATTGAAGAATTATTTAGGGTTTCAAGGTAAATTAAATTTTGATAATGTTAATTATGTTTTGTTGTAGAATAATAAACTAAACCACCAAATGGACACGAAACTGTTTTCAAAATTTTTATTTTTCTAATAATAAACTTTAAATTTATTATCGTTTTTTTAAAGTTAAATAAATAAAATTCGTGAACTAATTCGTACATAGTTTAATTATTTGCACTACTCCTAACATACATAAATAATGTTATTTAGATAAGTTTTCATCAGTTTTATGGAAAAACATAAATTGTTCTAAATTTTATAAAATGTTTCTTTTTTAATTTATTTGATCTCGCTATATGAATCTTAAATTTTTGTAATTTGCTTTATAAATATTTATAGAAAAAAAAAATGGATTAGAAAACTAAAACATTCCAACTCAAATTTGTTTAAAACTGCGAGGTGTTATTTTATTGTAACACAAAACGAGCATGTAGTTCGTTTATTTATCTTAAAACTTTATAAACGAAAGGTACAACCACTGTTTATAATAAAAAAAAAAATAAATCTAGCGATCGAAAAGTACAGAAGCCGTATTCTCCAGTATTAAATTTGTTTACAACATTTAACTTTATTTAGATAAAAGGCAAACTATGTACAATATCCTAACTCTTAGGCTTAGATAAATAAAGACCTAAAGACAGCGACAATTTTGTGAATTGTTTTGAGCCATATAGCTCTATATGGCTCTATCTATAAGGATATTAAATAAAACAATATTTTATTAAGAATTGAAATTCATGTTATCTACAGAGTGTACCATTTAACACCAAACACTCTGAATAGCTTCCAAAACGTTTAATTTTTTGAAGAAAGCCCAGTCGTAATTTTGTGAAAAAGCCCAGTAATATAAAATTAATAATAGACAAAACAGTTCAATTTTAACGTGAAAATGATAAAAGAAAAAATTGAAAATGTCTGTATTAAATGTTCGAATTGTAAGCCTGGTAAACTTCGATCATTAAATGCCTTAAAAGATAAAAGATCCGATAATTATCGGATAAACTAATTATTTGTGTATCTAGAGTGCAAAATAAAGGGTGTTTTGGCCTCCTGTTGCGGTTCACAATTTTAAATTCAAATAGAACAAAAAAAAACATTTTGAATATGGTTTCAATTGGTTTATTGAATAGATAATTTTATGCCATTAATGCTTGAATATGGTTTCGACCATGTGGCCGCCGTATCTCGCTAATAGCTCGCCGAATGTTGCGTTCCAAGAGTTCAATCGTCTTTAGTTTATCGGCGTAGACAAGTGACTTGACATATCCCAAAGAAAATAATCTATTAACATCTGTCAAATCGGTTGCCAAACAAAACAGTATTGCCAACTTAAATGTGAACATCTAAAAAACACCCTTTAGTAGCGACAACTGGTTTCTATTGAGCCTATCTGATAGAGAGTTTTGTTTGTATGATGGTAGTAAAATTGCTTCGGCCGTGTGCCAAACTTAAGGTAAATCGTTTATAACGGTGAAAACCAGGTTAAGATCAGTTTTTGAAAAATATTTGAATTTACCGAGAAATTAATTAAAGTTGACTTTTTACTTAAGTTTGGCCACAGCCCTTTTTATTTATAAAAAAGAGAAATCTATGGTAAACTTATTTTTCTATGTCCACACTAAACAAACTAAAAAACGAGTTTTAGATCAATACCAATACAATAAAAAGCCATTTCTCTATATACAAAAGATACATGAGTTAGTGTGGTCCAATAAAAGTCCAATAAAAATTTTGTGAGCCATACAAATCTAATATTTTCTAGAATCAGTGGAAATTTATTTAACTCGCGCTTCACTGTACATATTGATAGGTGTTTTCGTTTTACAAACAAAATCAAAATCCGAATTTGGCAACTTTACTTACTTACACACACTATCTTAGTTATAACGAATATGGTTATTCTTATATTTGTATTGTTTATATTATTATTTTATTATATTTATTATTATTTTAAGTTCTGCTTTTACTTCTTTGAAGTGTGGATGTGTGATTGTGTGCGTACATCATGTTTTCGTATATTTATTATTGACGATTTAAGGATCACGAGTGGCACGTAGCGGAAATATTTTAAACTGAACGAGGTATGCAAATTTGACAATACGAAAACAATCCAGCTATGCCAATTTGAAAATACGCGTGATTTGTTATTACGAAATATCATAGAATAGCTAATGTTATTTTTATTTTTTCCGCAAGCTACGTTTTCCAACTTTTACAATCGTCAATAAATTTTTGTGAACTTTTTCGTATTTTAATGCTAATATAAATGAATCGACGACTGACATATTTTATTCGCCTTTTAACGCAAAGTGGCTGACATCTGATGGAATATTTTGGAACTAGAGCGAAAGGTGGTCGACTTCTCAAAAAACTAGTTTTGATGTAATATAAACTTCATAGATGACTATAATTCGACTGGACATTATGTAAAATGTTCAATTAGTTTACAATTAATGCAACAAATGATGAAATAATAATAAAATGTGATGAGGTTTTTTCTCGCATAAACAAATATCACCTTTCGCTCGCATTGGAAGGGCGCTAACTGGGCGGTGTATAAAGGCCAATAGGATCGATGTATACTCGAATACAGTGCGGTTTGAGTTAACACACAACTACATAATTCCTACAAACAAATGTTGCAAAATAAAAAAAATTTAATGAAAAATTTAAATCGCTCTCTGTGACTCAATACTGGTAGTATTGGTAATTTAGGTATTATAATCACATGTATTACACTATTGCATACATCACATGCATTACATTACTATCAACAGTTAAAATAAAACAGTTCAGGGAAACTAATCGGCTTTAAGAGGTCAAAAAATCAATCCTATTCGCTTTTTAAAGCAATGTAGCTGACATCTGTTGGATATTTTTTTAACTACAGCCAATAGTGGTATAAATTGGTCTATTTGTCAAACTGCATAGTAAAATAACGTTAATTTGAGAAAAATATATTTACTAAAACAGTTAGTGTTGGTTCCATTATAGCCCAAATAGTACAAACATAATACACTTCGACCAAGTTTTTTAAATATTCATTAAAGATATATATTGTGTGGCTGAGTGTCATAATTATGCTGACAAAATAAACAATATTACATTATATCAATTCCCGAAAAATGCCCGTTTAAGAAAAATATGACATCAAGTAGCACTAATCCTAAGAATTATTTTATTTGTTCGAATTATTTAATAATAGCGATTACAAAAGTAAGTTTCTTTTTCGTTTATGATTTTGTACTTTAAATTCGAAATATGTTGTATTAGCAAAATTTTAGGCGAACACACAAACATTATTTGAAGAACACAGCCGTTCCAATAAAAAAACAGAGAAGCTTACGGCCGAAAAAAAATTTAAGTCGGCACTTTCAAGGTGATTTTCGTAATTAATTCTGATTTGGTTTCCTAAAATTAAAATATAGTTATATTTTATGCGTTATTATTATTAATTAATTATATTCTTCTGTAGCACTGTTCTGGTAATTCCCTGGGAATAGGGAATTGGGGAAAGATTTTATATGTAATTTTAGTTCAATTTTTTTGTAGCCTGCCATTTTTCCATATCTAAATTGGCAGGGAAAATTATTCCCAATTTTATTTTGTTTTCAAAAAATTACCACTAGGTTTTTACCTCAGTATGCCAGAAATTTTTTTGTAAAATATAAATTACCCCAACTCCCTATTCCCGGGGAATTACATTTTCCCGGGGAATTATAAATGAATTTACACTACCATTGGCTCAGGCGACTACGACGTCTCTAGCGGCGCTTTAAAGGCGAACACTAATCCATTTTACTTTCGATTTTTAAACAAATAAAGTGCTACTTTTGGTCGAAGGAGTAGCAAAAAGACAATTGTTTTCTTGAATAAACAAAACACCTGAAAATAATCGTTTGGCGAGTTAAAGTTCGTTTTAAACCTACTTTCTATGATAATCATAGGAAATGTAATTTTTAATATTTTAGTAACAATTTGTAATTTTTTTTTTTTGAAATAAAATTTTACTGGGAATCATTTTTCAAGCCAGTTTCGATATGAAAATATAATTGCCAGTTTAAAAACATCAACATTTTTAGAGTAGCTCCGGTAAAAGCTGGTTTTAGTTAAAAGATATATAAATTATTTCCAAACTTTTCTACTAGTTTCCTGGGAATTACAGGTAAATATAAGCCTTGGTCCAATATAAGGCAAAACTCTGTATAGTATAAGCAGTGGTTCTTCTGAACTTAAGAAATATACTCGGAAAATTCTATAATACTTTAATTATAGTTGTGTGAATTTTATACAGTCAAATACGATCGGCCTTTAAAAAGGGATAAAAAAAGACAGGAAATGTTCGGAGCCGAACTATATAAGCATTTTTGTTGTCTATAAAATAAAAGAAAATAGCTTTTCCACAAAAATAAACAATAACCACCACACCTAAACATTATTACCACCTCCACCCTCTATCCAATTCAAACACTCAAAACCCATCTCACCCGCACCACCCTATTATACCACACCACCCTTTAACACAATACCCACTTCCACACAAACACCACTCCACCCACACAAACCCTCATCCACCAAACCCCAAATTCCCACACCAAACCCAAAACGCCTCATACCACCCCCCTCCACCTCCCATACCACCACTCCTACCACCCCCATAACTACACCACCCACACAAACCCACATCCAGACGAGATATATTTTTATTCCACATACACATGTTCTATGAAACCAAAATAGAAAAGAAAATAAAAAAAATCTATCAATTTTAAGGGGGGATAACAAAACCCTACATATCTCCGAACACCCTAAAGACAGAAATGTCCAAATAGAGATCATTCCCATGGATTGCTTGAACTTTTAGTGAAGAAATTAAGTTGATATCTCTATCCGTTCTCAAGTTATCGTGCACACAGACGGACAGACGGTAAACCGAAACCATATAGTAGTTTTTTTTAACAAAAATGCCTAATAAAATCGAAGAGATAAGATCGGATACCGAATTTCATTTCGTCGGTTCATCGTTTTTAATAGCTGCGCTGCTTGGAACCATTCGGCATTTTAAAGTAAGCGTCAGATTTAATATTTAGGTATAGGCATAATTTGCAACTTGCTGTTGCATTTACTAGTTGTACAATATTTATCTTCACGAAACAATTGGTTTTTGGTGATTTACCGTATTTATATATTGCCTAATTTTTAATATTGTTGTGTTTTGATCGATCCTGTTAATAATATTTAGTGTACTATGTACTATTTTATGATGTCCTGTTTTGATCGATTTTTCCGTGCCGTGCTTTAGTGTACAATACGAGTACACTATTGTTTATGTCCTATGTGATCGGTCCTTTACCGTACCATGTCCTTTAGTGTAGTAATATATGTACTGTTATGATAGGTCGTGTTAAGTAATACTCAGTTTTAGGGATTGGCTTTTCCTGTCCGACTCTGCGTACAATCATCGTTTGCTGTATCATACTCGGTGTAACCTTTCTCGCTTGAGTTGAATTAAAAATTAGACTCACATATCGCAATCTTTCAAAATATTTAAAGATACGCGTTAAAAGAGATTTTATTTTTCTCAAAGGAACGCAATAAGTTAAGGGATAAGGAAATAATGTCACAACGCCAAACATATGCATGCGAGCGATTTTGTAAAGAATGTTGAATATAGTTATAAATATAAACACCTAAACCTTTTCATAATTTCTCGAGTGTGTGAAATCATTTACTCAAATCAAAGTTGCGAACTTGTGTCATGTTCACAAGCAGTCAAATTAAGGAAGTACATATGTATACGAAAACGTTTCAATAATTTTAATATTTTCCGCTAACTGTACCTCATTCTCAAAAAGCTATTAATAGTATTAATGCAAAATTCACCAATTACGATTAAACTATAACGACCCAATTTTGTGTTAAATTTATATCAGTATCTTTGGTTTATATTAAAGATTATTAAGTTCATTTCGCTCCTTTGCTGCAAGAGTGACAAAATCCAAAATTTTTATTTTTTCAGTAGAGCGACTTGAAAATATTACTCAAAATTGCTTGTAAAAACGCTGTTTTTTCAAAAGAAAATAAAAAATACATTCTTATTAGTAAAATAATTTCTATTCCTATATCCTCATAGATCTTAATATTTATAATTCTTAAATATTTTGCAAATTTTCTTAAGACAGTTTAAAATGTCTTATAAAATATTAATTTCTTTCGCGAATTGAACTATTTTTTATATGGAATTTTACCTAATTTGCTAGAAATATCTACATAAGGTAGTATGTTTTGATACAAAATAATAAAAATATGCATTATTGGGAACCGTTTGATTCTTAGAAATATCTTAGAAATGAGTGGATTTTGAATTGTGTCACGGTTGCAGCAAATGAGCGATTTAATGAATCGAAAAGTTTTTTTATGTTTAACAATTTTCCTCTTTGCACCATCACAAATCACGATAACATTTGCATTCACTAAAAAAACAATATTCAATCACTAAAAATATGACTTATGACAAAATTCAAATTATTAAATTTAGTTATATTACATAAATACTTGGCTGGTATTGTGATAATGTGTGTGGTATTGTGTTGCCTTATTTTCTTAATACTCTAAAACTTAATACATTTTCAAAATTAAAAACAGTTTTTATCTTATCATATTTCTTTATACTGCTTTCTTCTATTTTCTCTTTTTTTAGATTATCATATCACCCATCACAAAACTTACCATCAACATCGTCAAATGAATCATACTCATCAACGTCATCCTCGTTCAATAAAGAAAAATCAAGATCCTGTGATTTGGTTTATTTAAATTCCCAAGATCCGTGCTACATCCAAGAAGAATCTTCAAATAATTTTAATGTTAATCGGAGCTCCTTAATAATCCGAGACAGTTTGAGGAATCGAATTAAAATAGAAATTTCATACAATCCCATCACCACGATCACAAATAATTTTGATAATAGTTACGATGATCCAGATAATATATCATTTATGACGGCGACAACACCGTCGAATTTTAGACGAAACTACCGAAGTAATGAAAACGGTGAAACAATACTCAATATAAATGGATTTAATGAAAGTGACGTCCCAAAACGTAGCTCGATTGCGAGTAGTTGTGATACCAGCATTAACAAAAATTTTATGCGGCGGAAATTAACAACACAGTCTAGAACTCTTATTCCACTGAGTAATTCTGAGTTAGCTAAGGTAAATACAACGAATACATTCTTATTTATTTTTATCGCTTGATTTATACTCTAGTTAAGTACACTCTAATCTATAGATTATGTAGAGTACTTATTGACTTTTACTAATTATAATCTGTGTTATGCTAAAATATGTTTCTACTTGAAACTCTTTCAGATTTTCTTTCATGATAATATGCTCTAGCCACTTAATTTTAAGAAGTATTTATTACGAATAAAACTCGTGTTCTCTATTTTTAAATTCTGATTTTGAGTTGAATGTGATGCATTAACCATATCATGAATTTTGATGCTTATAAATAGAAAATGATATTAGTTTAAGTGTTTGAAAAATTATTATTATCGGTTGTAAAAAAGATTCATAAATTATTATTTTTTTTTTTTAAATATAAATGATTATTCAATTCAGTGTGTATGCAGGCAAGTATGGTTAAAATCGAAGTTTAATACAAAATTCATGCAATTAAAATATTTGTGTCAGTAAAATTTTGAACTATTGAAGATGCTTGGAATTAATGTGTAAACAACATCAACAACCCCCTACATATACTATTTTCTACACCCAACTAATTCCAGATTGTATTAAATTCATATTATGCATAGACGCGTTGGATAATGTTTTCTGCGGTCTGTGTTTGATCTTAATTGTTAATTTGCAAGAGAGGTGGTATAATTAAATTTGCTCACTATTTAGCAAGACATTCATATTTCGTGTCTTCACAACAACTGCTCGAATTCTAGTGAATGTAATCACAGCTCATTTAATTATAATTTAGTTGTAATATGTTACGCTTAGTCCGAGTCATAAAGCTTTACAAGTCCAACTGAAGCCTAGAACAATTAGTTGGGGTACAGAAAGGTGTGAAATTTTTTGGATCGTCCGCATAAAGTACAAATTGACAGTGTTGAACCTTGAGTTTCTCCTTATTTATCAGTAAATGTCCGTAATAGAAAGCCAATAAACGTCCAGCAAAATGACACCATATTAAATGCCTTTTAAAACTTAAACTCATTTATTATAAGCATCTTTACTAACCAATTGATCAGTGCGGTATGTGTAACTGAGTTGATTTATATCCTACAAATAAACCTTCCCTACCCTCCCTTCAATTTGTTTTAATTTTTTAGATGCATTTTTGGACACCACCGGCAGTAAATTCGGCAAGTTGTATCACCGAACTTCTTCCAAAAATCATTTTAGAATTCCGTTTCCATCCTAGATACCTTATCCCATGATAATCAGTTAAGAAACATCATTATTACAAAATCGGCGAATTAACCAATTTTAGAAAAAATTTGTGAAATAAGCCCTATTCTTATAGTCCTATTCTTATCGGTTCTTTGACTTTAAAGAACTACAAATATGGTACGCCACTGGAAATGGTAAATCATTTGGCAGCAACATGCTTGGAACATGGTATTAAAATATATTGGAATTATATAACGGCCCACAATATTTTTAAAATTATTTAAAGAAATCGCCTTTAAAGAACTCCTTAGGAAGTTCACAAAAATCCAGCCCATTGTATCCGCAATCAAACGGGTTGTTAAAGAGTTATATACCTAAACCTATTCAAAATATGTTCAAAAATCAATCTATTGAATTTTTGGCGTTATAAACTCCGTATTAAACGTTACTGTTCCAAAAAGCATTGTGATGGGATCACGGGCCCACCAAATCAACGCCTAATAAGTCATTTTACGAAATCAATATTCTCGAAAAAACATTAATATTGAAAGGATCATCGAAAATCTTATGCAGGTAAACATTTAAAACCCAGTGTTATGAATCTTACGTAGGTTAGGTTTCAGTGGTTTACACTTAGGCCATTTTTGACCCATTGTGATACCACGCATTCATGCTACATCATTAACCCATTCACCTATTCACCTACTTACACAACTACAGTATACCACCTGCACATTGCAAGCTCCATGTCAACCTGTACATTGACATGGACGATGGGTCGGCGCTGAATTCTGCACTCCATCAGAGGGTCTCAGTTGTGTTTATTAACATCACCGATTGTAGTTGGTGATGAAAATTCGATTTGCATCTGGCCACTGATGGGATTCGAACCCAGTACCTCCCGGTCCAAGTGCCGAAGCTTTAACCACTGCACCACTTGTCCGGTTGAACGGACTTAACGTACCGTATATTTGTAAAATTTTATATACGAAGCATTGCGTATATTCACGGCAAAGTCGAAGGCAAATAAAAAAAATACATTTTATTGCATTTAGGTCTATAAAACGAAAACATTCAGCTGTTCCACACGAGATGTCAAAGAACACTGCTTCATGCTTCAAACTAAGTCGTAATAGATTTTTTATTGCTAATTTAAAACCTTATTTTATATTCAAACAAAAAAATGTTTGTGTTGATTTATTCTGCTCTCTCGAAAATAAAATTTAAACTAAACTCTACATTTCAAAAATGGCCTTAATTTTTTTTATTTCATTTCTATTTGTGTTGAAGCTGCTTCACCGAAAATATTTTTGGCGACACATTTTTCAACAAAATTTTTTTCGATGATGCAGCTTCAAAACATGACGATGCTGTAACGGAATGGTAGGACTAATAACTAGTACTTTACGCACCCTACCGGTAATAAATTCCCTTGAATTGGTATTCGATCTTAATCGAGCTAAAAAATCAGAGATAAGTAAAATATCTGGGACTGCTAGTTATAAACGTTTGGCATACTACCAATCATGCTGCCAATTATAGGTTTATATAAGCATTAAATTAAATAACTCACCTCATTCTTTCGTATCCGTTAATGCGTATGTTATTTAATTAATTAAGTAAAAAATGAAAACTTAATTATTTAAATTTAACCTTAATTTACCAAAAGAATATTATGCCTGGGGATGACGGCTACGGCGGTGCGTGTCGTTCGCTCCAAAATGCTCCACTAGGTTCGCTCCAAAGTCCAAAATGAAAGATGAGGTATGCAAGTAGAAACTTTGCTTTTTTGGCCAAATTAAACTTTATTGAAAATATAATTATTACAAAGATTAATATCGAAATATATTCGCCATTACTATCTATGGTCTTTTGCCATTTATCAGGTAGATGATGAATGCCTTGGCGATAGATACTTGGTGCTTCGAAGCAAAATAGGCATCAAGCCATTTTTGCACATCTTTAACTTTTGTGAACCGCCTTCCTTTCAAATATGATGACATCGATCTGAATAAGTGGTAATCAGAGGGAGCCAAGCCGGGAAAATATGTTGCATGCTGCAAAACTTCCCAGCCTAAGGGGAATATGAGTTCTTGGGTTGATTTTGCTGTATATGAAGGAGCGTTGTCATGCAGCAATATCACCTTCGGCCTTCCTTGGCCCGTACCTGGTCTTTTTTCCTCCAGAGCATCATTTAATTTGATCAATTAGTCCTGGTAACGTTTAGCTGTAACTGTTTGACCAGGTTCCAGAAGTCGTAGTAAATGACTCTTCTTTTCCAATCCGACCAGATACACAGTAACACTTTCTTTGCATGAATATTCATGTTTGCAGCTAATGCTGATGGCTGACTTAGATCAACGCATGGTTTTCTGCGTTTAGGATTATCGTACAAAATCCACTTTTCATCACCCGCAATGATTTTGAGCAAAAAATTGTTTTTCTTGTATTGAGAAAGCAAATTCGAGCAGATGTCAACTCTTCGGTTTTGCCGACCAAATGGCACAGTGATTAAACCTTTGACATTTGTATCGGGTGGTACCGGGTTCGAATCCCGATGGAGACAGGATGCAAAAGTGAAATTTCATCATTAGATTACGATCTGTGATGAAATGTATTGCTTGGTGAGTAACTCATAACTGATCTGCAAGCTACTTTTGACTTTAACACGAAGTTTTATCAAGTAAAAATTTAAGTTCTTGGTCTTCATATTATTGTCGGACATGGATTCCGTTCGCTTTTTACATTCAATTCAAGTTGAATTTTGTATACGTATACAGAGTATAATATACAATTTTAATATTGTGTGGTGTCATTTTCTATCATTGTGTGTGTGTGTCAAATCCACATGAAATTTCGTCAAAATGTTGACCCGATTTTATAAATGATACTATTGGTAGTGAATCAATACATCATGAGTATTTTTTCTTTTCCTCGCGAGCAAAGGAAAAAATTACAGATTATAAGAAAATAGTTTCGATTTCAATTTTTTTCGTAAATTTTTCAATTATATTTAGATAAAACTTAAATAAAATAAATTTTATTATTGTTTTTAATAAATTCAATATTCCCCAGTTTAATTTACATATTTTTATGTGTTATTTATGGAAATAATATTGAGAACCATAAGTTTAAAAAATTATAAAGTGGATAAATACTTTAATAGCCGCGCACACAGCATGTGTGTGATAGCCGGAACAACTGTTAGACGTGCGGCCATTAAAGTGTTAACTGGGGAAATATCAATAAACTTGGAAAATAATAATAATGGTTTCAAACTAAGTCGCAATAGATTTTTATTGTTAATTTAAACCCTTATTTTATATTAAAACACCAAATTTTTTTGTATTGTTTTATTCTGTTCTCTCGAAAATAAAATTTAAACAAAAATCTACATCTCAAAAATGGCCTCAAATTTTTTTATTTTCATTTCTATTTCTTTATTTCGGATGCAAGGACAAAAATTTTATGTCCCAGCTAAGACTGTTCAGACCCGTCAGTCGAGAATCAGTCATCTTCCTGGAGCCTACTGAGTTACCTCATTTTCTTCGACATCTACTAGACGGTCGAAAGTGTTTCCTTAAAGTCGCTACCTTTCGACTGGCATGCATTCTAAACTACGATCGGCTTACCAACAGAAAGCTTGATACAGCCTATTGTGCCATCTGTTGTTTGCGGAGCCCGACTAAAACTCACGTTCGTCGTTCTTGTAGACCTTTAGCGTGACCTTTAGCAATGAAACCATAGCTAATCATATAATTGGTCTTCTCCATGCAGCCAGCAACTCTTTGTTTAGCACTATGGTGGCTTACTTGTAGTCGGCCTTTGGTTCTGCCAGCTTCACAATCTTACAGTTGTAGGTTAAAAAGACTGGATTGGGTCTATTGGAAACCGCTTCGAGGCCAACCGACAAGTTGACTACCTAACTATAATTATTATGTCTTACTAATTTACTCCCGTTCTCTTACGACCTGTTGATCACAGCTACTGCTAGGTGCTTCTTGAAGACATGTGAGACCAACCTCAATGGATCGTTTCTGTAACCTTCTTAGCCTATGCTAGAGTTTCTTTATCATTAACGGTTTTTTACGGAACCCTTCTGTCTTCCTCCTGGTTTGATAGTAGGTCGCTCGGGGGGCAGCTACAGTCGACACCAACTATTGGTTATTATTCAGCAACTGTTACGCTTTTGAGGAACCAGCATTACTGCTGTTTGTATCTTGTTTTTTCTTTGCGCCTTGGAAACCAGATCTAAAATCTAAAGTTCTCTCAGCAGCCATTTCCAGATTACTTAGAGAGCTGGACTCTAATAGCCTAGACAGACTGCGGTCAAGTACTCTAGGAAATAAAATTCAATTCAGATCGATATACTACGAAAAATTCCAAAATCTACTAGCAAATTCAAGTTTTTCCAAAGGGTGCTTGATTGAATTTTACTAAACCAGTTTAACTAATCCGCAGTCTGTCCAGGCTATAAGGCTTCTTGGTCCGGAATTATATTTTATACTAGACTTAAGTCTGTCCGTTTGTTGGCATTGTACGATTACCATCTTAACCCGACCCAGTGCCTGATTCAGTTTGGCGTTGCCTAGGAAGCACCCATGAGCAGGTAAGGATATCGAACTTTTTCCCTCGTTGGAAATTAGTTTACTTAACGTAGGCTAAGTAAAGGGCGAGTAAAGTTAGATGCTTGAATAACTAAGGCTGCGGGCCAATTCTAAGGTAAATCTAGCGTAAAAAGTAGGGTAAAGCGAAGACACAAAAGGTAAATAGTAGTGGTTTTTGTTTTTGCTAGCCAAATCATGAAAATATGTCGGCCATGTTTCTAGGCATAATGTTTTTATATTCACTAGCATTTCCCATGAAATAAAAATGCGCTTCGATATTTATAAACACAGTTTTATATGCTAAAATTTTTATTTATTTTTTCTAATAGTTTATTGTGTATATTACGCAATAAATTTGCGAAAATATACAATTTAAATTTATTCGTATAAACAATACGAATAGTTAGAACAACGACAATAAAAGTTATGACATTAGTTCGTGTACCTACATACCAATTTTTGTATATTCCTAGAAACAATGTGTCCCTTTAAGCCGCATTTACCTAATTTTATTTACTAGAGAATTGGTACGATTTGAAAAGTAATTTGTACTAAAATTTCAATTTACTGTACTAATCGATTTACCTGAGAATTGGCCTACAGCCTAAGTTACTTTTTTGATACAAAAACTTAGAATCAAATCTTATATGCCGGTTTAGGAAAGTATGGTTATAATGTAATATAAAGTAAATGATAGGTAACACATTGTATGGCTGACGGTGACGTAATAATATTTGAATTAACTTCTAATTGATCAGCATAAGCCAATCGTGTCTCTCTAATCTCCCCAGTTTTGGCGAATTTCTTTACGCGGTTTGATTTGTAATTCAGTAGTTGATATTTGTATTTAACCCTTCAATGCATAATTTTTTCTATTTTATCAAAAAAATTCCACATTATAGTTTCTGCAATCCTTATTTATACATAATATCAAAATTATAAATTCTAATTATTTGTAGTTTCCTCGGAAAATTGATTTTCGTGGTTGTATCATATATGATAGATGCTTCATGCATTTATGAGTAAAAAACAAACATAAAAAAATATTTTTTTTTAATTTATAGTTTAAATAACTAAAAATGTTACATAGTTTTTCACAGCCTATTTTTTAAATTAACAAAATTATTTAATAATAAAATATAAAATAATAAAAGACATAACAGAATTTCTGTCTTTGTTGCAACAAGATGTATGTTGCATTTTTCACACATTATAAAAGTGAGTTTGGAACTTCCAGGTAACTTACACCGCTGTCTTTTGAATTCCCAGTTGAGAAAATGCGATACATTGGCGGACGTCTATTGAAGCTATATGACTTGCTTGCGGGTTTTTTCGTTTAACGTTTTTCTCAAGACTAATACTATTGGTTGATGGTCGGCCGGCCTCGTTTTAAATAGTTGTAATTATCATTGACTCTGCACAGGCCTTCAGCAAGTTGAATTCTAAAATTCATAAGAGAAAGATGTTCCTATCCTAAATCACCAGCATTCCTTTAGAAAGTAACCATGGATTTACCACCGTGATATCTAAAAAATGCTATAATATTCGTATGTACCATTTCTTGGAGCGTAATTAAAGCACGTCCGGTTGGTAACTTGCTTGAAGGTAGTCTGTCACGACGTATTGTGCAAATTGATTGAATACCAACTTTATTTAGTTCAATAACCAATGGTAAGCTCGTGTAATAATAATCATGGTGGTTCACATTTCTTGGTACATTTCGTAGTAGTCGAATAACCACATTTGATGAGCTTCGATGAAACATTCAAAGTTTTTACTTTCCAAATAGTATTACTATACAATTTGTTTAATTCCTTGACCTCGCTTGTTTCACTTGTCACCTCAATTGCGTTGCCAATATCAGGATCTTGTAATTCGATCACGAGAAGTATCACAGGTATATTTTGAATGCCGAATGGTACAACGTCATCAATTTCAGATGGTGGTTCGATACGGAAGTCACTATCTTGTTCGTCATCATTGTCAATAGAATTACATATTAATAAACTCCTCGATTTCCTTAGCATTTAAAAACTAGCGTTGATAAGTCATTTTTAACTACCAAAAATGTTAAATAAAATTTATTATGAAATAACAGTTCAACCTAATCTTCAATTTATATGGTTGTAAAAAACTACGTTGGTTGCGACAAACTAATTACAACAGCAAGCGACCCTCAACCGGCATTATTCTATAAAACTACGCGGGAAAACTAAATTTTGTGCTGGATAGGTTTTCAAAATGTGTATAAGAAGATTCTTATATGAAGCAAATAGGAAATTTATGCGTATACATGTATTTTTTTATAATATGAAATGGTTGTATCATATATGATACAATATGCATTGAAGGGTTAATGTAGCTAATTCGGACTATTTAAGGGCGCATACAAGCTTTTCACTAAGAGCGCGTTCAATGTTGGCAAGTTGCCATTCAGCATTCACTAATTTTCACTTTTTTTTAGAATAGCAATGTTAAATTTAATCGTGTTTCCGTGCGATAACCGTTATTCGCATGCCGCTATTCGGCATGCTACATAATGTCCAGTTCGTACTCTTACCAAAGTTTTTACACTTACTAGAATCACGTGCCAATAATTTGTTATGTTGTCGTTCACGTGTAACAATAATGCAATGGTTTGGTGTGTGTCATTGCCTTCATGTATCTAGGGTTAGGTTAGGTCAGGTTAGAGTGGCTGCTATCGCACACTTAGGCCAATAATGGCCCATTGTGATACCACAGGATCCAATCTCCCCTTACTCCCGCTGAAACCAACCAGAGCTACTGATATAGCGTAAAATATCTCGCACCCCAAAGCCCGCGAGTTCAGAAAGGCTGTCCATGTTGTACACACCCAAGTACTTACGTCTTTTGTATGATAGTGCTGGACACGAGCATAGGAAGTGAACTAACGTCTCTTCCTCCTCTTCGTCCATACAACTTCTACAAAAGTCATTCGTCTCTAGACCCAGCCTTCTCGCATGTTCCCCAAAAAGGCAGTGTCCTGTCAGTATCCCTACGACCAATCTTAAATCTCGTTTTCCCAGAGATACAAGTTCCTTGGAGCGCCGCAGGTCCAGTTTTGGCCAAACCTGTTCTGCTACCCTGCACGTGAGAGTGTTGGTCTACCTCTCATCTGTCAAGGCGATTGCCTTTTTACTGAGCATCAATTTGAGCGCTGCTATAGGCCTCCCCAGACCTACCCTTTCCGGTTGCATCTGGAGAGTCGTACCGTACCTAGCTAGTTCGTTGATGTATCTAACTCCTATTAATGACATCTTACAATGTACGATTAAGATTAAGCAGGGATCCCGGATACGCCGGGCCTACCGTACATCCTTCTGCACATAACAAGCTGGAAAGAAAGGAAAGGTTGTTAAATATGATAAACTTGAGCCGGTTACAGACACCTTAGTAGTCAATTAATAAAGTGTTAGTTCGATAAATATTTGACATTTGCTAATATAACAAAACAGTTACAGTTTGAATGAAAATGTATAAACTGCTACCTAGAAACTCATGCTCTCCATAAATTTAAATTTTATAAAAATTAAAAGTTATTAATAGTAGAAACAGTTTCCGATGTGCCACTGATCCAATTTCTTCCAAACGTTCAACAATTTTGCGAATTACAGGCATGTTGTCCAAAATGATCACGTAACAGACGTGCATGTTGTCCAAAATGATCACGTAATTTACGAGATATTTTTTTTTACAAAACGACCATTTTCGTAATAAGTTTGGATAACCAAAACGCGTTGTTATGTTGTAAACAAAGACATCATTAAAAATGATATAGTTTTTACTTTTGATTTATCAAAAAATTTCGGGTTGCCTCCGCACAATAATATTTTTTTGGCCTTAAAAAACCAACAAATGGAACACCTTTAACAAGCAGAATTTTCAAATTTCACTTCTGCTCAATATTTCGAGCTCGGTTGTCGTGAGGCTTTCCTTTATTTGTGGTTTCTTATAAAATATTCAAGATAACTTTAACATTTTCTGTTTGTTCATAGAAGTGTTTTGGAACAAATCATTTTTCCGTTCAAACTTCATAATCAAGTCCCTGACATCATTGAATTTGATTTATCTTATAAATGTAAACTAAGCTGTTTGTTAAGTGTACTTTCTATCATTTTCTTTTATTTAAGATTCTTACATTATTTCTCGAAGCTTAATGACACTTATTTAAGTTTATTAAATTCTGACTTAGTTTCTAAAATGCCTTTCTCCTAGTCAATTTATTATTTAGAGGTTTGTACTCCAGTACACTTAAAGTAGGACTGTCCAAATGACGTGAAGAGAGTACACTTAATGTAGGACTGCCAAAATGAAGTAAAGAGGGTAAAAATTATACATTGGCTTCAGAATCAAAACAAGCAGCTACTGCTTAATCTAAAATAATTATATAAATGTGTTTGTGGTTATTGCACTAAACATAATCCTTATTTTATTGTACTACATAGTAAATAGAACATTAAAATTGATTTTGAATATCCGAAATACAATGTTTAAATAATTTTAATAATTCATCGTTCTACTTTGTGAATGTTGATTTAACTGTCGGTCATTACCTGGCAAAAAATACTCCCATACCCATTTCCCAAAAATTTACGATAACTAAAATATTGTATTAAAATATGGTTTTTACGTCCACTTCATATACGCTGACTCAAAATTTCAAACAATTAGAAATTGCTTATGATTATCATTTTGCAAATGTTGGTTTAAGAAATGTTGGAGAAATAAAATAATTGTTTGCCTTTACATTGACAATTTGAGGAGAATACTCGTAGTACGTACATAGACATTTAAATTCTTTTAAGTAAAATTATGTTATCTAACTTTATACAAGCATAACCACTATTCTTATTTGTTTTACTAATTATTGTGTTAAAAATATAAAAAAAATTCTTTATTGTATTTATAATTACTTAAATAAATTAATTTTACTATTGTTCCTCTTTAAAAGTCATTCGTATAGCCAGTACTCTACGGATTGTGTAAGCGTCTGCGTTCAAACTGTTAATAATTTAATTATTTTTTCAATATTATTTTTAGGAAGAGTGGATCCAACTTGAAGGTGATGATTCTAAGGAGAATAACAACTCAAATTATGTGAATATAAACTTAGTGAATCCATTTACATCAGCTCCGAATAAATCCACAAATGTTGTCACGATAAATTTAAACCCCGCTCCACCGCTTTCAAAAATACAGTCACCTGGTGTACGAAAATCGCAAGTATTATTGGAGCAAAACTCAGAACAATCGAATCGTTCAGCTACTTTAAAAAGTGCATCAAATTCTTCGATCACCGATCAGAGATCCCAGTCAACATTAGAAACTCATCGAAAACACACACCAGACCTACTCTCGAGTCGGATCGATTTATTTTCAATACTCAATCGACGTGACGATCCATTATTTGATCCAAGTAGGAATCGCATTTTGACTCAAAATGACAGCAACATAAAAAATTTCAAGTATAAAAAAAATTCTGAAATCAAAAATACTCAACGGAAATTAGGCAGCAATATTTATAGCAATAATACAACCACAAGTACAAATGCGGTGAAAAGAAATCCATCGCCGATTTATCAAAATCATTTAACGTTATGCGATCGGTTAAGTGGGAGTTTTCAAAATTTATCAAATAAAATTAAAGTTAATACCAAAAAAATGAGTGCCAGTGAATCAAATCTAGTGAAATTACAGCAACAGGAAATGTCGAAAAAGTCTAGTAAAACGAGTAATTTTCGGAATAGTGATACGTTTTCAGGTGGTTCCTGTACATCGGTGTCATTTAGTAAATCCAAACGCAAAAGTTCAAATAATGACCACAGTTTAACGACGACTTGGAGAAAATTTTTACCAAAGATATTTAAACCGAAGCGAGTGAAAAGTGGCAGAGAGTAAGTAATTTCTATAATTTTTAATAATAATTTGTTTTATTACTGTTTTAGATCTTAATCCGTGTAAATTTTGTTCATTCATGCATGTACTTTGGGTTAGGATAAATTGTGTTGCATCTTTTCATCATATACTAGACTATAAAATCTTCGCCTTTTTTAATGAAAAATGCCAAAAAATTTAAATAGCGACAATAAAATTTACTTTTCCAAGTGGATGATAGAGGAACAACTGGTACCTATTAACAAAATTATAATTAAAATCACACCAACGAGTCATCATGTACGTCTTTCACGTAACCTGTTTGTATATTGAAACTTTCAGAGTTCGAAGTTGCTCGATATGCTCCTTTGTATTTCTTGTTGTCTCTAAGTGTTGTGTAAAACTTACTGAATGCTCTTGTAGTGGGCAGAAAACCATTTACAAGTATTGCGAAAGAGCGGCGATCGTTTTACAGCTAATAAATCATGAACATATCAAGTGTGCGTTTAAGTAGCAAACAAAAATAATTCCTGTAGATTAGTTAAAAGTAAAATGAGGTTTGCACTTATCTGACATAAGTTTGTAAGACATTTTCCGATATGTATGAATAATCGAGGAAAAATAAATGAAGAGATGCAAAACAACAAAAAATGAATGAATATAATTCTTTAAATGCTGATGACTCAATTGAGGACGTTAGAGTTCTTAAAGATACACAAATTTCAAGTTTTATATAGAGTTAACAATACTCTAGCGACCCATGTGTAAATTGTCTAACGAACAAATTAATATAGCGTAGCGAGACTTTCACGTTCACTCACGTTAGCGGTATAACTGTTATATTCCTATAACTAATAACACATTGAGTGCATTGTGTTATGCAATTTGATGGTACATAATCCACTTCCATTATTCTATGGTTTAATTTTTATTAACAAACTATTTTTACGGCGTGTATTAATTTTTGTTACTTAACAAAATGGTGGGCAACGTTGATTATGATCACATATGACTGTATGATGATCACCGTTAAAGTTGACGGGTGACGTGTGACTGAATTTTAAAATTGTAATGTGAAAATTCGTGGTTCATAAGTTTAATTTTGATTCACTATTACCACGGCCCCTATTTGAGAATCCAATTTCAAATAAAGGAAAGACGTTTTGGAATGATCGGTTTTCGTGAATTCGAAAACGTATTAATTAAATCGAATCACAAAATAAAAACGGAAACGAAAAACCATGAAACGAACGAAAATTATCCATATCGCGCAATCCGTTTACGACCAAGAATTGTCCGTTCATGAACGAATTTATCTTCGTTGATAATTTTCATACTGACAATTCTCAATAATAAATGAATAGGTACGTAATGGTATTTAATTGGTATAAAAATTATTTTGGTAGGTTAGGACAAGTTTCAAATATTTCTTTTATTATTTTCATATAATTTTTATTAAATGAAAAAGGTTTATCTAAGTAAAACACTCTGAAATATCTTTTGTCATTATTTTGGAATCTTTTTTATTTAGTTTATTACTAATGAAAATGTTATTTACAATTCAAACTGTAATTAATGTATGTTATGTTTGCATAAAAATGCAATTTTTGTTTTGGTCGTCAAACCTCAAAATTCCAAGACCAAGGAATTGGTTTATTTTTACAACAATATAACCATAAATCAAAATTTTGTGTACACTTTTATTTTCGTTCGAATGCAGAAATACCAAACCATGTTCGAATCGAATTGAATTACCTGTCATTCGAAACGGATTCGCGGGGACCCTCTACAATTATAATTTTTATTATTATGAGGAAAACTCGTATTTACCTTATATGCAGAATTGGTCGAATCCTCAGTTTAACCAACCGCTATATAAACTCACCCCAGTGAAAGAACATGATAGTAGAACTGAAATAGAACTAAATGCGCGACAGCGCTTCGAGCCGACCATCGGTACAGAGATCTCAACATATGGAATGATGTTTTCAGGAGCACGTTCACGAGAGTTACATTGTTACAATATTGTTAACAATACTTTTTACGCTATTTGCCGTAGGCACTTGGCGAAACACACTTATACTTAATAAACACATTTTTATTAATCGAGTAGATACTCCTGATGATGACCTAACAAGTCGAAATCGATCGAGTGATTTTTTAAACTTTTTGAAAAATATTCTGCGAAACAAAAACAAGTGATTAATAAAAATGTGTTTATTAAGTATTGTTAACAATGACAGCTCAAAATCGTTCATGAAACTACATTGTAACAATGACCACGTGCGTTTTTCGTTCACGAACTCTACATTGTTACAAATGTCATTCTGAACCCTACTCGAGACTGCCTCTACAAATGTCATTTTTAATGGTGTATTTATCATGATCGTACTATCAACAACCATTATGTAGTTTTGAAAAATAATTTAAAGAACAAAATTCAATTTTTAATATATTTATTTTAAAAAAATTTGTGTTTTATGGATACAGTGATTATTTTGATACTCCATAATATTACGTTACTCTTTATGTTATGAAGAAATTAAGAGATCAACTTTTTATTGTTTTCCTTTGTTTTGACACTTGAGACAATCTCATTGTCAACTACTATGTCATTTCTACAATGACAGTTGTTACAATAGTTAACAATGGGCGCTTTCAGGTCTCCTATCATGATTAGTAAAATCATCGCCAATTTGATTTAAAAATTTCATGTGCTAAACATTTTCATAACGTTGGCTACGATTTTACTCAACATGTTCCCAACTGTTGGGTGTCCTGAAAGCGCCCAATGTAAATCTCGTGAACGCGATCCTGAGGCGGAGAGTAAATCATGAGAATATAAACGAGAGGAATGTCTTGTTTGCTACTGATATGAAAACAACATAACTTATTTTATTTTCTGTGGCACAAAAAATCTTGACCCATTTTTGATCCAAAATGGCTTCTTTGTATACATTTTTTGTCTTTTTGTTTTTTGATTCTGGATCAAAAATAAAATCCAAAAAATTTGTTGGATTTTTTTTTTGACGTTTACTCACACAATATCACAATATGTGTGAGTAAACGTCAAAAAAATCCAACAAATTTTTTGGGATCCAGAATCAAAAAATAAAAAGACAAAAAATGTAAACAAAGAAGCCATTTTGGATCAAAAATGAATCAAGATTTTTGTGCTACAGAAAATAACATTATTTATTTATTCAAACTATACTTGCTTTAGGTACCGTTTCGCTGATGTTCTCGAAACTGCTATTCCCTCTTGTTTGTTGTTATTGATGTCGCTGATGTTGCTTTGAAATTGCAGATGCTGCTGTAAGTTTATTACTGTTGATGTCATTGATGAGTTGCTGTTTTTAAAGCGGTTGTGATGAGTCATGTAGATATGCTTGTGTTTCGCTGCCATATTACGATGTTGCATTGTGGTAGTTCTGTGCGTTTAACAAATTATGCGTTATTGTTCACATTTCACACGTTATATTTTTACCGTAAATCGTCGATGTGAGAGTTCGTCTTAACATCGGTTTCCTCTTTGAATTTTATTTCGACGGCGCGTGCGTGATGAACGACGCACGAATTTTTTTTATTTTAATTTTTTTTTTTTATTTAATAAATTTATTTATTTATTTATACAATATTACAACTGATTCAGAGATCATCTAGTAGTTTATCTTTCTTAACCCTCGTCCAGCGGCATAATTTTACTACACTAAAAGGCGGCAGACGTACAATTGTACTTTAATATATTTTATATGAAAATCGCCACTGTAGTCAAAATTTTTGTAAATACATAATATTTGGAATTTCCACATTATTAAAATGTAGAGATCTCACAAATCTTTAACTCTCTCCGGTTTCTACAAGAAGACTTATTAGTATTTAAAAACAGAAAAGGTGCAATTGTACCTATGCCGCCTGACGAGGGTTAAATTAAGTTCTCGGATTAAGATGAGTAACCTATTGGTTACTCATTTTTTAATACTTTCTTATTCTAAATCGAACTGCCCAGCTCCAGCGGTTTCTGCCTTTGGAGTCTCCTCACTCCGCCAGTGGTGTCCAACATACGACGGATATCTGCATTTTCGTGTAGAGATAAGCGCTGTACGTGTTTCCTTGCTTGGTTCTTTATTTCATCGATGACGTATTCCATCTTCAAGTCTCTATGGGGGTTGTCATTCCTAATGTACCATGGGGCATTCAGAATCCCACGTAGCACTTAATTTTGGAAGCATTGTATCATTTGTACATTGGTCTTCTTGGCACAACCCCATAGTTGGATACCATAGGTCCATACTGGTTTTAGTATCTGCCTGTATAGAAGCAATTTGTTGTGTATTGAGAGCTCAGAATTTCTACCCATGATCCAGTACATTTTTCTATATTTGATGTTTAACTCTTCTTTTTTCTTCTTGATGTGTTCTTTCCATCTTAGCTTAGCATCGAGGGTCATGCCAAGGTATTTAGCTGTATTTGCATATGGAATTTGGTTTGAGTTGAGAACCACGGGAATACAGTTTACATTTAGATTTGTAAAGTTGACGTGTACTGATTTGGCTTCATTTAATGAGATGCGCCATTTTTTAGTTCAGTTGCTCACCGTGTTAACTGCACTTTGAAGTTTGCATGTTGCTTCTGAAATATCTTTTCCAATTGCTAGAATAGCTGTATCGTCTGAAAATGTTGCTACTGTAGTACCTTCAATATTCGGTAAGTCTCTCGTATAAAGAATAAACAGAATAGGTCCAAGTACGCTACCTTGTGGTATACTTGCTGATATTCTTTTTATTTCAGAGTACTCATTTTCAAATTTGACTGTGAAGTGTCGATCAGCTATGTACGATTTAAGAATTTGATAAAATTGCTTAGGCAGGTCTGCCAAACTTTGTCGAAAGCTTGGGCTACATCTAAGAAAATACTGGAGCATATTTTCTTATTCTCGAGTGCATCCTCAATGACACCCGTTGTTCTGCGAACTTGTTCAACTGTAGAGTGATTTTCTCTAAACCCAAATTGGTGTGGTGGAATTAAGCATCTCTCTTCTATTATAGGTTTAAGTTTTTTCAGCAACAGTTTTTCAAATATATTTGATATGACTGGAAGTAGTGATATCGGTCTGTATGATTTTTTATCATTTCCTGGTTTACCTGGTTTAGGAATCATTATTACTTCGGCCACCTTCCATTGTCGTGGAACATATTTCAATCTGAAAGCTGCATTAATTATTTGATTTAATTTACGCAAACCTTTCTTGGGAATGGCTTTCACAATTTGCATAGTTATTAAATCATAACCTGGAGCTTTTCTGATACTTAAGTTACTATTGATTTAAGTTTTAAGCTCCAATCAAGTCACATGCCTTATGTCAAGGTTATCTACTTTGTTTACGATTGTTGTATTTTCATTTGCTGTTTGTCTCGGCAACGGTTGAAAAGTCTCTTCTAAATAAGCAGCAAATAGAGAGACTTTCTGTTTGTCACTTTTAGCCCATGATCCGTCATCGCATTTGATAGGCGGCACATGCATTTTGGATCTTTTTAGTCCCTTCGTTGCTTTCCAAAGCGAGTAATCATCATCCTTTAGTTCAGAAAGACCTCGTAGTTGCTTTGTTATGCTTTTGTTCTTTATTTCCTTTATTAGTTGTTTTAATTTGTTGCACACAAAATTTAGAATAGTTTTGTGTTGCGGTGCACGAGAGTGCTGCCAGATTTTGAGCGCTTTCCGTTTCTCTTTGAGTAGCTCTCTGACTTCAAGAGGATAGTTATGTTTCATTGTATCGTTGGTATGAGAAATCGGTGAACTGTCCCAAGCTGCTTGTTGGATATTGTTATTAAATATTTTTAGTTCATCTTCCAGCTGCAGCTTCGTTCTAATTGGTTCGCCGAGATTTGTTCGATCTTCTACTAATTTTGTTAACTTAGGTGAATTATCTTTTTTTATTATCATTGTACTCAGCGTCATGATCACAGGTGAGTGGTCAGGTGATAGTCCTTCACTATTTTCAATGCATGTGTAGTCCTCTAAAACTCCTTTTGTTACAAAGAAGTCAAGAAGATCTGGAATTTTATGTATGTCAGCAGGCCAATATGTTGGTTTGTCGCCAGAGAGGAATTCACAGTTGTTCTCGCGAGCTACATTAAATAACTCTTTCCCTTTAGAGGTTGTGAGTCTAGATCCCTAATATGTATTCTTTGCATTAAAATCACCGCCTATGATTTAAAAAGTCGACTGTTGTCTTCTTTTTTTAATTGATGGCGTGGGGCACAATAAATAGAGGAGATACTGAGTTCCCTATTATTGATTGATTCAACTTTTATAGTTTTCGTAATGTTTAATATTATTTTTAACAATTACGGTAGACCCGCCTCTAGCGTTTCCTCTTGGATGAATAGCATGGTAGCATTGATAGTCACGTATTTTAATAAATGAAGTTTCTGTTGATAAATGAGTTTCCGAGACAAGACATGTATCTATTTTTTCTAAGTTTAGAAAAATTTCTAGCTCTGGAACATGCTGTGGTAATCCATTCGGGTCCCAAATAACAATTCTAAGTGATCTATTCATTTGATTAGTATAGCATTGATGTAAGCTCATTCGTAGCTTGTTGTATATCCAGCCGCTTATATATAGCTTCTAGACCACGTTCTTTTTGCTAGGTATGCATTTATCGTTTCTATACTTCGAAATATCCTTAGTGGATTTTCTTTAATAGTATTCTGCTGCGTTATCTGAGAGTAGAATCTCCTCTCTGGCCCTATGGGCTCTGGTTGTGTCGGCGCTCTAGTTGTAGTTGGAGTCCTTTCTCTTCTAACATTACTGTTTTGAGTCGATTGGCGTGTTTTATTTCTTAACCTTTGCAGTTGTACCGCTACTTCGCCTATATAATTGGCTGGGTGTTGTCCTTTACAGTTTTAACACCTTGCAGGTTCGGTTCGACTAAGAGAACAGTCTTTTGCGATGTGTCTGCCGGCACATTTTACGCACCTAACATCTATCCCGAAATATCTTTGGGTGTGGTTATAACCTTGGCATTTCTTGCATTGAGGTATTAATCTCGTGTTCTTTTTCAGTGGTTGTATTTTAACCCTCATATTAAGTATTAGGTTAGGTTTCAGTGGTTTACACTTAGGCCATTTTTGGCCCATTGTGATACCACACATTCATGCTACATCATTAACCCCATTCACCTATTCACCTACTCACACAACTACAGTATACCACCTGCACATTGCAAGCTCCATGTCAACCTGTACATTAACATGGACGGTGGGTCGGCGTTGAATTCTGCACTCCATCAGGGGGTCTTAGTTGTGTTTATTAACATCCCCGATTGTAATCGATGATGAAAATTCGATTTGCATCTAGCCTCTGATGGGATTCGAACCCAGTACCTCCCGGTCCAAGTGCCGAAGCTTTAACCACTGCACCACTTGTCCGGTATATTAAGTATTGCTTTGATATTAAATATATTTTCAATTTTCTCGCTTTTGTTGAATGTGAGCATGAATAGCGGGAGCCCTCTTTTAACGATCTTGGTTCCTTGACTATTTTCAACTTTCTCTCGTTTAAGGATATTTACTGCGTCTTCAATTTGCAGTTCTTTCATTTTGAGATCTTCTATTATATCCTCCTTCTTGCAGGTGGGATGTAGACTTCTGGCCATAACCTTGATTTCTCGGTTATTTTTGCCTTCATATGTATACCACTCTTTACCTTCTTCAGTGAGATTTGTGGCTAAAGCTCTGTATGCATCGGGATCTCTTGTGTTTATCTTCCAAACATTATTGTTTAGTGCAACTACTCTATAGTCGTTTGTGGACACTGATTTCATTAGAGCTTGGATATTCGCAAACTCAGTAATGTCTATCACATTAATTGGCGGTGGTGATTTGGTCTTCATTGCAACCTTGCGTTGTTCTTGTCGCTGATGATGTTGGGGTACAGGCACGGGTTTGACAGTTTCATTAACTTTTGCTTGCGAGAGCTCCTCAACTTCTGACGAGAATTCTGCTCTTCGTTTTTCCTTGGTCTTTTCTTATTTTTGTGTATCCAATCAGTTTCTCTTCCAAGTTCCTCCTCATCTGTGTGAAACTCAGCGTCAGTATGGGGAAGTGTGCTGGTTTCGTTATAGCAAGTAAGAGAAGTTTCCACAACTTCTGTCAGATTGGGCTTCTTTAGCTCCTCGTTTTCTTTCTTTAACTTAGCGATTTCATTGCTAAGTTGCGATGCGACTTTTTCTATTTCAATCAGTTTTCCGCGTAGTTCAGCATTTTCGATTTCCTGCTGAGTTGCGAACTTAATTTGTCTAGGTGGTGACCTAGCTAATTTTGAGCTTCGATCGAATGGGAATAGCAATGGTTGGCTCACCCCAGAATCGTTTAAGCCGGCCTCGTTAGAGGGTGGATTAGCCAACTGAGCAGTTGGTGTACCACCTGGGGTAAAACTTCCTTTTTGTTGAAAACTCATTGCATTATAATGACTGGTTATTGAAGCAGCTACCTAATCTAACCAGTGAAATTGGCAGTGGGTCAGTGGAGAGAACATCATTTGCTAGGTTCTCGGTGTTTGGTTATCCCGCCGTTTCTCGGTTTTCAGAGCTTCGTTGGTTAATTAGCAGGGAGCACCACGTGCAGGTGAGGTTGACATTTGGGCTGGTGGTATTGACCTTCTAGACCGATGCCCCTTACCCCCCTTACACCCCGCACGAAATTGATTATGCAAATGTTGTTTGTACCTCAGCTTTCGATGGCAAACTTTGGTGAATAACATGTTAACATAATAAGATTGGTACTAAAAAATCATATTTTCACAAAAGGAAAGTCTCACCCAAAATTTTAAATTCAATGAAAATTAATGCACCAAATTTACGTGGAAATCGATAAATATTTATTAATATTCTTGTTTTTCATCTAATCAGTTGAAATCGCGTGTTTTTATGGCGGTTTAGTTGTGTGTCCTTGTATTTCGGGCATTGCTCGGCAATCTGCAAAATAAAACTAAATAATATTTTACATTTTGCTCGCTCTTGTACTCCAACTTCAGCGCGATTTCCATTACGAAAGAATTTGAAGATAGTAACTAATCATTTTTCCCTTGGGAAAATAGTATTAGTTACTAACTTCAGATTGTGAGTGCGGGTAAAATCACACAGTCGTGCAGCAGGCTTACCTAAGTAAAAATAAAAAAATACTGAAAAAATGAACAGAGAAAAGTAAAAGTAAATCTACAACAGAGGGAAAGAGAAACTACGATTTGTTTATTTTTTTATTGCAAATGTTTATAGAACAATTGACAACCTAACCAAAGAATTTCTTAATTTTTCTTAATTTCATAAATTATATATTTCTTATTATTTAATTATATCTTATTATTTAACTGGAATCGATTATTTAATTTTTGGTATTTTTGTTATAAACTTGTAAATCTATTTTTAAGATGTCTGAAACCGTAGAGTACACAACACAGTTTATATTGCAACACAGTATTTATGTAGATATGTTTGACCGTTGCGATAAACAGTACTTCGTTGAGTATTTTTTCCAATTTTTATGGCAGTACACTACTACTAATACAATAATTTTGTCAGTAAAATTTTACTGGATAAAATTTTTGTTCTCTCCCACACTTGACAAATCGATATATTGGTTTACCGAGAAAAACTTTTTTGCAGTGGAAATCGCGCTTTAAATAGCAAGTGATTATTTATGAGGAAAACGTTCAAGGTCGTTTGTTGTTGGTCAAGTGGTCTTTTGAGGAATGTTCGGTATTGATCATATTATGTTTGTTTGTGCAGTGCACCTAGAATACTACAGGCCACACTGCTTTAAAAATTTTGCTATATGACGTCAATTTATGTCGTCAGTTTTCTCTTTGACTATTACAGGCAGCACTAAAATTAAAAAGATTGTTTTGATATTTTTTTGTGTTTGCTGTAAGATTATGCATTTTAAATTGTGTTAAATATGTAAACACTTATAAAATGTGTACACATTTCCTATAAATTACGAGAAGACATAACCTTACTTTTAGCACATGTATATACAAATAATTTTTTTTTCTGTTTGTTTTCGTTTTTTCATTTTATGAACCTGACTGCCGTCTACTGTTCAAAGAAAAAACTGTAGACATAAACTTAATGACATAGCAAGCAGTGTGGCCTGTAGTATTCTAGGTGCACTGGTTTGTGAGAGAAGGAATTAGATTTTTTTTTGCGTATCAGGAAATGAAGGTTGTTTTGCATTAAGCGATTTTGCTGCGTCTGTATTTTTTTCAGGGAGTAGAGTATATTAATAGTCAGGTGTGTAAAAAACATTACTTTGCAAACATCTTCGAATTATGAACATCTTCGAACCGCAATAATTATTTTCCGGTTGCTAATAAATGGTGTGTTTTATATTAAATTCTAAGAATATAGTGTTTCTGCTTACATATAATACATAAGCCAAAATTAATAATATGTAATAATCAGTAATTAAGAATGGTGTACTATACATAATTATATTTAGATATCTTCAGTTTCAGGAAGTTCAGTTGGTGTTGGGAATATTGTTCCAATAAATTTACAAAATAAAAAATTTATTTTAGTGCTCACCAAGGTCAGAATAAAAGATTAGTTATACTTACATAGTAAAATAAAGTATAGTAATCAAGAAAAATTTTGACCAGTCAAAAAAAATTGTTTTCAAAAAATGTCTGTGTGTGCAGACTAAATGTATGTAGTATGTATCCGTGCAGACTATATGTATATAACTTTTCTACAGCACAGACGGATTGACTGATCGGGATGAAACTTCATACTTAAGCTTTTCTCATAACTTAGGAGATCCCAACGATTTTTGGCTGCAATCAGTCTACCGAAAGTGGCAGTTTCGATTATAGCTTTTTAATTTTTCACAAATATTTTGAAAAGTATATTATTTACAAGAAAAACGAATAAGAATTAAACGATTCGAAATTAATTTTGCAACAATATCGGCCCGTATCAGTTTTCTAAAATTTAAGCGAGGATGACTGACAAAAACCTGTTTTTCTGACAAAAAATGGGTTCCTGTATAGCCTAGGATGTACAACCTGTACGGATTAATTGATCGAGATGAACTGTTTACTTACGCTTTTACTACCAGTGATGTTTGGACAAAACTGATCCACCGGAAGTGACAACTTCCATAGGAGGTTTTTCGCTATTCACAAATTTTTTGAAAGTTATATCATGAATCAGAGACGACTGTGAACTAGGTTAGGTTTCAGTGGTTGACACTTAGGCCATTTTTGGCTCATTGTGATACCACGCATTCACGCCACATCATTAACCCATTCACCTATTCACCTACTCACACAGCTATAGTATACCACCTGCACATTGCAAGCTCCATGTCAACCTGTACATTGACATGAACGGTGCGTCGGCGCTGAATTCTGCACTCCATCAAAGGGTCGTAGTTGTGTTTATTAACATCACCGATTGTAATCGATGATGAAAATTCGATTTGCATCTAGCATTTGATGGGATTCGAACCCAGTACCTCCCGGTCCAAGTGCTGAAGCTTTACCCACTGCACCACTTGTCTGGTGACTGTGAACTAAGATATTATTAATATCTTAATATCAATATATGACTGTGAACTAAGATATTATAAATTAATTTTGGAACTATACCCGGTTCAGATCAGTTTTCCAAAATTTAAGCGGAAATTATGATTTTTTGGCAAAAAATCAGGTTTTCAACAAAAACTCGGTCCCTGTACAGCTCATACGGGTCGTACCAGATTGATCGGGATGAAACTTCATCCTTAAGCTTCTGTCATAAATTTGGAGATCGTTCGAGCTTTTTCGTTTTAATAAATATTTTGAAAAGTATATCGTTTACGACAAAAATGTCTAAGAATTAAAAGCTTCTAAATACAGCCGCAAAGCAAGCGGAAACTACGTGAGGAGGACCTGCACGATCTAAAAAGAGCTAATGAAATTGGCGCGCGAAGTTTACGACAATACACCTGCAGATATGTTGAACGGACAAACAGTGGACGCGTTTATCAGTGCTGTCAAGGACGATCATCTGAAAATTCATTTGTGAACAAATACTAGAAGTAAAACTATGAATGAAGTATTGGCACTGGCTTTAGAATATGAACCAGCTATAGAGCAAGTTTTGCGTCTAACACTGTAAAGTTGCGCAATATGGATTAGGAGGATATTATACAGATAAAGGCGAAGAGAGTGCGGTTGAGGTAACCAAGACAAATACAATTGGAGTCACAGAAAGTTACAAAAGTCAAGTTCAGAACCAGGTGACATCAAAAGTCAAAGAAGATTGCCAAAGGAAGTGCGATCTAAGGCTGCAACTGCAAGACGTGCTAAGGTGGCACGCATTAGAGTTGAGATGGAGAAGTGCTGGAATGTGATGAGGCAGAGAAAAGATCAGAAGCGGGATGAACCAATAGTGTAGAGCGTACAGAAAGACGAGTCAAAACGGCGTAATAGTCAAAAAGTGCGTAGCTGTAAATGCAACGTAGAAGATCTACTTGTTAATAACGCTCGATCCGCAGAAAGGAGTAACAGCGCCAAGTATAAATTTCAACACGATTACCGTGCAAGATGTAGTAATTTACGACGAGGTAGTTTGGTGTGGTGGAAAGATCCCAATCGAATACAAGAATGCTTTGGGGGTGAACGGAAAGTCGTGCAGAACGATAGATTTATGATAAGGCATTGGATGTGGTCGTTCGGGACGAACAGATTTAAAGTGGGGGTTACCAAGTATGTTATTGTACTCATTTTAATCAAATTTTTCGGTAATTGTACATAAAAAATTTTGTACATATAGCTTAGAATATAAAAACATTGTCCATTGTCCATTGTACAACAACAACACACAAGTTTAATATAGTGAGAAAAATGTGTAAAATTACGAATATTTTTTACTGTGTATGCCAAAAAAGATACCTGTTTAGAATTAAAAGAATTTCGACTGTAACTGACATTTGTGAACAAATCGCAAAATGATTATACAAGGGTCTGTTTCTGTTAATGTACAGAACCTTAACATGTAAAATTAAAAGCCTTTCTTTTTATGTAAAATCGAAAATTCGTAACAATAAATCAAAATTAGTTTATGAGCTTATAATAACTTTTGGTTTGATATAGCTTCTATCAAAAGTATCTATTTACGACCTCTCTTCCTAAAAGAAGTTTGGAATACACGATGCACATCCATTCCTAGATCTATCGCAGTTTTTTTGATGATTAGAGTCAAAACGAGACATTATATAAAATTGGTCAATCATAGATAGTTTATGTACAACAAGTGTGTGCATATGCTGTGAAGTAACTTCCGTTAAAATCGAAACAAAATTTGGTAGGAGTAATAAAACGGAAATCGAAATTATGAAAAAAATTACCATCAAATACAACTTCACGCATTTTAGATCAATATGTTACTGCTAAAAGTATTTTGACCTTAATTCATTCATCCACAAGCATATGTTTATTTCTTCATAAAAACATATTGTTTCCATAGGTTAATTGATTTTAATTGAGATATTGAGTAAATACGAGTAACCCAAGTAGTAGATATTAAATGTATAACAAAATTTTACGTTTTGTTTATTAAATGCGAATTAATGAGTTGTTACTTTACTATCAAAGTCGGAGTATTTTTACTATACGGTAGCAGGAATAACCCTCATAAATTCATGAAATGTACAATAAACAAAGAGTTAATAGCATATAATTTTAATTTAATTACGTACAAATTATATTTCTTTATGTGACGTATACTACGACAGAAGGTTTCGTTTATAAATATTGTAATAAACTAGGTATATGCTGTTAGATTACAAACAAAAATCAACAACACATATTTTTACATATCGCTATTAACTGTGAAATTCTATCGTTGCATAAGATGGAAGTTATTAACACTGAGTGTAAGTAAATATCATCTCTTCTCGATGTTGAAATACCGGTTCTTGTGCAGTTTCATTGTACCTATGGGCAGTTAAAGCCCCCACTGTAATGAAATATAAAAGATTTACACGTATATTTTCGTAGCTCTTACTGTGTGGATGAAATTCCTGTTCAGATGGAAATTTGCCACAGTAAACAAGTTTTGCGCATCGACTAAACGGCACAGTGTTTAAAGCTTTAGCGTTTGGTACCGGATTCGAATCCCAATAGAGACAGGATGCAAAAGGGTTTTTCAATCATCAAATTATGATCTGTGATGCAAATGAACACAACTATGACCCCCTCCCCATCTTCCATGCCATTATATAGACTGGCATGGAGCTATGCAATGAAGGGAAAAAGGACTGACCTATAGCCGTACGAACCCGATTTGGCAAGCAACTGCGTAAGGTAAGGACGTGAAAAGCGAACTGCGAAAGAGTTGGGAGTGCTTCGGGCCCAGAACATATGGCAAAGATTAAATAATAATAAAAAAAAAGTTTTGCACCCTGTGCTTTCGTTATCGTGAAAATATTTTTGAATTCTTGATCTTATTTGGTACCGTAAACTTCTTTAACTGCTAAAACTAGAATCCCAAAAACATCTAGAAACTATAATCCAATATTCCTTAATTGTTGGTGTTAAACCACAGACAACACTGAGGCATGAAAACAAGAGAACAAAAATCATTGTTCATCCATATTATTCGTAAAAATCCATTTTAGATATTCAGCTCCATCAATCTTCGTGCTTTTTTAGTTACGAGTGCACATTTTATTTTTATATATCACGTTCTCTGCAATGGTAAAAAAATAAATACTTTCGTATAATAACCGATAGCACATTGGAATACTGGCTGTCATTTATTAATTTTTTTATAATATAAAAAAAATCAACAAATGACAAAAAATATATATGTATTATGTATTTTTTCGTTTAGTGCACAAAATCTGTTTGAATAAAATTTTCATCCAACAACCAGTGCTCTCGAATAATGTAAACACATTAACGCGACAAGGCATTTGACAATAAAGAGAATTTGGACCTATAACAAAATACGTATAATAAAAACTACAGGTTTAACCCGATTTAACGAATCTCCGATTAGACGATACCCGATTTTGACACATCCGATTGTATGAAAGAAAAGTATCCGATTATACGAAAGCTAAAAAAAACTTGAAAATTTATTGTGTGTCAAGTCACCGTGTTACAGAATAACAGAGTTTATGGGGACAACTGATAAACAGCACATTCGGCACTGCATTCTAAACGAATTCCAACAAGGAAAAAATGTTTCTAAAGCAAGGGAATAAATTTGTAGTATTCTAGGTGCCGACAATGTGGCTTATGAAACATGTAGTTATTTGTACATACGTTTTAGAAGTGATTATTTCGACCTTAGTGACCAGCCGCGCTCTGGATAAGCACGAAAGTTTGAAGATGCGGAATTGCAAGCTCTACTGGATGAAGACTCAACGCAAAGGCAACAAGAGCTTGCAGTTCAGCTAGAAGTTACCCAAATAGCTATTTAAAATCCTTTGCATCGAATGGGAAAAATTCAAAAACTTTGAAGATGGGTCCAACATGCGTTGACCGAGCTCAACCTAGGCCAGCGTATAAACACGTACCTTTCACTGCCTGCCCGGTAATACAAATTGTGGCTGGTGATGAAAAGTATATTTCCACGAGAACCCTAAACGTAAAAAGTCGTGGATAGATCGCGGGAAACCCATACATCGACGCCGAAACAGAACATCCACTGAGAGAAGGTTCCCCTATGTATCTGATGGGACATGAAGGGTGTGCTCTATTACGAACTCGTGGAAACTGGTGAAACGGTAACTGTGATACGCTACGGCCGACAATTGGACATATTGAGCGAAGAACTTGGTAAGAATAAGCCATTTACTGGGCAAGGAAACAGGCAAGTCATATACTGCTGCATCACAACGCTTGACCTTATGGTGCTCGCACTTGGAATGGGTAAGTTCTCCCACACGCGGCATATTAACCAGACTTGGCTCCCATCCGACTACCATTTGTTCCGGCCAATGCTGCACGTCTTAGTGGATAAACAGTTCAAAACGCTGGATGATATTCGTAAATTCGTCGATGATATTATCGCGTCACTTTGAAGCCCGCAAGTTTTTTTCGCGACGGCACTCGTATGTTACCTGAGAGATGGAGCAAGGTCATAAAAACAATGGACAATATTACTCCAACGAATGTGGTCTATTTTTTATATATAAAATAAATTTGTTGAAAAATCTGTAAAAATTAAGTCATACATATAATAATGCGGCCCCGGAGGCAAAGTGGCCAGCATGCTTGCTTCAGCGACCGGAGGTCCCGGGTTCGATTTCTGGTGGTGAAAAATTTCACGGCTGGTTTAGGATCAATGAATTAATCTCTCATTATCCGAAATGAAAATATGATTATGAAACCTCATTTGAGGCGCCCAAATCCCTTGATGGGATATAGTGCCAGAGAGAGAGAGAGAGAAAAAATATAATAATATAATTTTAATTATGTACTTTAAAAATTTTAGTTTTATAGATATTTGCTAGAAATTTAGAATTATAAAATATCCGATTTAACGAATGTCCGATTTTACGAAAACAAAATTGTTTGTGCCTTTCGGTAAATCGGGTTAATACTGTATTTTATTTTGTTTTGAGTATTTAATAAACTAAATATACTGCACGTATGGATTTGTGTACTTCTACATATAATACAGCAACGTTACAAAACATACATAGAAGAAATTATGTATGATGATTAATCGAAGATCCCAACCATATAAGCTTAAGCTTTGAAATAAAAAGTTGTGTTTAGTTACAAGTTGAACTAGATAGAAATGGAATTTAAATCAATGAAAAATGAAAAAAATTTGTTCTTGATTTCGTATCTGTTTATTATATTCATTGTAACTAAGACTTTTATTTAAACATTGAAAAAAATCCTTTTATTTTATGAATATAGGGTGTAAAATACACATACACAAAATTGCAGGTTCGGATAAGAATTATTCCAGATTCTGAATGGAGTTTCAATACATAACAAAAATATCTTAATGATGTAAGATGGGCGGCTATAGACGAGCATGAAATGCACAGATGGTTCGACGTAAATCGATACTATAGCCTATAGCCGCATAACAATGAGCCTGGTTGATTCTTACATAAGTTCTTTGAATTTTCAAAACAAATTTACAGCTTTATAATGTAATGAAGCACTAAGCAAGATAACAAAATAAGATGTGATCATTGCCGTTAATGTAAGAAATTAAATTTTTGCATAAAAACCGAATAACTAATCTAATTCAAATATGAGAGTACCTTCATTCAACATTAAGTCAGTAATGCAAATTCTAATATAATTTCTGCCAATGATTTATTAAATGAAGAAATCACGTGTTCCCATTTAAAATGTTTATAAATTGTTGGCATTATTAAGCCCCATCTTAAGAATTCAAACCATTTATGAACTTTCGTATATTGAAGGAGCACTTACGATGCACAAATATCATCCCTACTGTGCAAGGGAACTGACTATTATAGTAAATATTGCTACTAAAAAAAATTCCCGTGAGGTGTAGAATTTGTAATTTATTATCAATTTCATTGAATCACATATAACGTACTAGTTTGGTTGCGATAATATTTTTAAAACATAGCCAAATACAATCACATAATACGGTACGTAATGGGAAATGCTGAGATAATTTATTTTAAAAAAATGATTATAGAACAAAAATAGTTTATTTATTCAGTTTAAAAATAATTATTGTGGTTCATAAGTGTTGTAATCGTAAAGTGTAAACAAATATGTCAAAATTAATGAAAAATAAACTAATTAATCGGCACTTGAAAGCAATTTCAAGATCATTTCCTAATATAAAAGGTGTTGGGGGAACACCCTCACCCACTTCACCGTCCCAGCCTAATCCACATAATTGGGATGTCGTTAGTTTGGATGGTAGCCATAGGGCTTCAACACCAGGGTAATTTTACAAAAATAATAGTAGCAAATTTGAGCGGATTTATTTAATATAGAAATTTTTATTTTATGGTGGTGGTACCTACGCAGAAGTTCTGTTAACACACTATACGACCCATCTTGGGAGGTGATAAAGAGTCATGAAGTTGTCGGGTAATTACATTATTTTAATTTGTTGTTGTTATTTACCAGTTTTATATTTGTTCCATTTAGTTATACAGTGATTTACTCATTTTGAAAACTAAACTTGTGATTATATATTTATTATTACTAGATAATTGTTTTAGTATAGTGCTTAGTAATAACTGGTCTAATTATAAACAATACAAGATTGCGTTTCAATTTCATAAAATGAAATTAACCGCTGAGCGAAAACCAACAACAATATGAAGGCCATGACAAAAGAACAAATTCAAAAAATCTAAACTGCAGACATTTGTATTCTAGTATATTTGTACAATGTATGTGCAAGTACACCTAGAATGCTACAGTTCACTCTGCTTTCTATATGTTATCAAATTTATGTCTACAGCTCATTCTTGAACTGTAGACAGCAGTCATGTTCATAAAAAGGAATAAAACGAAAATAAATAGAAAAAAATATTTATACAAGTGATAAAAGTAAGGTTATGCCTTCCCGTAAATTACACAAAATCTGTACACATTTTATACGTGTTTGCATGTTTAACACAATGTAGAATGCATAATTTTATAATAATATTATGAATTAATACTTTCCATTAGCTTTTTATTAAATTTTAAAATATATTATTAAAATATTTCACTTATGCTGTTTTTATACTATTCGTTTTATCAATATGGCAGCTTAAACACACAAAAAATCAAAAGTATCTTTATAATTTTAGTGCTGCCAATAATAGTCAAAAAAGGAACTAACGACATAAAATGATGTCATATATCAACATTTCTAAGACAGTGTGGCCTGTACTATTCTAGGTGCACTGCATCTGACCACTAGTTTAATTAGCGGTGCGAACTGCGAAAGAAAAAAATTGGATAGCATTGTTAGTGTAACCACAACACAATCGTCTGTAATTTGTTATATAATAGCTGCATTTCATGACACCACCATGATCCAGAACAGATCAAATTTTACATGTGAAACAACAACAACACGATCATGTGTTGTTGTTGTTTCACATGTAAAATTTGATCTGATCTGGAACATGGTGGTGTCATGAAATGCAGCTAATGGTATCTGCGTTTCAGACTTTGTTCATGGCTTTAAGTTGTTGCTTTTGAGTGAGCGCATAAATTAAAGCACATTGTTCAAACTAGGTTATGGATCAATTATGCAGAAATTTAAGGGAGAATATGCTTATTCGAATACGGTTTCCTGTATGTGTTCCAAGAACACGATTAATTCGTGCCGTGCTCTTTAAAACCAGTGTTGTTCGAGACTGCAAAAAAACAAAATAAAAAAAAGTTACTTTTTTTTATTTTTTGTTATTACCCTCCCGGCCAGCCGCATCATAAGTACACGTTACACTAAAAATGTCGTAAACGGTACGTTTTCACGCTACGATTACGGTAAGTATACCGCACTTTTGTCACAAGAGAAGTGAAACAAATTTACGCAATGTTTCGTATGTATTAGTGTGTATAAAGGTCGTATTTGTTGTCACGAAAACATAAGGTTTACGGTTCCGTATAAATGTAACGTTTTTATGTAATTTAAGCGCTACGTTTGCGTAAAAATTTTAAGTGCTGTTCCTTTTAGAATTTAGCGTAAATAAATATTCATATTATATTTTTAAATAAATAAACCAAATAATATTTTTTATTTTGTAGTTTATTGTAATGATTGAAATAACATAACATTTATATAAACAATTATAAAATTAAAAAGGTTAATCGAATGTTCACTGTATAAACGTTTATTGCAACTCAGCAAGGAGTTTAACTTCTGAGTGAAAGAATCACTGACATTGCTGCTTGTGTTTAGCCCTTCACTTTCCTCATTTCTATTATTTTCTTCTACAACAATTGCTGGGCGTTCAATATTAACAGATGAACTATAATAGTTGTTTTTAGAAGCATTTCCTTGAACCGCTCTAGCACTCTCACAAATATTAACTATTTCTTTACGTATGGGTCTATAAAGTTTCTGTTTCGACATTTTTCTAACTTAATTTCAAACACTCACTGACTATAAAATAAAATAATTATCACGTACTTACTACAATAAAAAGTAATTTGATTCACAATAATTAATAATTTATGTAACTAACTATATATTTTATTAAGATGGAAATTAGACTGTTACACGACTAAATGAGGAAATTGTTGACTGAACTGTAAAACGTTTAGAATTTATGTGAAAAACAGAGAATGACGTATACCATAGAAAACGTAGTAGTTATAAAATTTGAGTGTGTTAGTGTTTTGTAAAAAAAACTACGTAAACTCACCGTTCTCGGTGCGTTTTTAACGCATATCGTATTTGTGCCGGGAGGGTATATACAAAAAGCAAAATAATGTGAATAACGAAAAAAAAAAAAAAAATTCGTGAATAACGAAAATCGTGTTGTATGAAGTCGTGTAATTTGAGGAATCGAGTATCCGTGTTCTTCGAAACCATGTTCTTCGAATACCGTGTTCTTTGAGGATTACCTGTATACAAAAACTTACAGGAAATCTTATTAATTGGAAAGCTGAGTAACTTTTCTAGTTAAACCGGAAGGCGGTACAATACGTGTTTCCTTAACATATAAAAATGTTACATTTATGACCGCCCCATCTGCCCTTTCTCACTATAGGAATTACTTACGCTATTTTTCTGTCGATTTTTAACTAAAATGTTGAATGAAAAATCTTTGTTCAAAATTAAATAAATTAATTATATGCAAAAATAGCGCGGTAAATATAAGTTTTAACATCGAAAATTGGGTGCTCCGGATACGTCTATCCGGCGCTAATAAAAAAACACGGCTTAAGTTTCTGTCGAAAAAACGACAGAACTTAGATATATCTGGGCGACGTTAAATGTTCCACCCATTTGGAAGGTTTCAAATTCATTAAAACTGACTCATTTATTGCAAGCGTCTGTTGAAAATCTCACCTAGTCCAGTTTTTTTTGTCACTGCTTACTTTTAATATTTTCACGTGTCAATTCAACTTTCTTTCTCTTATAGTGAACCAGTGGTTTTCTTGGCATTTTAAACGTCGCCTTATATGACAAAAAACGTTATCCCATTTGATTATTATTTTATCATTTGTTACATTAGTTGTAAACATATTAAACATTTTATATAATATAGAAAGTCGAATTATAGTCAACTATGAAGTTTATATTACATTAAAATTAGTTTTAAAATTAGTAATCGAGTATTTTATAATTCCGTTGAGATCTGCCGGTCTATTACATGATCCCGCGATTGATTATGCTTGCCGATAATATTATTTAAGAAAATTATGTAATGTGATTCATGACATATTTCCAACAGACGCTGATATGTAATCTTGTATAACAATCTCAAAAAACAATAACTGTTTTGCCTTTTTCGAAACGTCTATAATGTCAACAGTCGTATAGTCATATTGGGGGGAGTGAATAAAAACTGAGTGTGAGTGTTCACTCAATATTTTCAAGTGAACACTCACTTTCATGTGAATAAAAAAATCTCTTCCTTAAGTTTCGTTTGGTTTCGTTAAATAAAACACTCAACATTTTACGTAATGGAGAGAACACTCAATTTTGATGTGAATAAAAAAAATTTGGCGTTTGAATTTTGAGAGAACGCTCATATACATTTGAGTGAACCTTTTATCAGCCTCAACGATTTCAATACATAAAAATCGACATTTGCTACATGATTAATCATGTGTTTCACTTTCTGTGTACTTTTATCACTTTGAAATGTTTTCAATTTTCTAAATTAGGGATAGAAACACCACAAGTTTCTACGTTTTCTTGTAAAAAAACATTTGTTAACCACTCAACATTTTCCAATTCAAACGATTTAAAATTTATCACCAACCCAATATGCAATGCCGACGGAATTCCATTTACATTCGCGTTCTAAAACCACACTGCTTCTATGGAAATAACCATGTGTATCACGCGGAAATTCGTACTCCCCGCCAAAGAAAAGTGTCACAAAAATTCCAGTGTCGGTGTGAATCCCAACTAAAAAGAGAAAAAAATCACAGAAACAAAAGGCACGTGTTCCGAGTATGCAATTATTCCACTGTGTGGAAAAAACTGCTCAAATGTCGTACAAAACTCCGTACTACAAAATATCAAAGACACAAAAATATTGATTTTCGAGAAAAATAATTGTTTTTCTTTTTCTATTTCGCGGCAATATTATTTTCGTTTTATAAGTTTCGATTGTATCTTTTATTTTCAGTTTCTTCTGACAAGTCGACGTGCACGGTTGCACTACATAATTAGTTTTTTACTTTAAAGTGTTGTGTTTCATTATAATGTTTTTCGATTTTTAAAGTAAATAATTTTAAATTTAAATATATAATAATAATTATTAACTTATTTAGTGATCGTGATGTGCAAATTTGGACTAAAAAGGTAATAGAGATCTGTCTCACAATGGCGTCGTCGCGAAATACATTTACGTAGTAAATTTTCAATGATTTTTTTTCAAGATCTCAATATGCTGGCGGATGCAATACAACGTGGCGGATGCAATACAACGTGGCGGATGCAATACAAAACTCAATTTATGAAATTTAAATATGTAAATAAATTTTCTATGTTTTTTTGTACACAAATAAAAAATAATGTGAATAAAATATTATTATTTATTTTATTATAAATGGAAAATTTTGTTTTATTTCGGATAAGAATTATTATTTATTCCAATTGGAAAATATATACAAACACGTGCCTTTCGTTTCTGTGATTTTTTTCTCTTTTTAGTTGGGATTCACACCGACACCGGAATTTTTGTGACACTTTTCTTTGGCGGGGAGTACGAATTTCCGTGATACACAAGGTTCTTTCCATAGAAGCAGTGTGGTTTTAGAACGCGAAAGTAAATGGAATTCCGTCGGCATTGCATATTGGGTAATTGCATACTGGGAAGATGCTAGTGAAGTTTATCCAAACTAATCCAAAAAATACAACAACAACAAGAATATTGCAATAGTATTGGTGTAAGTAAACATTCAGGCGAATTAATATTGCGTAATTTAGACGAGATGTGATTTTGTAATTGGCCTTAGATACATTCCAAAGCCATTCTAAGTATTTTCTAACCACTTAGCATGCACTTCAGTAACATTGGTACACTCTCTACACCAAAACGAGTGTCCTTAGTAAACTATTTGATTTTCTAATGGGTCTGACAGGGTGTCCCATGTGATTTAAAAATGAGATTTTTTAATGTGCCTTAGGTACATTCCAAAGTCATTCTAAGTAGTTTCTAACCGTTTAGCATGCACTTCAGTAACATTGGTACACTGTCTACACCCAAACGAGTGTCCTTAGTAAATTATTTGATTTTCTAATGGGTCTGACAGGGTGTCCCATGAGATTTAAAAATGTGATTTTTTAATGTGCCTTAGGTACATTCCAAAATCATTCTAAGTATTTTCTAACCATTAAGCATGCACTTCAGTGACATTGGTACACTGTCTACACCCAAACGAGTGTTCCTAGTAAATTATTTGATTTTATAATGGGTCTGACAGGGTGTCCCATGAGATTTAAAAATGAGATTTTTTAATGTGCCTAAGGTACATTACAAAGTCATTCTAAGTAGTTTCTAACCACTTAGCATGCACTTCAGTAACATTGGTACACTGTCTACACCCAAACGAGTGTCCTTAGTAAATTATTTGGTTTTCTAATGGGTCTGACAGGGTGTCCCATGAGATTTAAAAATGAGATTTTTTAATGTGCCTTAGGTACATTCCAAAGTCGTTCTAAGTATTTTCTAACCATTTAGCATGCACTTCAGTGACATTGATACACTGTCTACACCCAAGCGAGTGTCCTTGGTAAACTATTTGATTTTCTAATGGGTCTGACAGGGTGTGCCATGTGATTTAAAAATGAGATTTTTTAATGTGCCTTAGGTACATTCCAAAGTCATTCTAAGTAGTTTCTAACCATTTAGCATGTACTTCAATAACATTGGTACACTTTCTACACCCAAACGAGTGTCTCTAGTAAACTATTTGATTTTCTAATGGGTCTGACAGGGTGTCCCATGAGATTTAAAAATGTAATTTCTTAATGTGCCTTAGGTACATTTCAAAGTCATTCTAAGTATTTTCTAACCACTTAGCATGTACTTCAGTGACATTGATACACTGTCTACACCCAAACGAGTGTCCCTAGTAAATTATTTGATTTTCTAATGGGTCTGACAGGGTGTCCCATGAGATTTAAAAATGAGATTTTTTAATGTGCCTTAGGTGCATTACAAAGTCATTCTAAGTAGTTTCTAACCACTTAACATGTACTTCAGTAACATTGGTACACTGTCCACACCCAAACGAGTGTCCTTAGTAAACAATTTTCTAATGGGTCTGACAGGGTGTCCCATGAGATTTAAAAATGTGATTTTTTAATGTGCCTTAGGTACATTCCAAAGTCGTTCTAAGTAGTTTCTAACCATTTAGCATGTACTTCAGTGACATTGATACACTGTCTACACCCAAACGAGTGTCCCTGGTAAATTATTTGATTTTCTAATGGGTCTGACAGGGTGTGCCATGTGATTTAAAAATGAGATTTTTTAATGTGCCTTAGGTACATTCCAAAGTCATTCTAAGTAGTTTCTAACCACTTAGCATGTACTTCAGTAACATTGATACACTGTCTACACCCAAACGAGTGTCCCTAGTAAATTATTTGATTTTCTAATAGGTCTGACACGGTGTCCCATGAGATTTAAAAACGAGATTTTTTAATGTGCCTAAGGTACATTCCAAAGTCATTCTAAGTAGTTTCTAACCATTTAGCATGCACTTCAGTAACATTGGTACACTGTCTACACCCAAGCGGGTGTCCTTAGTAAATTATTTGATTTTCTAATGGGTTTGACAGGGTGTCCCATGAGATGTAAAAATGTGATTTATTAATGTGCCTTAGGTAACTCAAATAATTTACTAGGGACACTCGTTTGGGTGTAGACAGTGTATCAATGTTACTGAAGTACATGCTTAGTGGTTAGAAAATACTTAGAATGTCTTTGGAATGTACCTAATACCGTAACAGACGCAAACTAGATAACTTCGATATCTAGATCATTAAGTTATTTACCTGTACCCGATTTTTGCAAAACAGAATTATTAACTTTTCATAACTAGATAAATGCAATCTATCCTAATAAATAAGGCACACTCGCAAAAATCGGGTTACTGTCTGTCACCACAAATTGTTTATCACGATTTTTATAATTTTATTTTCAATCTATAGATAACTTAAAACCGCGATAAATTTTGTGTCTGTCTACGGTATAAGACACATTAAAAAATCTTATTTTTAAATCACATGGCACACCCTGTCAGACCTATTAGAAAATCAAATAATTTACTAGGGACACCCGTTTGGGTGTAGACAGTGTATCAATGTCACTGAAGTACATGCTAAGTGGTTAGAAAATACTTAGAATGACTTTGGAATGTACCTAAGGCACATTAAAAAATCTCATTTTTAAATCTCATGGGACACCCTGTCAGACCCATTAGAAAATTAAATAGTTTACTAAGGACACTCGTTTGGGTGTAGATAGTGTACCAATGTTACTGAAGTACATGCTAAATGGTTAGAAACTACTTAGAATGACTTTGGAATGTACCTAAGACACATTAAAAAATCTCATTTTTAAATCACATGGCACACTGTCAGACCCATTAGAAAATCAAATAATTTACTAGGGACACTCATTTGGGTGTAGATAGTGTATCAATGTCACTGAAGTACATGCTAAATGGTTAGAAAATACTTAGAATGACTTTGGAATGTACCTAAGGCACATTAAAAAATCACATTTTTAAATCTCATGGGACACCCTGTCAGACCCATTAGAAAATCAAATAATTTACTAAGGACACTCGTTTGGGTGTAGAGAGTGTACCAATGTTACTGAAGTGCATGCTAAGTGGTTAGAAAATACTTAGAATGACTTTGGAATGTACCTTAGGCACATTAAAAAATCTCATTTTTAAATCACATGGCACACCCTGTCAGACCTATTAGAAAATCAAATAATTTACTAGGGACACTCGTTTGGGGTAGACAGTGTACCAATGTCACTGAAGTACATGCTAAATGGTTAGAAAATACTTAGAATGACCTTGGAATGTACCTAAAGCACATTAAAAAATCTCATTTTTAAATTTCATGGGACACCCTGTCAGACCCATTAGAAAATCAAATAATTTACTAAGGACACTCGTTTGGGTGTAGACAGTGTACCAATGTTACTGAAGTGCATGCTAAGTGGTTAGAAAATTCTTAGAATGACTTTGGAATGTACCTAAGGCACATTAAAAAATCTCATTTTTAAATCACATGGCACACCCTGTCAGACCCATTAGAAAATCAAATAATTTACTAGGGACACTCGTTTGGGTATGCACTACTGAAGTACGTACTGAAGTGCATGCTAAGTGGTTAGAAAATACTTAGAATGACTTTGGAATCTATCTAAGGCCAATTACAAAACCACATCTCGTCTAAATTACGCAATATTAATTCGCCTGAATGTTTACTTACACCAATACTATTGCAATATTCTTGTTGTTGTTGTATTTTTTGGATTAGTTTGGAAAACTTCACTAGCATCCAAAAAGCCGAAGATTATATTTTTTTTTTATAAATTTTGAATATTTATAAACATATTTGAAATTCTTTATATTTTTTAAAATTTTATTTTGCTTAAACAAATCGTGTTTATAAATTTAGCGTGTATGCACATAGGTGGCCCTAAACCGGATGCTTCAAGCAAAAATGCACAACACATTTGACATTTCTGCACTCTGAAATGTAAATTTCGTATGAGTCAATGAAATGCGTATAAGTATTGTATTTTTTTATTCACACGGAAAAGAGTGTTCACTCAAACAAGCTCACTCCACTCAAGAGAGTTCACTCAGACTGAACACTCAGTTTTTATTCCCTCCCCCAATGTCGGATAACATTAATAAAATATTTCAAGCGTTTAGTGTAGTTTGGTACTTTATTTAAAATGTTAAAATGTTCTATATTTGATTAAATAATGCCCGGTTACACATAAAAGCCACTAACAACTTGTTAGTCGTGCGCTTCTACATGTTAATTGTTTTTTAGGACTAAAAGTGCAGTACGCCTTGGTTTATATATAAGTTTATATATTGTATTATAAAGGAAAGATTAAACGGGTCTTTTACACCAAACAAAGATGCAATAAATAAATTTGATACACATTTTATGATTCCTACGACATCTATTGGACATTGTGAATACTGTAAAACTGTCAGAATTTTGAATTGTAAATTAAATTAGTAAAGCAATGCAACACAGTCTATTAAAAGGTAATGAATGAAACGGAAATTATAATTTTATATAAAATGCTATCTGGAAAGGTTTGTCTGACTCAATAATGAAATCTAATAACAATTACGAGTATTGTACACCCTACATTAATGTCTAAACTAAAAAAGATGGCTTTTTTAAATTCGAATAGAAATTTTCTCGACTGGTTCAACAATGGTTTCGAATTGGTTAACATATTATAAAAGCTACAAATTATGAACGAATACTGTTGTTACCAACTATTGCGTAAATCGTTCATATTGGCAAATATTTATACATATGAATTAATAAAATTGAAATAATATGTATATGTTATTATTATTTGCCCGCCATAAATATTTGAATATTTTGACATGAATCAAAACGTGAGTTACCCGATATAATGAAATTAAACATGAAATAGCCTGCTAGAAGTAATTCTAGTTTTATCGACAACCGCTATCTTTTTGTCGATTTGGCGTTTCTTTAATAAACTTTTGAGTTCGATAAGTTAATTCTTTATCAAAAATTTTGTAAAATATTAAATTCGCCAAAAAGTTCATAAATCATATTGCTT